>LPNX010614007.1:264032-375347 GCA_001517045.1 Pseudotsuga menziesii | reverse complement strand
TCATTATCCATTATATCTTATTGATTTAATGGCGGAATAGGCTATATTTACCCTCCACTATTATTTCCTCCTCTACGCTTGAGATGATCGCCTCCTTGAAACACAATCTCGAGGCCATTATTCCAGGTGTTCAGTGATTTGAGTTGTTTTTCCAATACCAACTGGATTTTGTTCATGAAGCAATCTCAATTGCAACCTATTATTACTGATGGGCTTCTGTTTGTGTCGTATTTGTGATCTAAATGACATTCAGTTAAAAGTAATCTCATTCTTCTATAGCTGATCGTTCGATTAATGGTATTCCTTCTCTGTTCAGATCGGTTCACAGAATTTGATTCAGGCATGTGAGATTACAGTAATGCTATTGAAGCTTAATTAGTTTATAATTGCTGCAGGCATGGCGATGAGTTCTCTTACTGTCGTGCTCCCGCTCACTTGGGCGCCCAAGGGCCGCCCTCACAGCTTGCTCGATGCCGGGCATCGAGCTCGAGCAGCTTGTGACAATCGGTTTCAATAGCCGGACCACCATGCCGGTGTCAGTGTCGAATGAATCATCGGCCTTCCTTTTGCTATCGGTGGATCGATCCACAGTAAGAGAACTCATCGCCATGCCTGCAGCAATTATAAACTAATTAAGCTCACTGCTCCCGCTCACTTGGGCGCCCAAGGGCCGCCCTCACAGCCTGCTCGATGCCAGGCATCGAGCTCGAGCAGGCCTATTATTACTGATGGGCTTCTGTTTGTGTCGTATTTGTGATCTAAATGACATTTAGTTAAAAGTAATCTCATTCTTCTATAGCTGACCGTTCGATTAATGGTATTCCTTCTCGAGCTCGATGCCCGGCATCGAGCAGGCCGTGAGGGCAGCCCTTGGGCGCCCAAGTGAGCGGGAGCAGTGCATTATAGATCAAATATAAGGTAAACCATTTCTAAAAGCATTGATAAAATGTTATCCCATGTATAAAAACCTTTATTGCCAACTAACCTTTATTGCCAACTTCTATTACAATGAATAATGTAGTTTGTACATGTGAATGTCATTGAATAATTTTGAGGAATAAAGTAATTATTGTAGGTGCACATGTTATAACCATACATATGTGTCTTATGTACAATGATATATTAATAGGATCATAGAGCCATTGATCAACATTTGGCATTGGCACGAAGTTTGTAATTTACAACTTTATTGATCACAACAATAAGTAGCTTGGACGAAGTTTGTAATTTACAACTTTATTTCCNNNTGTTTGTTTGTTTAATATGCAAATTTCAAAAAAGTTGTAATTTATCTCTTGAAGAAAAAAAAAATTCCAATTTAGGGGTTGATTTTAAAGTTTTTGTAAACACGAGTATGGGATGTATGGGATGTTTAGGCCATGGCTCTATTTTTTAACAACAAAAAAAAAATTGTGTATGCTGGTATCAACACTTTTCTATTTGGGGGGTGTTTTTGGTGTTTTTTTGGCAAAAATCAACGTTTTTCTCTCTAGAGTTCTCGTTCATAGTATAAAGTTCTCGTTTCATAGTATAAGTGGTTTTTAGAGAAAAACGTTGTTCATTGAATAATTATATTGTTCTGACTTCTAGCCTTCAATGAAAATAATAGCCCGAGCTAGATAGTGTTGATCAGGGCAATGTTGATGGCATCTAAAGAGTGTTCTCAATGAAAGGAATTTAAGTTATAGACATTCCTAACTTTTCTTTCTCTTTATAGAATTTATGCCTTGCATTGACAATCTTACATTAGGTCCAGATGCATCAAGGGTCGTAGCATACCTCTGAGTGCAATCTAAAAAGTTGGTAGCTTTGTTCAATGAATAATTACATTGTTCTAATTTCAAGCTTAGGTGAAAAATGGCGCAAGTTGGACAGTCCTGATCACGTCAATGTTTATGACCATCTAAAGGGAGTTCTCATCAAAGGGCATTGACAGGTTCTTGCCATTCATGATTATGCTACATGGGCTTGAGTACCGAAAAATATTTTTGTTGTTGAACATTGCAGATTTTTTGCATTTGGCTTCTGCACATAAACATCTATTTCCATGGCTTTAAAAGGGCAATCTTTGACAGATTTGGGTTCCCTTCTTTAGTTACACCACTTGGTTGTCCATATGCTTCAACACCTTTGTTTGCTGCCCTGTCTGTATTTTCAATTTTTATGTTTTCACTAAGTTCTTTAATAATAATGCACCTCCCATGTCTCTTGGATAAGTTTTTCCGGTGGATGTTATATCATGTTATTAGTCATTGCATAACTTGAACTAAGACTCTTGGTAATAAATTTGTATCGATTTGTGAGTTTTTTACTATTACTACTTTATTCTTTATTCAAAGCATTCAAATTTATTCAATTTTCCATAGTTCAACTTAGGAATGATATTCATTTTTGCAACGTGAACCCATTTCCTCATTTGTGATAATATTGTCAAGGATTTCCTATTTATTATGGTTTTGTTGTAGCTTTCAATTTATTCTAGCTTTTGAAGTAGTAGAGGTTAGGAATTAAAGGCACAGTTTTCTCTAACAAATTTTTACAGAAGGAAGCATTTACTTAAAATCAATGCATGCATAACTTGTTTTGACATTTTGACCGATGCCACTTCTTGTTGGCACTACTCTCATGTAAACTATTTGGAGCTTGGAGCTTTATGTAACAATTAATAATGTTGGTTTTCATGGAAAACTGTTATGTTTGTTATTATTCTTAAAATATAATATATTCAAATTTTCTTTTTAACAATGTTGGATCCTTTGACTTCTATGGATGGTGGTAAATGGAATATGTTGAACCTTTCATTTAATCTTTGTTACCTAGTATGTTGAATCCTTTTATTTATAGTTGGTTTTGGTTATTCCTACATACATAGTAAACATTACTAAGTGACCCTACCAACTCCTCTTAACCTCTATTCTATATTCCTAACCTTATCCCATTGCTATCAACTCTTATTTATTCTTCATCCATTGCATCATCGCTTCTCCCTTGTTACCTATCCACTACAATGAATAAGAATTCCATTATCCTCTCCCACTCTTTTCAGCACATAAAGGTTGTATATAATGTACATATATTGCGATAAGAATTTGATGTAAACTTACAAGGTCATTTGGCTAACTAATTGAAACATTTTGTATATATTTTTAATATATATTTTTAATATACATTTTGTATATATTGTTAACCATAGTGCTATTAAACTTGTAGAAGAATATGATCAACTCAAGTGGTCCAAGAATAGTGGAACAAGGGTATACACTATCAAGTTGGGTTATGCTGCAAGCATTGAAGAATGCCTTCTTTCATATACAGTCTATTTGGGGAGAGCGGTCTATAAATCAACATTTCCTTTAAAAATAAATATTATTTTATGGTTATAAATAGCCAAGAAGCTGTTAACCTAGGATAATAGACATAAAAAAAACTAGACATTTTAAGAGATGCATACTTTGTAAGCACGATTTAGATATTGTAGATCACTTGTTCGTGGCCTTTTATTTTGAGTTATCTGTTTCGAAGGAGGTATCTCTTGTCTAAGTAGGATGAGATAAGAGTAATTTGGTGAACAGTCTCTTCGCACACAAGGGCTCAAAATTTATGCAAAAAACTTACATTTTTGACGTAAAACACTTTCTTGTGAATTCTCAAGGTGCTCTTAGAGAGGAATGTAAGGAAAAAATGTGGCACTTTTTTGTAAAGAAGATCCTTGTCTTCAGTAGACATATTTGAAAGTTTGTTGAAGGGTAGATTTGGTATGAAGTTATGATGCAAATTTGAAGTAGTTATTGAGGATTGTTTTGGCACATTTCACAAAGAAACTTTCCTTATGCATGGAATTAAAAAATTATTCCCATGAAGCAATGAATATATGAAAACCTGAAATGTTTAAGTGTACAAAGTTATCTTAATTAAAGGGCCATGAAGAGACCTTGAAGTTTTTAAGCTTGGATATGGGAGCAGTACTAATACTAGAGAAGAACTTTTAGCACTCTGGGAATCATTACGGGTTGCCAAAGATATTGGGCTGCCTTATATACATATTTTTGGCGACTCCTCGATGATTATAAATTGGGAAAAGGGGGAATCCACCCTTGACATGGTGAACCTTGAGGCTTGGTGCTACAACACCAAATTACTAATATCCTCATTCACCTGTGTGGATTTCAGTCATGTCTATAGGGAACATAACAAGAGGGAAGACATCTTATCCATGGAAGGTTTGTGTAGGGATCCTAGTCATCTCTTACTTACTGAATCTTATGATGATGAGTTTATTGGGGAAGCCTCAATCCAGCTTTTTTAGAATTTGTTCATTCTATTTCAGATATTTATCTCATGGATTTTTTTGAGTTAGTTCAGGTTATGCTGAGCAGCAGTTACAGGAATTTATAGAGTCACTTTCCTTATTTGGATAAGGTGTCTGGGATCTTGTTATGTTCTTTATGGACATTTCTCTGACTGATGTATATACTGCTCACTTATGAGAAGATCTTTTCATGTATTGATACCCATGTGCTGATAGTATTTTTTCACATCTTGGGTATAGTTATATTTTTGTTTTGAACTGGATTGTAATGTAATATTTACTGTTCTGTCTGACCCATTGGGGTATGGACATTTGTTTGATGATGTACAAGGTTACCTTTGTTTCATTAGAATATCAAGGAACTGTTTTTTCCAACTAAAAAAAAAAAAAACTTGAAAACTCAAGTGAACTTAGGATCAAGAATATTAACTTCTGTTTTCGATACTCTAAGGTCAGGAAGACAATGTGATATTAAATTTTTCATTGACAATGTGATATTACATTTTTCCTTCATTTTATCATAGTTTAGGGTTGGGAAGAGAGAAATATCTGTATCTTTACCGAATGTAATGTTCTCATCATTCTACCACAATGACAAGGAATTAAGTCTAGAATCCACTTAAAGTCTTAAAAGTGATTTACAAGTAGTAGATCAATGAACAGATTTAGTATTATGCCGATTTAGTATGATGATTATTGTCTTATATTACAAGTAGTAGATCAACAATGATATCAAGATTAGTTTGATATATTTGAACTAATTATATAATTTTGATTCAATCTTTTAAATAACACATCATAGCTTTTTCATCGTGGACAAAAAAACAAGTTCAAAATCCATTACAAATTGCAAATTTGCTTTGATACATTTTATTGCAATCAAAATTTCCTTACTTTCTCCTTTATATTTGTTTATTTTGTCATTTATAAAATTCCTAATATTTTTTTTATTTTATACTAAATTTAGCTTTAGAAGTTTTCACCTAATGGTAAAAAAATAAACTCATTAGTCTTCATGTATGAAACACCCACCAAAATGCAGGTTATTCATGTAGCAAAAAAAAACATGTTTTTATGTGTTCTTTTAGAACTAAATCCTATCAAATTTTAACCAACTACAAATTTTGAACCATATATTGGCCACAATCTACCCACGTGTTTATATTTGGATTGATCCATAGCTTTCACTTTACACTCTTGAACAATCAATACCCTGTGGGAGCTCTGTATTCTTCTTTAGTTTGCACTTTCTTTGGTCCAAGAAACAAGTAAACACCTCCTTTTTATCTCAGGGAAAAAACAACATATCCTTTGGCTTTTGACTCCTTTTCTTAGCCTGCATATACATTGTTTTCATGTGCCTTCTAGAATCCCATGAAGCAATGAATATATGAAGACCTGAAATGTTTAAGTGTAAAAATTTATCTTACTTAAAGGGCCATGTAGAGATGTTGAATTTTTTAAGCTTAGATGTGGGAGCAATACTAATACTAGAGAAGAACGTTTAGCACTATGGGCATCATTACAGGTCACCAAAGATATTGGGTTGCCTTACCTACATATCTTTGGCGACTCCTCGGTGATTATAAACTGGGCAAAGGGGAAATCCACCCTTGACATGGTGAACCTTGAGGCTTGGTGCTACAACACCAGATTACTCATATCCTCATTTACCTGGGTGGATTTCAGTCATCTCCATAGGGAACATAACAAGAGGGCATACATCTTATCCATGGAGGGTTTGTGTATGGCTCTTGGTCATCTCTTACTTACTAAATCTTATGATGATGAGTTTATTGGGGAAGTCTCAATCCATCTTTTTTAGAATTTGCTCATTCTATTTCAGATATTTATCTCATATATTTTTTTGAGTTACTTTTGGTTATGCTAAGCAATAGTTACAGGAATTTTGAGAGTCACTTGCCTACTTTGGATAAGGTGTCTGGGCTCTTGTTATGTTCTTTATGGACATTTCTCTGACTGATGTATATACTGCTCACTTATGAGAGGACCTTTTCATGTATTGATACCCAGGTGCTGATAGTATTTTTTCACATCTTGGGTATAGTTATATTTCTGTTTTGAACTGCATTGTAATGCAATATTCATTGTTTTGTCTGACCCATTGGGGTATGGACAGTTGTTTGATGATGTACAAGGTTACCTTTGTTTCATTAGAATATCAAGAAACTGTTTTTTCCAACTGAAAAAAGCTTGAAACCTCAAGTGAACTTAGGATCAAGAATATTAACGCATGTTTTAGATACTCTAAGGCCAGGAAGACAATGTGATATTAGTTTTTTTCCTTCAAATTTTTCATTGACAATGTGATATTAACTTTTTTCTTCATTTTATCTTAGTTTAGGGTTGGGAAGAGAGAAATCTCTGTATCTTTATTGAATGTAATATTCTCATCATCCTACCACAATGACAAGGAATTAAGTCTAGAATCCACTTAAAGTCTTAAAAGTGATTTACACGTAGTAGATCAATGAATAGATTTAGTATTATGATTATTATCTTATATTACAAGTAGTAGATCAACAAGAATATCAAGAGTATTTTGATATATTTGAAGTACTTATATAATTTTGATTCAATCTTTTGAATAACACATCATAGCTTTTTCATTGTGAACAAAAAAAACAAGTTCAAAATCCATTACAAATTGCAAATTTGCTTTGATGCGTTTTATTATAATCAAACTTTCCTTACTTTCTCCTTTATATTTGTTTTATTTTGTCATTTATAAATTTCCCAATATTTTTTATTTTATACTAACTTTAGCTTTAGACGTTTTCACCTAATGGTAAAAAATAAACTCCTTAGTATTCGTGTATGAAACGCCCACAAAACCGCAGGTTATCCATGTACCAAAAAATACATGTTTTTATGTGTTTTGTTAGAACTAAATCCTATCAAATTTTAACCAGCTGCAAATTTAGAACCATATATTGGCCACAATCTACCCACGTGTTTATATCTGGATTGATCCATAGATTTCACTTTACACTCTTGAACAATCAATACCCTATGGGAACTCTATATTCTTCTTTAGTTTGCACTTTCTTTGCCCCAGGAATCAAGTAAACACCTCCTTTTTATGTCAAGGAAAAAACAACATACCCTTTGGCTTTTGACTCCTTTTTTTAGCTTGCATATACATTGTTTTCATGTGCCTTCTAGACTTTCTTCCCTTCCTCTTCATGACTAGCACGTGACTATGTTTTTCCTTCAACCTTCCTTCCCATCCTCTTTGTGACTAGTGCATGGTTGTGATTTCCCTTTAGGGTTGGGCCCTACCCTATGTTGGCCTTCCAAGACTTGGGTCATGGCTACTATGACCTTATTTTGTTGGCCATGGGATGAGGTCTTCACCTCCTTTACCTTCCCATACAGAGCTAGCTTTCCTTCCTGCCCTGTTCAGACTTTATGCTCGTACTTGGTGAGATTGGTCATGCCACGCCCCGACCCCCAACCCTAAAGGGAATACACAACCGCTCTCCACTATAGGGAGGTCATAACATTAAACATAGGCTTTAAGAACTTCAACTAACCAACAAGGTTATTAAAATTTCATCGTATGTGCCTTGCCTTATTAGACAATGAGATAGGTAACTGAAGTGAATCTGACATGTTACTTGGAAGCAATTGCACACCTTCCATTGCCATTACTAAAATAAGTAGGCAGTCATTAATAGAACTTGTGCCTTCCTGGTGCTCCTTAGTCCTATCTCTTGTTTACTCATTTATTTTATTCCCACGTTTTTATATCTGGATTGATCCATTGCTTTCACTTTACACTCTTGAACAATCAATACCCTGTGGGAGGTCTATATTCTTCTTTAGTTTGCACTTTCTTTGCTCCAGGAATCAAGTAAACACCTCCTTTTTATCTCAGGGAAAAAACAACATATCCTTTGGATTTTGACTCCTTTTATAGCCTGCATATACAATGTTTTCATGTGCCTTCTAGACTTTCTTCCCATCCTCTTTATGACTAGCACGTGACTGTGCTTTTCCTTTAAAATTTCTTCCCATCCTCTTTGTGACTGGCACATGGTTGTGCTTTCCCTTTAGGGCTGGGCCTCCAAGATCTGGCCTGTGGCTACTATGACCTTCTTCTATTGGCCATGGCATGCGGTCACCACCTCCTTTACCTTCCCATATAGAGCTAGCTTTCCTTCCTGCCTTGTTCAGACTTGATGCTCATACTTGTTGAGCTTGGGGCCCCCATTCCTAAAGGGAATAAACAACCACTCTCCACTTTAGGGAGGTCATAACATTAAACATAGGCTTTACGAACTTCAAGTAACCAACAAGGTTATTACATTTTCATCGTTTGTGCCTTTCCTTATTAGACAATGAGATAGGTAACTGAAGTGAATCTGAGATATTACTTGGAAGCAATTGCACAGCTTCCATTTCCATTACTGAAATAATTATGAAGTCATTAATAGAGCTCCTTCCTGCCTGGTGCTCCTTAGTCCTATCTCTTATTTACTCAGCTATTTTCTTTTTCTAACTTGTTGTAAAATACAAAAACATAAGTATGCATTAATGCATAAGTTTATACATCTTGGAAATAGTTTTTTACTTCTACAAGTACGCGCATATGACATCTTCAATTTGGATTTTATTGTTATACAGTGATGACACACAAGAAAAAAAATACCTACATTGAGAGAGAGGAGATAGTCAAGCCCTTTATTGACCTGTGCATCACATCATTAGTTTGAATCTCCTCCTTATACAGTGATGGAAAAAAATGCAAAGGTAGCTATGGAAGATTAGAGGACAAATAGAGTGTGTTGCAGGAGAAAAGTAGAAGGAGGGGTGTATTGAAGCGAGGAGAATGAGACTCAATAAAACACATAATGAGGGTCATAATGAGGCATTGGGTTGAGCAGAAGGAATATGTCAAGAAGGGTTGAAGTATCCAATAAATTCCTTGTTGGATCGTACCTCTAGTACACTTTAAGCATTTACTACCTAACTTTGCAGGCTTCCATTGTATGCTTCTCTTCTCACATTATCTTAAAAAAAAGTCAAAAACTACCGTCTTATTGTCACTTTTTTACATTCTACTCTTCTGCCTACTACAGTTTCATTGTATGTATGGCATGGTTGTATGTAAATCCTGTAATAGTATATATATATACATATATGTATATATACACAAAAAATGTCATATAATTACACATTTGTTTCCTCTTACTCTCAGTGTTTCCCCCGCATAATGGAGGCACCCTTGACAGAAAATGCGATATCTTCTTTGTTGTTTGGTTCAGTACATCTTCATCCACTTTTGTAGGTTTTTTCGCTCCAGCCATTCGGACCAACAAATCCAACTACTCCACGTTTTCGAATTACTATCTCTAATGGTAGCAACATGCATCAGACTTTGCTCCCAACTACTTTCAACTCCCTCATATCAAATGGAGAAATCCAAGAACGCTCTATCATCAAGCTCTCCAAGTGCACCTGCACCGTCGTCCATAATAACACGTACTATCTTCTTCCCATTATTCTAATCCCTCATATGTAGCTTAGACTATACATTTTTACCTACCACCAACATCATCAATTTTATAACACCTTTACTAATTCTTTTCTTTTCTTCTCCTACAGGACTATTACAATACTCGATCTTGAACTGGTCCACCGCAATATTGCCCTTGTTGGGAGCCATGTTCCTATTTTACTATCGACTAGCTTTGGCATTCCAATTGGTTCATCAACTAGCCAATCCAGCCGCCTCATAGAACAAAGCAATGTTCACTCATCCCAAGCATCAGATACACCAATATCCATGTCAACTACTATAATTCCATTCAAAGAACTCAATCCCAACTATAAAAAATGGTCCATCCAAGGTTGCGTGCTTGCCAAGACACCCATCCATGAATACACCAACCAACGCGGCCTAGGGAAACTATTTGGCCTTGACCTTCTTGATTGTTCTGGAGAAGAGATCCATGTCTTTTCCTTAAACAACTTTGTTGACACCTTCTATTCCGTTTTTGAAATAGGGACAATGTACACTATCTTGAATGGCATAATTAGAACAAGCAACCCTTCATATAACCATTTGAACAACCATCTTGAGATTGTCCTTTCATCTACGTCGACCATCCACCCTTGCCTCGGTGCATTTCCCTCCATTCCTTTACATTCCTTCCACTTTAAAACAATCAATGACCTCCAAATTTTACCTTCAAATTCCATGGTTAACCTGGTTGGCTTGGTTAGCTCTATCTCGCCTGCATTTACAGTTCAAAAAAAAGACGGTTCTGAAACAAGTAGGAGAACCGTCTGCCTCAGAGACACATCTTATTTTAGCATTGATGTCACACTTTGGGGTCATCATTACCACACTGAGGGTTCACATCTTGCTTCACTATACTCCTTCGACCCACCAACTGTCCTTGGAATAAAGGGTGGCCATCTTACGGATTACAATGGTCAAACAATTGGAAGTGTTCCCAGAAGTACCATCCTTATCAATCCAGATATTGAGGCAACCCATCACCTTCAAAAATGGTACACTGATCATGGATTTCGTGCTGCATCGCCATCCTTGAGCCACAAATACATAGGCTCTATGTCTTGAACACACCCATCTAAAACAATCTTCTACTTGCAAAGCATGCAACCCTCTGATAAGGCCATGTGTCTCTATGTGCGTGCTTCCATTGTTGACATTAACATGGATGACTTCCACTTCCTTGCATGCCCTCTCTTTTTTGATGGCATTCAATGCATGAATAAAATTGCACATAGATCTTTCGACACTTGGCATTGTAGCAAATGTGATGGTGAATTCACAGAATGTGACTACAGATACATTTTAAATCTTTCCTTACAAGACCACATCGGCCAGTTTAACGGGTCCATGGCTTTTGATGATGCGTCCAACAAACTACTTAGTGTCTCTGCAAAGGATTTATGCATGCTCGCCATTGAGCCCTCAGCCATAAAGGATATCTCTCTATACGTAAATTCATGCCAATACCTGTTCACCTTTTCCATTAAGACAGAGACTTTCAACTCCAGTGCATGCTTGAAGACAACCTGTGTCAATTCTGAAGAGCTTCCTTATGCTGCTGCATCAACCAAAATCCTTGAAGAAACATCTGTAGTCACTACTCAAAGCCAACCTATTGCACGCCATCTCTAACCTCCCCTTCATACACTCCACCCTCGGCTATTCCAACCACCGCTTTTACTCACCCTCCCACTTCTTACTCTTCCCTCACTCCTTTCTTATACCTCCATATCTTCAACACATCATACCCTACAATACACCATCCCATCTCTCCAAATGCATTCCACCTCATCTCAACCCAATTATGTTTCTTCCACTTCATCATGATCACTATATCCCCCCCCTCGCTTTCCTTCCTTCATTGCTTGTATATAGACTTTTCCCTTACTTTCTTGTCTTTTTACAAAGATCTACAATGTAATTAGCTACTATAAATTTTGTGCTCACATGACATATGTGTTATTGTATACATTACGTGTTTTTTCAAAGCATGCCATACATATGTGTCCATGCAACATTTCACATTTTCTTACATGTATACAATGTTTATTATGTAACTTCGTTTTTTTTCATCTACTTCAATCTACCATAACATTGTGACTCACAACATTCTTTTCTCTCTACAATAGAACAAACAAACAAAAAGAACAACAAAATGTCCATTACACAAGTTTTCAACTTTTTTTCCTTTCATCTATGATGTGAATATGTTATTGCTTTTGTTATTCACTACTATGAAAAAAAAAACTGTCAATATAGCAGTTCAATTACAAAAAAAAATTGTCTTCCTTTACTTTGTATTTTTTGAACATGTTAAGCTTTTAATGGCTCTGTTTTCTCTCTTCCTAGCTCTTCGACAACAAACATGGACATGCAATACCTGAACACCCTTTACGACTTCTGTAAGCAGATCAAGGAACAACAAGCATCACTACAAAAAATCGAAGCATGCTTCCAATCGACTTCAAACATCCCATTGAATCCGATTCACCCTACTATTAAGCTTCTCTCAGAAATAAAAGCCTTCTTTCAATGCATGATCCATATGCATGAAAGGGACACCATGCGCAAGATCCGCAAAGACTTAGTATCCCACCACCATTGTCTTTCTCAATACATAAACATTACATGGTGTTGTCGTTGCCATAATCCCTCTTGCATTTATGACTAAATCCTCTTCCTTGCTTGCAGTTCCATTTTTCCTCTCCTTACAACCCAACAACCCTTCTTCTTTGATTCCCACACGTTCTTCAGTTGCCATTACTACCCTTCACTTGTATGTACTACCTTGTTCATAACCTATACTTTAATTGAATAAATGTATTATCATTTTTCACACATGGAATGCACAAACATTGTACATATTACATGCTTCCACTACTACCATAGTACATGCACATTTATTATATTTCCCTTCTACTTGCATGTAATGCACCTCTCTAAAGTATATACTGTATCAAACAAATGGTTCTTTTACAAATACAAAGCAACAAACTCTATGTAAATAGAAACAGTTCACAATATACTAAGTTCTTAACTTCTGTTGTACATTTAATCCATGTATATATTTAGCTTCTTATTCTTGTCATTACACATATGTATAGTCTTTTTCCCATGGAGTCCCTATACTTGGTTTCAAATTAAATATGTTGTCCATTTGTTAGTTCTACTCAATTTAGACTGTTTGTACATTAAATTGGTTTCAAATATTCGCAATCCTCATTTCATTTCAAATACTCTCTTATGATCAAAGAAACAGTTCACACTATACTGTATGTACATAGAAACAGTTCACAATATATACTTAATTCTTAAGTTATGTTGTACCTTTATCCCATGTGTATATTTAGCTTGTACTTCTTGACTTCATACCTATGTCTATTTTTTTCCCATGGTGTCCCTATACTTGGTTTGAAAGTAAATTTGTTGCCCATTTTTTAACTTCTACTACAAGTATACTATTTGTACATTCAGTTTCTTTCAAATATTTGCGATACTCAAATCGTTTCAAAATACTTTCCATAAGAGAGTATATGGTCTGTAAGTAAATAACTGCTGCAACAGTTTGTTAGTCGATTTTTTAATTTACTAGTACATCTGCTTCATCTATACTTGTCATCTCACGTTCCCGCCGATGCAAGCTTCATTTCTGGCATGCAAAGAATCCAAATCCAAATTAAAAGGTACTGTCCTAACTGCTTTTCTTTTCCATGCTATTTGTCCATTTTATACAAGAAGAAACAAAAAAATATTTTATTTTTCCCTCTTACATTACATGTATTGCAGCTCAAATTCAACATTACAGAAGAATACAAAAAACATGCTTAACATCTATGCCTCCCTTTCCAGCCATTCATGAAGGTCTACATATGGGTACGCGGTTTTTCTCTCTTGTTATAGGATTCTACTTCCTTTTTCGCTTCCTTTACTTTGCAAATTAGTTTCTTCTCTACAATATATCTCAATCTTTAAAAATTTATTTCCTATCTTTAGGTTCCCAATGCCTTTTTTTATTTACGTGGGTAGATCCTGCAATGCCTTCAACCTCAATGCTTTCATGGTAAGATACACTCATTGATTTGGGTAGACATTACTTGTAAACCACTCTTTCTTATTAGAATTACATATGGGATACATCATCTTTTTCATTATATGTACATATGCTCATAATATTCAGTACATGCTCACATAATAATTTCTTTGTGAAATTATCTTGGACTGATGGTTGTCCTGGTCTTTATCTTCACCCACTCAAGTTGAGTACACCTTTTTTCCAACTGCTTGCATGCTTCCATCAAAGAATTGTCGATTACTACGAAGAAATCAATCAAGCAATCTACCTTCATTGCAGGTGGAGTACTTTTCAATGTTTACATTGTTGGGGACACCATTAAAGTAGTGCGCGGGTTTTCCTTACATGACGTGGATGAAAGTGCATTTTTGGGCTATGGAGTGATTCCATTTCTAGGGGTGTCAAGTGCTTCTACTTCAGTTGATGATACAGATTTAGATCTACATGTTGGGGGTGAGGTTTTCTTTTGCTACCTGGTGGATTGCAATCTTTCTTATTACATTTGACTTATGTTACATAATTTCTTACGTTTTTCATGCTTTTTTATGAATTATGTATTTTAATGCTTGCAAAGTTGCATCCACCATTGTTGTTTGATAAACTCGCAATTGAACTCTGCAGAATGCTTGTAAGTAGTTTGCATCTTTCTAACTATTAATTGTTAAATGACTTGAAATTTTACTTCTATATTTCATATCTTGGACGTTATTTAGGTTTTGGAGATGCTGGAAGTGATCCCTTGGGATATAGTGTGTAGTGTATTTGATAGTGATGTTGATCCAGCTTACAAAACCATGAGGCAGGTACTGATTCTTCATATAGGCTCAATATTTGTGTTTTTATTTTCTTTTGTTTTGACCTGACATTCCTTTTGCCTTAAGACTTATTCCATCTATTCTTTATCTGCTTCCTCTTAATTTACAGGTTGCAATAAATATGATTCAAGAGGAAGTATTTGCATCATTTTACAGAGCACTTGGGCCATCTCTTATTGCCATTGCACCCTACATTGCTGTCAACTTCTGTATTTTTTACTTGTGAGTCTAGATTCTAGTCTGTATGTGTCCTTTTAAGTTTATTATTTGAAATATATGATATTCTATATGTGATGATCCCAAATAAATTTTTATTGTGTTTAAAAGGTTTGAATGAACAAGAAGTTTGCATGATTGAGGCACATGACTTTTGGAATATCATTTTAGATCAATGTGTTTAACATTTATCTAGTCTTGGTTACTTTAGTTTCTCACACCTTCATTTGTTCAAATGGCAGAGTTAAGAAGTGTCTTCCAGAGGAATATAGGAAGAAGAAAAAGGCTTATTTTTCCACAACTATTATTTCAGCCTCTTTTGCTACAATTTTGTGCTACCTGCTTGACACTATCAGGTGAAAGATGAAAATGAAGGGATCACCATACAAGACTATTTTTTATGCTTTCCCAGGTAAAGGGATTCTATTCCCAACTCTCTAAAGACAAGGGAAAATAATATCATTTCTCAAAATTTTCCTCTACTTCTGGAAAAGTAGCCATGGATAAAATATATTTCTTTGAGGAATGGGCTAGGTGAAGTCATTAGTTACTTTGATTCTCATGCCATTTTATACTGCATGTTCACTTATTTGAAACTCTTGACTTACTGACGTTTGTGAATATGGAGTAGGATAACTGATAAGTTTGTTATTTTATGATAACTCATAACATTAGTCTTCATTCTACAAATTCAATTCAAACAAACCATAGTCATTTTACCTGCATTTTGGAGAAGCATTTCTTTTATGCCATGCATATCACAGAAAAGTCATCCAAGTTTCAATGGATCTTTGTTGGTGTCCATATTCAATACAACCAATGCACTATTTATATTTAAGGCAGCTTTACATATAGTAATGCATAAACATGAGTTGATGGATCATCACACCCTTAATTTAAACATGTCCATTGGGTATGGTGCATACCACAGTTTAGATGGTTTGCTAGGTATATACGCATATATTACACATTTAGGCACATACACGCATGGAAAATTGATGGATGACCACACCCTCATTTTGAATCTGTGGATGTAAGGTTTGCTTCCAGTGAAAGGTGCATATTATAGCCACCTGAATTTAGACTGCTAATGTACCTATTCAATGTATCCAATGCACTAGATTCAATGCACTGTCACACATATAGGAAGTGGAACATACAAACAAGAAAATTTGATGGATCACTGCACCCTCAATTTGAACCCATGAATGCAAGGTTTCCTTCTAGTGCAGGGTGCATATTAGATGCACCTGAGTTGGGACTATTAGTGTACAGTTTAATATACCTGATGCACCATCTAGATTCAATCCATGGCTACACATTTGTCCATATAAATGCAAAGAGTTGATGGATAACCAGAACCTCAATTTGAATGTTTGAGTGTAAGAATTGTTTCTAGTATATTTTTATGACAAAAATGGGTTGCTATAGTGTGGTTTCTCTTGTATTTTTTAGGTTTTAAAGAAATGCAAGAAGGATTCAAGTATGGAAACAATTTAAAGCTCTGTGGAAAAGAGTTTGTTGGGATTTCAATCTGTAATGCCATTTTTCCATCACTACGTGGAAGTAGTCGTGTCAGCATCTATATTTCAACATCAGTGCTTTTAAAAAAAAAAATCCGGATAAACTTTTGAACTATAATGTTTGATTGATTGTTAATCCATGAAACCCAAATGGAAAATGTGAATTCAGATCATTTTGGATACTTGGGCATGCATTGCACAAGCCCTTCCCTGAAATTGTTGAAAGCAATTGTTTCTTTCATTTTAACAGTCGTTGTATAATCATCAGTGTGACCCAAAAGCATAAGGAAGTGCAAACAAACTAATTTCCTAGACCCAATTATGAGTCTATATTAATAGCTTTGTGAAATCATAAAATCCTGGCTTCCCACGTAACCTTCCATGAGAAATTTATTGAAATCCAAGGCTCGATTGATCTATGAATTAATTCGTTCACATATCAATACCTTAAATGATTACTACTGTGACTATTTCCAACCTAATTATTTTAGAAATCCAAAGATGTGGACTGAAAACTGGGTTGGGTGGCAATGATTTCTAATCACCAATATCATAACCATTTTAATGTGTATTATTTCTTTTTAACATACATAAGTTACGAGAGTAAAACATATATGCCACAATGGAGACATCCATGCACTTAGGGAAGAGTTTTCTTCTTATATATGCAATCCTGCACTAGGTTAAAAGGGCCCAAATCATTATTTATTCATTATTATTTAAATCCTACGTTTATGTAGTAATATACTTTTCCTTTATTTACTCTATCACTGCATCTTAAGGGTAGCTGGACTAGCTCTTAATGGTAGATGCATCTTAATGTTTGTTGTAATCTCAACTATTTGGTGGTTAGACTGGCTCTTATTGATTGGGATCAAGAACTGTCTTTCTCTTGTGCAATTTGCAGCCATTGAACCTTTTTCATTTACAGCATTTCACTTTTTACATTGTGTATTTTGTAGAACTTGTGAGTCTTTAAGCACACGATAGGCTTAGAATATCGCCTTTCGTTTTCTCAAAATTTTGTTTTCTTGTGTATAGATGTCATAGATTATAGTGTGATGGTATTACTAACTTTTGATTGGTTTTGTGTGATATGAAATAGCTCTGGACCACCTCAACCTACAGAAGGGTCATGAAGGCTAGCAACTAATGATGCTCTGGCCTATCTCAAAGTAGTCAAAGACATATTTAAGGATAAGAGGGAAAAGTATGATGAGTTTCTTGAAGTGATGAAGGATTTCAAGGCATAAAGGTTGACAATCAATATTTTATATTGATATTAGTAATAAGCAGATTTAGTTATTAATCATTTGATAGGTTTGACCTGATTTCATTGCCTTGGAGAATCGATACAGTTGGTGTTATTGCTAGGGTGAAGGAATTGTTTAAAGGACACCGCAATATTATTTTAGGCTTTAACACCTTTCTTCCTAAAAAATATGAAATTACACTTCCACTTGAGGAGGAACTTGCACCAAAAAAGTGTCTAGTTGAATTTGATCAGGCAATTAATTATGTTAACAAGATTAGTGTAATTTAGTTGAGCAAGTGACTACTTGAATTAATTTTATGTTAAGTTTTGGAGCCTCTATTTTCTAGCTAACAATGAACCCCCACCCAAAAAACAACAAATTTAATTTGACCAAGAAATCGATTATGCCAGCAAAATCAAGGTAATTTAAATGATAAGTGACTTCTTGAGCCTTTGTGTTCTAAGTTAAAGTTCTCGAGCCTTCGTGTTCTAGCTAACAATATTAATTGATGTTTTGCATTTAGACTCGGTTTCAAAATGATGAACAAGTATAGAAATCCTTCCTTGAGATTTTAAATATGTGTCGAAAGGGAAACAAGTCTATTAGTGAAGTATTTCAAGAGGTATACTATACCTTCCACCATTATTTTCCAAATTGCCATGTTTTTCCTAAATATAATGTTATAGCTGATTTTACCACTCCAGGTGAATCACACTTGTATGGCCTTCCCCTATCCCTCTGTAGACTCCTTATACCCCTTGGACCATTTTTTGTCCTTTGATGTTTCCTTGACCATCCCTAAAAACATGTGAAAATTAATACACGCGACGTTTAAACCTATAATCGTGTATATACGCGGGTTTGACCCCTAAAACGGTGTACATCGGGACGTGTGCATAATCCAAATATTTTTGGAGTTTTCCTTGACATGGATCTGACTCACTTGACTCCTGGCCTTCCCTATGCCTTGAGATCGCTCAGATTCGACCTTTCATTACCCCTTCGAAAAATCTATATAAGGAACTCTATGGTACATTGGAGGCATATGAGAGAATTGAGAGAAAAAAAACTATAGTCCATTGTTGCCAAAACTTGTGGTTGAGTCTGCATTCCTTTGTCCCTTGGAGCACTTTTGTGTTCTTCCCAAGCTTGCCTTTTGCTTGTGAGCTTGCTATCGAGAGATGGAGGATTCAGGTGGTGGAGGCCCAAGTGGGGGATTTAGTTTCTATGGTTCGCAGACGTGCCGACAGAGGTTGTATCCATTGTAATCTCTGATTTTATATTAATAGAAATATCTTTTCCTATATAATAATGTATGTTTGAATGAATATTTTATCCATGGGATGGTTTCAAATGCTTATAAATTGTTGATTATATATGCTAGAATAGATCTAACACCAATATATATAGTATGCTTGTCTTGTTTACTTGTTGTTGAGGAAGTGATTCATCAATTCAAGATGAAGTTGGAAATCTCAACGAGGATCTACTTCAACCATCCAGAATAAGGTACGAGGTCTGATCCTTTAGTGTTAGAGATTTAATTTCTATTGCATATTGGAAAGGATTGATTTCTGGAGTCAAGCTATCTATTGTGGTACCCCAAGCCATAGGAATTTCTCTCCGTAACAAAATTGGCGACTCCGCTGGGGAGTTCCTAGTCATTTTTCCTCTGGGGGTTTTATCGACACAATGGGCTTGATATTCTTGACTTGCTCTTTGTTTCTCCTTGTTTCTATGTTGCATTTTATAGTATGTTCATCCATGGACACTCCCCTTTATTGGTTTGACCCTTGGCCTGCTTTTTACCACTGCCTTCTCTATATACGTAGGGTTTTGGCCAAAACTCGTGTACATACACAGATTTTTGGCCAAAAGTCGCGTATACACGCAGGTTTTTGGCCAAAATCTGCATATACACGCAGGTTTTTGGCCAAAATTCGCATATATACGCAGTTGTTCTTTAAACAGTTGCATACATCCTCCCTTTTGGTGAGTTTGATGTTGTGGGAAGTTGCTGGGTGGGTTGTGAGTGTGGTTGGGTCTTCCTTGGGTCTGATGTTGTCTGTTGGATGCATCTTTTGTGACCAGAGATCGCTTTTTCATTGATTTTTCTTTGAAAGTAGTTTTAGTCATTTATCCTTTTTGTTTTTCCATTAGTGCATTACTCTTTTTTGTCTCGGTGTCTTGTTGGGCTTGTCTTTTATACTTGCTACAAAGACTGAGAGCTTTAGATGACTTTTATTGCATTTTTCATTCTTTTATATTGAAAAATACAAAGTAGTTGCACTCTTAGTTGCATCTTAGATATGGATTTGAGGAGGTACTTCCATTGGATTGCTTGGATGAGAGTTGTTTTTAGGCTTTCATATAGGAAGGATTGCATTGGTATTCAGAAAGGAATATATATTTATGCATCTCATGTAGTGGCATACCCTATTTTTCATTTGAAAAAGATTGCACTTAGCATTGTTTGTTATGGTGTGCATATTTATTTCACTACTGAGTCATAATGTCATTAGTTGCATGGCCATTTCCCTTTGATTAATTACAGCCAACTAAAATCAACTCATAATCAAATGAATTACACTCTTTTCTTTTATAGGGTGCACCAACAAGATTAGGTTTTAGGGTCTTGGAATAGTTCATTGTGATTAAATTCTCCAAGACCACTAAACAACAACATGTATGTGTCTGTCCAGGTGAGAGTGTGAAATTCCTTGGTATAACCAGTGTTTCTCAGGATCCACCTCTCAAAAGGGAGTTAAGCACGAGGCAGTGTGAGCGGTTATTGATTGGGATGACCCCTAGTAATAACTGAGTAGCACCAAATATATTTCCAAGATTGTATTCGTATCTAGGGGCTCTTTCAAGAGTTTTATACTTTGCTACCCTGCCCATATGCTCAATCCCTCCTGCGACTGTCTGCCTGAGCATTGATTATATTGAGGTGACCTTAGTTGCCTTACCTAGGTTATCGAGGGGGTACTTTGCAAGGGTTATTCTGCGGGTGTCTCAGCCAAAGAGAGGTCGGACAACACAGTCGCTTTATGCATTGAAGCTGAGGGCCACAATAATTGGTTACGTACCTCCACTTGTAGTGTATGGGAGTTTCAATCCTCTTCTAGGCGAGACATACCTACTGCATTCGGGAGCTCACATATCCTCCCATTGGTTTGCTTGTATTTTGGCTGTAGATTTTCTTAGGAGTGAACTCTTTGTGCACTAGTTGGCCTTTGGGATCGTGGTTACTTGAGTATATTTATGCTCTGTTGAGTTCAGGTCCTTTTATTTTCAGCATGCTTGGTATTCTATCACCCATCCTTGGTCCTAGTACGGACCCTGGAGTCAGACTTGGGGGGCATTACAGCCCCTTACCATGCTCATAGATTTGGGAATGGTCATATTCCATCCTCTACTCCATTTGTGGAGGATTTGTGTTCCCTTCGCTCAGTCTTTACACCAGTGGTCACCCTCACAGGGGTGGTAGTGGATACATGAACGTTGGGTCTACACCTTATTTTCCTGTTTATGTCACATCGTTCACTGCATTATTTCCTTTGGGTGCATTTGTCATTATCATTCCTCCCTATATCCTATAGTTTGGATTCTTTATTGACTATTTTGGGTTGTTTTGGACTAATATGCTTGTCATGTAGGGTCCAGTGTTTGTACACTCTCTCCAAGTTTTCGACCCATTCGTTCCTATCATAGGTATTATTTCTAAACTGGCATATAGGTTAGTATATCGCATCCACTTGCACTTATGCATTGCCTTATGACCGCTCCATCTTACCCTTAGGTACAAACCCATTCCATGGTATCACGGAACCTTCATGCTGTTGTTAGAAGTGATATTATGTGAATGGTAGAGCTTTCCTATACATGGGTGTCCTAGTTAGCTCCCTTTTGCATTTGGTACCCATGCTGTGAGTCCTCTCTTAGATTCGGGAGTCCCTTTTAGTCCTACCATGTCCTTGAGCAAGAGCTTCATACTCCTCTTGAACTTTATGCTGGCCCTTTTCCTCGAGACTCCCTTATGTCAAGTTGTAATTGCATTATCATGAGCTTTGCCTACCTTATTGAGCCTTACGTCGGCTTCCTTGACATTGCATTTTAGCCATATAGCCAGAGATTGTCTCATGTCTAGCCACGCAGAGCCATTTTATATATCCTTTGCAGCTTGATTCCCTATTTTTACCGGGAGGGGACTTTCCCCCGAGTGTCGCTATCCTACACATGTATCCTTGCATTGAGCATAGGTATGTTCCACTACCTGGAACTAGTTTGTTTTCCCATATGACACTCGTCTCCTCCTAGTCTGTAACTATAAAGCAGTTTTATTCTTTTTCAAGATTTTTAAATATTTGAAAAAGTTCAAAAAAGTCTAAAAACCAAAAAGCCGGACAAGGAAAGATGTTATCTTTTGGCAGCTGTCGAGTCGTGCCGCCTTCAAACAGAGCACTATATATCACATCCATTTGTTGGGTTTATAGTTTGACTTTAGGAGCTGTACTCATTTATCTGAGTTTATCTCCATCGACTAGTTAATCTTCCAGTCCACATGGAGCCTCTGTTGATGCCTCCTGTGTCGCATAGATGTCCCAGTTTTGTATATCAAGTCTATGCTACATTTATTCAGTCACCATTCATTGTTATGCTCTTGTTCAAAGGAAGTTGAAACCTAAGTTGGCCATTTTTCAGTTATCTTGACTTTGCATGTCGGCCATTCTCAATACAGTTACTAGTTCGTGCACCTTATGATCAAGTCCTCCCACATTATACGGCTTTGCTTAGTACCTCATGTTGGATGATGGGGGATTCCTTAATGCCCTCCTTCCAACGGATTTCATCCCATCGATTTCAGATCATTTATTCTGGGATTGGAATCTAGAGTCAATTTGAGTGCCTTGAGACTTGCAGTCATCAGTGGCAGGTTCTCTCACCATCGACAGTCTTTGGGAATACATCAATGTCCCTTAATCAATGGATCCTCTCAAGTGTTCAACCTCAACACATTTATTCACACTTGTTACTTTGCACTCTAGTACCTTGATTCCCATTTTCATTATCAGTGGGTGATCTTGCGTCTATTAACAGTGTACATCAATGAATGGTAATCAAACGATGGACTACTATGTTTGAACTCGACACCTCTATTCACATAGTAGGACTTGTACTCATAGTGGTTTGTGTAGAAGACCTTCCAGATTGGTGGCATCTCTTATATGCTACCTCCTTGATCATGCCAGTGTTCATGAGATTTCAGCTCTCGTGACTTGATTCTAGTAGATGTCAGACATTTCCAGGCATTATGGAGATCTTGATCCATTATATATCTTCAGCCATCATGGAGATCATGGTCCTTTGTATATCTTCATCATGGAGATTCTGATCTATGTATATTGTACGTGGCGATGACCACTTATGTGATATCTTGTATCATGCCTATTCATGGCCATTGTACTCTTATGTATCCGGGACTGCTATATGTATTTCCAGGATGTGCAGAGTTGTATCATTGTACTATGTTGATTGGGTGGCTGGAGTTCCATTTGGGATCCTTCATCACTCCACTTCTGAGATGGACTTATAATGTATTTTGGCCATCGTATGATCCCTCTGAGCTCACACATTAGGGGGCACTTGTTATAGATGATTTTACCACTCCAGATGAATCACACTTGTATGGCCTTCCCCTGTCCCTCTGCAGATTCCTTAGGCCCCTTGGACCATTTTTTGTCCTTTGATGTTTCCTTAACCATCCCTAAAAACATGTGAAAATTAATACGCGTGACTTTTAAACCTATAATCACGTATATACGCGGGTTTGACCCCTAAAACCGCATACATTGAGATGTGTGCATAATCCAAATCTTTTTGGAGTTTTCCTTGACATGGATCCGACTCACTAATTGACTCCTGGCCTTCCCTATGCCTTGAGATCGGTCGGATACGACCTTTCATTACCCCTTTGAAAAAACTATATAAGGAACTCTATGGTACATTGAAGGCATATGAGAGAATTGAGAGCAAAGCAACTATAGTCCATTGTTGCCAAAACTTGTGGTTGAGTCTGCATCCCTTTGTCCCTTGGAGCACTTTTGTGCTCTTCCCAATCTTGCCTTTTGCTTGTGAGCTTGCTATCGAGAGATGGAGGATTCCGGTGGTGGAGGCCCAAATGGGGGATTCAGTTTCTCCGGTTCGCAGACGTGCCGACAGAGGTTGTATCCATTGTAATATCTGATTTTATATTAATAGAAATATCTTTTCCTATCCAATAATGTATGTTTGAATGAATATTTTATCCATGGATGATTTCAAATGCTTATACATTGTTGATTATATATGCTAGAATAGATCTAACACCAATATATATAGTATGCTTGTCTTGTTTACTTGTTGTTGAGGAAGTGATTCATCAATTCAAGCTGAATTTGGAAATCTCAACGGGGATCTACTTCAACCGTCCGGAATAAGGTACGGGGTATGATCCTTTAGTGTTAGAGATTTAATTTCTATCGCATATTGGAAAGGATTGATTTCTGGAGTCAAGCTGCCTGTTGTGGTACCCCAAGCCATAGGAATTTCTCTCTGTAACATATACTACAAATACATACATAATTATATTTGGCTTTGTTGTATTTCCTTTTACTTAGCAAGTCTAAAACTCTTGTAACAGACAACTGATGCATTAATGCATCTATATTGCAAATTTATATGCTATACTGATCAATTCTGGTTTTGGTGGGTAGCTTTATTTTTTAACGACCATCAAGATTTACTGGAGGGATTTACCTATTTTCTACCATATTCCTCAAGTTTAGTCCATGTCTCTCATGGTCCCATTTCTGCAAGAGCTGCATCTGTTCCTGTAGTTCGTCGGGATGAGAGAAGTTATGGTTTGGCTTCAAGGCATCCTCATATGGAAAAGGTAGTTTTTGTTACTCCCTTTGTCTTGTTGCCTCATGGGCACCAAATTTAACTGCCAAATCTCCCGGAGACTCAATAGAAACTCCAGGCTCCATTGCAGAAGATTCCAGAATCTGCAGGTTTTGGCTAGAGATGTAATTATTGATAAATACTTTGTTTGAAATTGTTTCAATCATCTATTGATGGATTGGATGATAATGAATCGTGGCTGGCGGCTCATTGTATCATCTAAAACAGTATCATGGGTACTGATATTGTCTTCAATTGTGTCAATTGATGTATGATGGATTGATAGTCATTAGTTTGGCTACTTATCATACACTGTCAAGAGTGTTCACTAATACTGTGTTATTACCTTGAATTATCAAATGTATATATATAGTGAAATCTTTGCTTTAACTCTTCTTGATGTTCTTTTTTGTATTTGTGAAGTGTAGGAAATGTCTTCAAATTTGTACCATTATTGCCAAACCATACAGTGCTATCATGTCTACTCCTTGAACAGGACTTTTGTTAATGTGAGAAGTTAGAACTATATAAACCGTCATCAATTGTTTGTTTCTCAAGCTACTTTGACAACCTATGCTAGCACAATCATGAACTTTGGAACCACATGGACAACAGATAATTCCAGATTATGACTACAGATTGGCTTCTTTTCTTCATCAGATATATTTCTCCCATGCAATGGCATCTTCACTATATAATGTAATGTTAAACTGTTAATTTTCTGATTTTTCAATACATTGAAGTGCTCCATTTTTTTGGGGGAATTACTTGCAATATCCCACTACCTCACTTCAATGTTACACTTTTTTTCCTCGCTTACCCGCTAACAACTACCTTATCGACGTATTATTGCACCTTCCTTGGGGCGATTGCTAGTTTAAGTTTTTATTAAATGTGAATGGCTGAAGTCTCCCTCAATTTCTCTTCCTCCAAAAAGGGTGACGAGTGTTAAATGATGTCCAATATTTAAATAAGAGTCGATTGATGAGTGTATCATGTTGGCATTTCATTTGTTGTAATTACGTCGATAGGTGTTTTTCCAAATGATCGGTTCTGGAACACTGTTCCAAATTAGTCATCTCTTGGGCGAACCAGAATTCAACAAGGGTTTGATATTCTTCCTAACCAACATTTGATACATGTCTACCATCCCACCACAACACCTTCCATGGATGGGATCCATTGTCCATGTTGCATGGTTTGGGTTTGCTTTTGTGTTTTTCTCATGTCCCTGTTCTAATTTCCCCTTGTTTCCCTCATACCATGTTCCTAAAGACTGTATAGCCAACTTTCAGAAATCATGAAGGGGTTTGTTGTGTAATGTTTCAAGTTTTTATTTCTCAACAACATTACAAAGGTGTTTAGTCTTGAGGAAATTAGTCCAATTATTTTGACTAAGATGAAGGAGACAAACGTTTTTCTACTTTATCGGTACCATACCATCATTTTAATTGAGGTTTTTCTTTGTAGCTGCTCACAAGGAGCTCCGATGATGTAGGGGAATCGTTCTCTCAATCAAAATTTTTAGAGCTCTTATTAGACCATAGTTCTTAACACAAGCCAATATGGGGTGACTTTAAATCCTTTGTAAAATATCTGATTTTTCTTCATAATTAGCTGGCATAGTTGTGAAGATTGTAAATTTTGTAGTAGGTTTCAATGTAGGTTGAGTCATAAAACTAATCCCCTAAATCAAGGAATGACTCAAAGGGGTAATGAATGAATCTAAGTATGCGTTGTATAGATATAGGATTCTACATTCTACTTTTAGTAATTGTTGCATTAATTTAGGAAATGGTTGCATTATTGTAGGTTCAGTTGCTAGCTAACAAGTTTAATAAGCCCAATTTTGGTAAATATATGTAAGCCTATGGGCATAGAAAGAAAGGGGGGAAGAGGCCGGCAATGCTTTGTGAAGACATACCTATTGTTTGTATCTGATTAGGTCTATGTACAAATTCATGAATGAAAAGAAGTTCATTATGTGATTTTCTCTGTGTGAGACTAATTGTTAAATTCAAGTTTTTGGTGTGTATATTTAGAATTAGTGGTAGTATGTGAAATCTATCATGCAGAAGGAAGAATCTATTATAAGGATTGGAAAAAATCCATAGTTAAAGGGCTGAAAGGATATCTATATAGACAGAATGAACAAAAATTCAAAGTGACAATTTGATAGAGGGTTTATGAGTAGACATAATTGATCTTTCTAATGGAAGAATCGAGGTCAAAGGAGATTTTTCTGTACATGAATCTCAATGAGGAGGTGGGGTAATTCCATATGTTTATATGACCATCTATGATTTTAGTTCTTGAAGGAGTCCGTGAAATGTTCAAAGGAACTCTATGAGATCCAATCGGTGTGTGTGACCGTCTTGATGAAGACCACTAGGCTCAAATACTGGTATTGAAGTGTGATTGTTGCACGAACTGCATGAAGAACCTGTGAAATGGGTTTGAACCTGTTAAAGGTACGATAGTTACGAAGTATATATGTAATTCATGTGTGAGTGTGAAGAGATATACCATGAAGGAGGAAATTTATCCTGGAAGCAACGTCAATCAATGTTCAATGGAGGTAAAGTCAAAGAGAAATCGAAGTGGTAGAAGTTGACTTGATATCATTATGGGAAATGGTTTTGCAATTCAAATTTTGAAAGGAGTCGATAGGGGTATAAGATAAAGCATGTATGTTCATCAGGTTTCAAGGTAGAAGTATCAGTCATGAGATTGGGACTTTGTGTTGAGAATCCGAAGATGCGAGGTAGTGGTGAGCCAGAAAAGTCGAGGTGTGAGTTTTATTGAACCCTGCATAGCCTGTGTATCATGGCATAGTCGAGCCCGAGAGTGGGTTTAAATCATGGTTCATTGATTGTGATGAGGTGTGTATCCATGGAAGAGTGTATTATTCCTAAAATACACTAGTAATATCCTCGAAAGGGAAAGCCTAAGGGGTAGGGTCTGCATTAATTGGTATGAGAGAATAAAATTTATTCCTTAGAAAGAGATTTGTGTAGGAAGGATTTTTAAGTCTTCTTAAAAACAAAAAAATATACTTTCAGAAGAAGAAAACAAGTTTTATTTGAGAGAAAATTTGAAGGAGAAATTGCAACAACAACACATGATAAATGAAGTTGGACAGTGAGGTAAGGGTCTTCAAGTTTTAGTTTATTTATGAAAATAAATATAATCAATTGTAGGTAGCCGCATGTGAAGAGGTTTGTATCAGAAGAACCTTTACAAAAAGAAGGTGTAGTAATTCTAGCTAAGGTTGGAAGGAAGGAGAGATCCAAGGATTTTGCAACTGAAGTGTAGAATCCTAATGACTCGGAGGAAACTCAGAGAGAATATTCTAGAGAGAGGAACTTAAGTTACCAAAAGTCCATGTTCAAGGAGTGGAAACTTGGTGAGGTACTATAGCAGGATGAAAACACTTGCTATTGTAGAGGCTTAGTGGATAAGGAGAGTTCACAAAAGAAGGAAGAAGGATAATATGACTACTAATAGTCATAGCATAGGTTTAGAGAGAATCTATAGAAGTAATATATAAGGTGTTAAAGAAAATGGCATGAGAAGGAAAATATTTGATGAAGAGTATGATAGAGAGAAAGCTAATATAAGAATCCATCTGGATTTGTTGATGGAGATGTTACAGAGAAGTGAAGAAGACCAGAGATGTGGTTACATTATGCGGAAGAAGATGAAGTGGCATAGGCTGCAAGATTAGAGAGAGCATAGGTTGAATGCTCAAGGAAAGGAAGTAGTACTCATAGAAACTGAGTATCAGGATGAAGTTCTAGAACGTGAAGTAGAGCAAAGACAAATATTTGATGAAAATAATGAATATGTTGAGAAGAGGTCCATTGGAGATCTTCTCGATCATATGGATGATGTAGAGTAGCAAGAAGGGTTGATGAATAAAGCATCAAGTAATACCAAGAGGTCTATTGATTTCAAATATGGAAATTTATGTGTGATTGCATGTTTTGCAGGTGATAGACAGTCTTTTGAAATTGTCTTAAAGATTGATGAAAGGCATGAAGTGAAGTATGATGATGAATGCCTCTTAGATGTGGAAAGTTGTCAATGGTTGCATCAAAATGATCTCATAGATTCATTACTTAATGAAGGAAAATATCAGAATGGATAATGTGTCCTTATAGAAGATGAGACAATTGTGTCTTATGTTAAAGAACATGTTATTAATGAGAACATGGAAGAGTTGGCTTCCATAAGTGGCCAAAAGGAAGTTATAGGACAGTCATGCAGATGAAAGATTGAAATTATATTCTGATAGAGAATGAGGAGCCATTGTCTCAAAGAGGTAAGCTAATGGATTTGGATAATATTGGTGATAAAGAAAAATTGCAGGAGAATGCTAATGCAAAAAATAGGGAAAATACAACTCTTGAAAATGGCTTACAGAAGGATCGAAATGAAAAGCGTGATGAAGAAGGAGGTGAGACAGATTTGTCTCATGACAAAGAGAAGCTTGTCATAGAACTGAATAGGGAAGGATTGGCTGTTATATTTAGTCAAGGAGATGAAGGAAAACTACTGAAGGTTTTCAAGGAAGAAGAAGGACACACTGAAGGTTATGGACAACATTGTAGTGAATAACTTGAGTTGTGTCAAGGAGGAGATGGATTTCTAGAATATTTGCTGAAAAAACCTTTGTATGAAGATGTGATTGCATTTGGTGATACTAAATAAGTGTCTCGATATTTAGCTGAGATAGAGGTATATACTAGATTACAAACCAAGCATGCGTTTGTTGGTATTGAAGAAAGAAAGGATGAATATGATGTTGCAGTCTAGGAGATAACGTATGAATTACTTCTGGGAAGTAAAACTAAAGTACAGAGGAAACAAATGAACATTGAAGAGAGAGATGTATTCAAAGTAATTTAGGATGTATGGGTGGTAGTAGAGAGTAGCCAACAACTTGAGGATGATGATATTGAATATGTTTTGAAGCAGCAGTGGAGAAGGTATTTATATGCCTTAAGCATATTTTGGAACATATGTGATGAGATGAAGGAGAGTGAGAGTTTGACGACTCTTACATGTGGAAGAATTCAGCTTGAAGATAAATGTCCAGAGTTGAAGCAGAGAAAATATCTCAAACAATTTGGTGTAGCTAAGATAAGAGAAATCAGAAATGAAAATTTTAAAGATGACAATAGTAAGATTGTTGTAAAATACTGAAAGGGACAGTTTAGTGCTTTAAATTTCTTTCATAAAATGTACAATAGTGCAAAAGGTTACAAGGGTGTTTATATCCTTGAGTGTGATGGAAAAATGTAAGAACATACCCAGACACAAATGGGAAGTAGATGTTCCCAAGAAGATAGGATGGATGATGAGATAGACACGTTGTGGAATTTGATGCAATTTTGCAAGAGAAGGTACAACAGAGAAAAGCAAACAACCCATTGTAAAATTGGATTGAAGATGAATAACTATGAAGGCAGAACCAGAGGAACATTATAGTACAATTTCTGGAAACATGGAATATTAAAGACAAAAGTGAAATGTTATGACAACAAGGCTTATGGACAATGGCATAATAAGGTTTGGGATCCTGGAGGTTCTAAGTCATTAAGTGCTAATGACCAAGAGATCATATTTATTTCTACCTTGGGAGTTTGATGCAGGGGAATCCTTCTCTCAATCAAAAGTTCTAGAGTTCTTATTGGACCATAGGTCTTGACACACGCCAGTATGGGGTGATTGAAAATCCTTTGGAAAATATATGAGTTGTCTTCTTAATTAGCTAGAGTAGTTGTGAAGATTCTAAATTCTATAGTAGATGTCAATGTAGGTTGAGTCATAGAACTAATCCCCTAAATAGTGGAATGACTCAAGGGGGTAATGAAGGAATCTAAGTATGCATTGAACATAGATAGAATTCAACTTTCTATTTTTAGTAAATGTTGCATTAATTTAGGAAATGTTTGCAAGGTTGTAGGTTCAGTTAGTTAAACAAGCTGAATAAGATTAGTTTCTTTAAATATACGTAAGCCTACGGGCATAGATAGAAAGGGGGACAGAGGCTGGTGATACTCTATGAAGTGAGACCTGTTATTTGCACAGGGGGTTCACCAGCCAGGAAATATCATATCACGTCCATTCATATTGGGGGTTTGAATACACTTAAAAACCTTAAGAATATATTGCCTCGTATTAAGGGGTTAAGGGGCGGGGGGTTAATTTGATATGTAATATAAATATTGGGGGTTAATTTATTTGTGAGGGATGAGAAATAACCTCCAAATCATGGGCTCAATTCATACCTACAAATCATGTGTTGGGTACATATTAGTCCTAGTTTTTTCTAAGTAATAACCTCCAAATAACGAACAAGATTTGTACCTCCAAATCATGGGATGAATTAATATCAGTCTTGCTAAGGGATCACCTCCAAATTAGGGTTGAATTTATACCTCCAAATCATTGAACTTATAAATTCTTCCTTTTTCCAAATAATTTTTGAGGTTGGGGTTTAGGTGGGTATTAAGATTCAATCAAGCCTTGCTCCATGACAACCAAGAAAAGTGAGATCAATCTTTCTTGACTCACTAGAACCAAGAAATATTAGATCAATAATTGTTAACTAATTATTTATTTCAATTTTTTGTATTTTTATTTAACATTTTCACATTTCAAGTTATGAATAGTTGTTAGATTGAGTTATATTTGGCACATTAATAATTGTACTTTCAATTCTTATATGTAATGAATCTGTCTTAATAATATTTTATTGGAACTGACATGAACATAGGTGAAAATCTAAATCCTTATATACATACCCTGTGTTGTATCATTACCATGAAATAGTATCATATAAGTTTCACCATTTGAGCATCTTTATAACTATTTCATGCTTGAAACTTAACAATAGAGATTTTCTCCTCTCTTGTAAAGGTAAAAAGAAGTATATATAACCCAAGAAAAGGTAACTAAATGGTATTAATTCCCTTGATTGCAAGAATAAATGTAGAGGAATAAAAGGCAATTCATTGCATCTTGTGAATGACCTAATCTAAGTTATGAACATGATCATATGGTGTTATTGGAAAGTAAGAGGAATTTTTTCATGTGAATTTGAGTTCAAACATCAATGTTGTTTTTTTTGATAGGAAGGTAGGGAAGTCCATCCACCAAAGAGTTTCAATTTTGCATTTTTATGGAGTTTAATTTATTAAGATTATAGAAAACAAAATCTCTCTATGGCTATCCTCTTATTTACATGATACAAAATTAGTAGATTGGTAGGTTAGGTGTGAAACATCTACAATTCTCATCTTTTATAAGAATTGCATTCAGTCTTTTACATTCTTTGTTAAATTGATTCTTGACTCGATTGTCTTTTACTTCCCATTACTATTTTGTTTGGTCTTCTACTATCCAATGCTACAAATTGATTAGGCGCCCCTGCAAACCCGATGGGATCATTATTATCATTATATTATTATTTTATTTAGCATCCTAATTGCTTATACTAAGATGATTTAGGGCTCTTATTTGTTACAACTTGATGATATGATATAAATGGGTATTAAAAATGGGTTGATAAAAAAACATAACTACAGTATATGGTGAAACTAGGGGTTTTCTTGATTGGAAAGGTATAACGAGAGGGGAGTTGAACAATACAATTTTAAGAGGCATTTTCCAATATTTAGTGAAACTTTGGATATTCTTTAATATCCTGCAAATAGTCATGTTATGAAACAAGTTCACTGAGTAAACCCCCCATGGTTATTTGCATAGTTATTTGTAATTGAGTAGATGTATGTACAGATGAACGAAAATAAGTTCATTATGTGATTGTCTCTTTGTGTAACTAATTGTTGAATTCTAGTTTTTTGTGTGTATGTTTAGAATTAATTGTTGAATTCCAGTTTTCTGTGTGTATGTTCAAAATTAGTGGTAGTAAGTGAAATCTATCATGCAGAAGGAAGAATCCCTTATAAGGATTTGAGACAATCCATATTTAAAGGGCCGGAAGGATATTTGTATTGCCAGAATGAACACAAATTTGAAGTGAGAATTAGATAGAGGGTTTACGAGTAGACATAATTGATCTCTGTAATGGAATAATCGAGGTCAGAGGAGAATTTTCTGTACATGAATCTCGATGAGGAGACGGGGTAATTCCATATGTTTATATGACCGTCTATGATTTTAGTTCTTGTAGGAGTTTGTGAAAGGAGTAAAGGAATTCTATGTTCGATGGAGGTAAAGTCAAAGAGATGTTGAAGTGGCAGAAGTTGGCTTGGTATCATTGTGGGAAATGGTTTTGTAATTCAAAATTTGAAAGGATCTGATAGGGGTATAAGCTAAATATTGCATGTTTGTCGAGTGTCGAGGTAGAAGTCTCGGTCATGAGATTGGGACTTGGTGTTGAGAAGCCGAAGACACGAGGTAGTGGTGAGCCATAAAAGACGAGGTGCAAGGTTTAGTGAAAACACCCGCATAGCCTGTGTATCAGGACTCGAAAGGGCAGGACTAAGGAGTAGGGCCTGCATTATCCGATTTTTGTTACCATACCAGAATTTGAAGAGGGCACCCAAAGTTCATTCCTTTGGTGTATTTATTCAGCAACGTCCATCGAACCGAAACTGAATTAGATTGTAGGAACATCAATCTTCCCTGCGATAAACTATAAAACCATCACGGTCTGTATCATCCCTTGAATGGATCTGGCCTCATGTCGACTCAATAGCTTTGTTTCTTTCTTTTTAACAGAGGCAAGGGTGCATGCATGTGCATACGAATGAACCCAACTAAAAACAAGAATAATTAAGTGAACAACACGGTATTCACACGCAGAACGTAAGCAATCCAGCAGAAACCGTTTTCATGGATGGTGCTCTGATTTTCCCAAAAATAATCAGTTTTCTACTGTGAGAGAATTTTCAAAATCTTCCACATAAAAATATAAGCTCAAGACTAAACTCTCCCATCGAAGTCATACGCTGCATAATAGGAGCTCCGATTTCTAATAAATAATAAGGGAGTAGTCTAACGGGTCGACGATTTCGCCCGACGTTAGACTACTCCATCTACCACTGTCACTGTCAAGAAGTCCCGGCATCTAGACTTCGGCACCTCAGCGAAATCACATCAGGGTATATTGTTCGTCGTCGCACCCAGTTCTCCTTCTGAAATTCGATCTGACATCAGAAGTCCCGTCCTGGAGTCAGTGCTCAGTCCGTCGTCTCCATTCAGCTCCGTAATCATCGGCCACATTAATCTCATTAATGGTGTAGTGAATTTGATCTGGTTTGGTGAATTCAAATGAAGCCAATCCCGATTCCCACCAAATCGTGAGCCCCTCCCCCAAACGATCCGAGGAGGTTGTGGTCATGGAGGTCTCCCATTCTAGCTGTCTAGTCACTGATACAGCAGCAGGATATTGATCATCGGAAGAACAGGCTACATTGGTCGTCATATAGCCAAAGCTAGCCTTGCTCTCGACCATCCCACATTCCAGCCAAAGCTAGCCTTGCTCTCGACCATCCCACATTCCTTCTTGTTAGAGAGTCCACCGCTTCCAATGCTGAGAAGAGTAAGCTTCTGGAATCCTTCACGGCCTCAGGTGCTATTATACTCCATGGATCACTACAGGACTAGGCAAGTCTCGTGGAGGCAATCAAGAAAATTGATGTAGTTATCTCGGCTGTAAAGGGACCACAGCTGATGGATCAGCTGAATATTATCAAGGCCATTAAGAGCTTTTCTCCATCCGAGTTCGGGAATAACGTTGATAGGAATCATGCAGTGGAGCCTGCAAAGACCATATTTGCTACAAAAGAAAAAATTTGTAGGGCCATTGAGGTAGAAGGCATCCCTTACACATTTGTCTCTGGCAAGTGTTTTGCTATTTTTTTTTCCAAGTTTGGGGCAGTCGGGCCTTACTGCCCTCCAAGGGATAAATTTACTAAGCTGGGCAATCTCGGCACTCCAAAATGAGGCCATCTAGAAAACGAACGAATTTTATGAGGAGGATTATAATACAAATTCCACCATTTGAAAATCCAAATTAAATTATGGGCACCCAAATTCATTTGCTGGAACACCCATTGAAATAACAGCCAATTTTCTAGGGTGATTGAAGCAGAACCATAGCGATTCCTTTCTGTATTTGATTTTCTAGCAGGAATGGCAACCTAAGTTTTCACCTTGTTACCGACCCTGTCCGCATGTCCCATAGAAGACTGAGCTTCTTCTACTGGTGATTTCTCTAGTGATCTCTTCCAGAGGAATATTTATTTTCATGGATAGCTTATGAGTCTGAAAATGCATACAAGGCTTTCATAAACAGCAAGGGAAACTATTATACCATCATCCCTTCACAGTTAAGAAGGAAATTTTTCTTAATACTCAAGGTTTCACTCAAAATTCTTCAATTTTCTAAATACAATCTTTAATGGTAATACATCTCCATTAGACCACTATTCCTTAGTTTTTTTCCTAAGCTTAAGCGTGGTCTACTTCAAGTCATTTTTTTTCTATCATAACTTCACCACATTATTTAACATCTTCATAGACATCAGTCAATAATATACCCAATTCTTAAGCTACCAGAAATGAGAAATGGCAAAAAGAAAATGGGGGAAGATGGTTTCAGGGTAAAAATCAGTCTCCCCCAACTAACAACTTACACTCTGCATATTATCTATTTAATTTAGTGGGTTTCTTTTCACCCCTATCAACTCATTCTCCAAGGTTGAGGCCTTACAATTATACTACTCTGACAGTTCTTTAGCTTGTCCTAAGTCTGGAAGCTGCTTCATTATTGAGCTGGGATTTCCACTTAAATAGAAAATGTGATAGTTTGTTAGGAGGTAAAAGGCTAATATGACCTAGAGAAATTGTCCCTTTTATAAGCAAACGACCACTTTTGATGCTTGAAATTGTCCATTAAACTTCTGAAACACCCTGAACTTGTAATATATTCAAATTTCAGGGTTATGGGTTATTCAAATTTTCCCATGCATAGCTGAGCTGAAATATATTTTAAGTTTAGGGTGTTTCACAGGTTAATGTTTGGACAAAAGATAATTGTAAGGCCTCAACCTTGGAGAATGAGTTGATAGGGGTGAAAAGAAACTCCCTAAATTAAATAGATAATATGCAGAGTGTAACTTGTTGGTTGGGGGAGACTAGGTTTTACACTGAACCCATGAACAAACCTCATGAAAGAAAAAAGGAGTGGGAGAAGAAACAATGTTGGTCAAGAATGATTGAACACTCGATGGCTCATTAGTTGGCGTTGGCTTATGGCACATTATACAGTGTTTGGTAGGACTTCTTTGTAAAACTTTACTTTTTTTTGGTTAATAAAAGAAGTTTTTTAATTAGTGTAGACATGGGGTGGTTTCTTGCAATAGTATCTAGAGATCAGATCAACTATGATGCTTTTTTTTCATAGCAACCCATACTGGTGATAAAAATTAGGCTATCCAAGTCAGACTTCTTATTCTTCAGATCCAAAAATCACGTATAATTTTTCAAATTTAAAGAAAGACATGTTTGCAAGCTTACTGTCATAATTATACAGAGCTTTGATTGTCCACCACTCTTAGAAACTGGGTTTGAACAAAAAAATATTTAGATTATAGCTGATGAGATCACAACTAAAGGAAGCACTTTGTGAACTAAACAACATTACAACCTATCAAGCAAGCCTTCTGCTGCAGAGCTCCATATATGATGTTATCTGTAACTGTCTAATGCTGCAGATTTTAGAGGACTTGGGGGAAGATGGAGGAGCGTTGTTTTCCTTTTTCTGAAGAGAAACAGCAGATCCTTATGAAAGTGTTGATAAGTTGCAAATTGTTTCCAATAATATGGACATTCAGCAGTTATAAGGCCGTGTTACATTTTCTGTGAAGGAATTTAACATTTTTATTAGTAGCTTGGAGTATATACTGAAGAATTACAGCCTGAAACTACCAACCGATGTTATGGGAAGCTTCATTCCTTCACCGGCCTTTCAGCTTGATATAACTATGGATTGGGAATGCAAGTCTGGGAACCCTCTTAACCACTATTTGTATGCACTTCCCAGTGAACATGACCCACACAAAAATGTCTACAATCCTTTCCGTTCTACATCACTTTCACTACGCTGGAATTTTTCTTTGAAGCCCTCCTATCCTATGACACCAGTAGAAGAAGCTCAGTCTTCTATGGGACATGCAGATAGGGTCGGTAACAAGGTGAAAACTCAGGTTGCCATTCCTGCTAGAAAATCAAATACAGAAAGGAATCCCTATGGTTCTGCTTCAATCACCCTAGAAAATTGGTTGTTATTTCAATGGGTGTTCCAGCAATGATTGGGTGCCCATAATTTAATTTGGATTTTCAGATGGTGGAATTTGTATTATAATCATCCTCATAAAATTCGTTCGTTTTCTAGATGGCCTCATTTTGGAGTGCCGAGATTGCCCAGCGCAGTAAATTTATCCCTTGGAGGGAAGTAAGGCCCGGCTGCCCCAAACTTGGCAAAAAAAAATAGCAAAACAGTTGCCAGAGACAAATTTGTAAGGGATGCCTTCTACCTCAATGGCCCTGCGAATTTTTTCTTTGGTAGCAAATATGGTCTTTGCAGGTTCCACTGCATGATTCCTATCAACGTTATTCCCGAACTTGGATGGAGAAAATCTCTTAATGGCCTTGATAATATTCAGCTGATCCGTCAGTTGTGGTCCCTTTACAGCCGAGATAACTACATCTATTTTCTTGATTTCCTCCACGAGACTTGCCTGGTCCTCCAGTGATCCATGGAGTATAATAGCACCTGAGGCCGTGAAGGATTCCAGAAGCTTAACCTTCTCAGCATTGGAAGCGGTGGACTCTATAACAAGAAGGAATGTGGGATGGTCGAGAGCAAGGCTAGCTTTGGCTGGAATGTGGGATGGCCGAGAGCAAGGCTAGATTTGGCTATATGACAACCAATGTAGCCTGTTCTTCCGATGATCAGAATTCTGCTGCTGTATCAGTGACTAGACAGCTAGAATGGGAGACCTCCATGACCGCAACCTCTTCGGCTCGTTTGGGGGAGGGGCTCACGATTTGGCGGGAATCGGGATTGGCTTCATTTGAATTCACCAAACCAGATCAAATCCACTATAGCATTAATGAGATTAATGTGGCCGACGATTACGGAGCTGAATGGAGACGATGGACTGGGCACTGACCCCAGGACAGGACTTCTGATGTCAGATCGAATTTCAGAAGGAGAACTAGGCGCAATGGCTAACAATATACCCTGATGTGATTTCGCTGAGGTGTCGGACTCCGGACGCCGAGACTTCTTGACGGTGACGGTGGTAGACGAAGTAGTCTAACGCCGGGAGAAATCGTCGACCCATTAGACTACTCCAATAATAAGGATCTCCAATTTCATTCATGTGTTTTTTGGGTTAACTTTCATTGTCGTTCTAAATTTAATGCCTTCGGCATGAGTTTTATTGATTTTTAAAGTACTTTGGAAGTTTTATTTTAGATTTTTTCAGGTTTATTATTTTAGTTATTTTTTCAAAGTTTAAAAGTAAAATTTTATAATTTTAAATATAATAGAAGTATTTAAAAAAGTTGAATCTATTTACAATTTTAAGTTTCTAACCATGAAAAATTATGATCATGTAATTGGATTTTGATGATAATGATAATTAGAATAATATAATTTTTAAGACTGTTATATACAAATAAATTTTATAATTTTAAAATTGTTTTGTTTTTTCAAGGTATATTTTAGGTTGAGTATATTTTAAATATGTGATTTTATTGGAAGAAGCATATAAGTCATACGACACTATAATTTGTATATAAATGGAGATCTATAAAAATGGTGATTTTAGCGTGAGTATATCTTGCATATGATGTTTTCTTGGAAGGAGCATACTGTAAGTCATAAGACATCATAGTTTGTATATAAATGGAGTGTATAAAAATGGAGATTTGTGTTCCTTTATATATATAAATATATTTTCTTTTTCTTTTTCATTTTTCAAATTTAAAGAAAGACATGTTTGCAAGCTTACTGTCATAATTATACAGAGCTTTGATTGTCCACCACTCTTAGAAACTAAGTTTGAACAAAAAAAGATTTAGATTATAGCTGATGAGATCACAACTAAAGGAAGAACTTTGCGAACTAAACAACATTACAACCTATCAAGCAAGCCTTCTGCTGCGGAGCTCCATATATGATGTTATCTGCAACTGTCTAATGCTGCATATTTTAGAGGACTTGGGGGAAGCAGGAGGACCGTTGTTTTCCTTTTTCTGAAGAGAAACAACAGATCCTTATGAAAGTGTTTATAAGTTGCAAATTGTTGCCAATAATATGGACATTCAGTAGTTATAAGGTCGCGTTACATTTTCTGCGAAGGAATTTAACATTTTTATTAGTAGCTTGGAGTATATACTAAAGAATTATAGCCTGAAACTACCAACCGATGTTATGGGAAGCTTCATTTCTTCACCGGCCTTTCAGCTTGATATAACTATGGATTGGGAATGCGAGTTTGGGAACCCTCTTAACCACTATTTGTATGCACTTCCTAGTGAACGTGACCCACACAAAAACGTCTACAATCCTTTCCGTTCTACATCACTTTCACTACGCTGGAATTTTTCTTTGAAGCCCTCCTATCCTATGACACCAGTAGAAGAAGCTCAGTCTTCTATGGGACATGCGGATAGGGTCGGTAACAAGGTGAAAACTCAGGTTGCCATTCCTGCTAGAAAATCAAATACAGAAAGGAATCCCTATGGTTCTGCTTCAATCACCCTAGAAAATTGGCTGTTATTTCAATGGGTGTTCTAGCAATGAATTTGGGTGCCCATAATTTAATTTGGATTTTCAGATGGTGGAATTTGTATTATAATCATTCTCATAAAATTCGTTCGTTTTCTAGATGGCCTCATTTTGGAGTGTCGAGATTGCCCAATGCAGTAAATTTATCCCTTGGAGGGCAGTAAGGCCCGGCTGCCCCAAACTTGGCAAAAAAAAATAGCAAAACAGTTGCTAGAGACAAATTTGTAAGGGATTCCTTCTACCTCAATGGCCCTGCGAATTTTTTCTTTGGTAGCAAATATGGTCTTTGCAGGCTCCACTGCATGATTCCTATCAACGTTATTCCCGAACTCGGATGGAGAAAAGCTCTCAATGGCCTTGATAATATTCAGCTGATCCGTTAGTTGTGGTCCCTTTACAGCCGAGATAACTACATCAATTTTTTTGATTGCCTCCACAAGACTTGCCTGGTCCTCCAGTGATCCATGGATTATAATAGCACCTGAGGCCGTGAAGGATTCCAGAAGCTTAGCCTTCTTAGCATTGGAAGCGGTGGACTCTCTAACAAGAAGGAATGTGGGATGGTCGAGAGCAAGGCTAGCTTTGGCTGGAATGTGGGATGGCCGAGAGCAAGGCTAGCTTTGGCTATATGACGACCAATGTAGCCTGTTCTTCCGATAATCATTATCCTACTGCTGTATCAGTGACTAGACAGCTAGAATGGGAGACCTCCATGACCGTAACCTCCTCGGCTCGTTTGGGGGAGGGGCTCACAATTTGGCGGGAATTGGGATCGGCTTCATTTGAATTCACCAAACCAGATCAAGTTCACTACAGCATTAATGAGATTAATGTGGCCGACGATTATGGAGCTGAATGGAGACGATGGACTGAGCACTGACCCCAGGACGGGACTTCTGATGTTAGATCAAATTTCAGTAGGAGGACTGGGTGCGACGACTAACAATATACCCTGATGTGATTTCACTGAGGTGCCGGACTCCGGACGCCGAGACTTCTTGACGGTGACGGTGGTAGAAGGAGTAGTCTAACGCCGGGCAAAATCGTCGACCCGTTAGACTACTCCAATAATAAGGATCTCCAATTTCATTCATGTGTTTTTTTGGGGTATTTTTTGGGTTAACTTTCATTGTCGTTCTAAATTTAAGGCCTTCGGCATGAGTTTTATTGATTTTTAAAGTACTTTGGAAGTTTTATTTTAGATTTTTTCAAGTTTATTATTTTAGTTATTTTTTCAAAGTTTAAAAGTAAAATTTTATAATTTTAAATATAATAGAAGTATTTAAAAAAGTTGAATCTATTTACAATTTTAAGTTTCTAAGCATGAAAAATTATGATCATGTAATTGGATTTTGATGATAATGATAATTAGAATAATATAATTTTTAAGACTGTTATATACAAATAAATTTTATAATTTTAAAATTGTTTTGTTTTTCAAGGTATATTTTAGGTTGAGTATATCTTAAATATGTGATTTTATTGGAAGGAGCATATAAGTCATAAGACACTATAATTTGTATATAAATGGAGATCTATAAAAATGGTGATTTTAGCGTGAGTATATCTTGCATATGATGTTTTCTTGGAAGGAGCATACTGTAAGTCATAAGACATCATAGTTTGTATATAAATGGAGTGTATAAAAATGGAGATTTATGTTCCTTTATATATTTAAATGTTTTTTCTTTTTCTTTTTCATTTTTCAATCACGATATGATAGGGCAAATATTAATAAATTGCAGGTATTTTATAAATATCATTTATAAATTGTTTCAATATGTGTTTTAGAAGTTTAGACATGGCCTTGTTGTTTGGGTGCTGCATAGAGCCATCCATATATGTTTTTCTTTTATAAGCGCCATGCCATTACAATAATGCTACTCTCAAGGAGTTCATCCATAGATATCTAAAAATGTTATGTTGTTGGGCCATGTACTAGATGCCATACACATTGTGCACCATTCTCTTGAATGACCAATATTTGGATCATTAAGAACTACATGGTTATTTTGAACCTTGGGTTTCCAGAATCCTCCATATACATCACTAATCATATGAAAAGCTTGGATAGGCTAGATGTCTTTACCTTGAAATAACATATCATTTCTAGAGAGACATTTGGCCCACACAATTATGCATGGAAGGGCTCTATGTTCCTTGGAAATTTATCCTCATACCATTCCCTGAAACAATCATAAATATTATTTGTCACCCATTTCCCATTTATTTTCATTGCTTCCACCCATACTTCTATTGTATATGGAAAGTGTATAAAGAGATTGTCTACTGGTTCATCATTCATTTTGCACATGATGCACCTTCCTCGTCCATTCCATGACCTATTTTTGTAGATATTCCAATTTAGAAATGTGTTTGATAAGGATATTATAAGAAAATTATTTTCTTTTCTTCACAATTCAACTTCCATAATTTTCTCGTTGTTGCCTCTTTTCTCTAGCTTCTTCATCTTCTGGTCTTACCTCGTACCCATATTTGTTGTATACCTTCCCCATATTTTGTTCTTAGACCGGGTAATTTCATCTTCAACATCCTTTAATATGACAGAGTTATGCTTCAAATTGCAAATCCACTTCTCCCACTCATTTCTAGGTCCCTTTCTAAGTCCAATTGAACATTTGTTTTCCATCATTGGATCCATATATTATCGTTTCTGGTGTTGTTGCATCATCAAAACTTAGGGGTTACCTAAGAGACCGTTCTATAATTCTTGTCAAGATTATAAATTTAGTTTTCACTTATCCATTTTTATGTGGCATTTGGACAAGAGAGAAAATCATATATGTTTCTTTGTCTACTTTAGAGTTTGTTGCTACTGTTTTTTTTATGAGGTTGTTGCTACTTAACACCTAGGGTCAGCTCTAACTTGACTTAATGTCTAGGTTTCTTGTTGTTCTTGGAGCGGTTCGTGACTCTCCTACTGATGTTTTTAGCAAATCGTGACCTCTTTACATTCTTCCTACATTGATTCTAAGGCTAGTTGTGACTCCAACTTTTAGGCATCTTATGCATGACTTTGTCTGGTCCTTCTAAACTTGATTTGTGGCCTTTTAGTGACTGGTCAGTGACTGTGTATGCTCTCTATGGTTGGGATATTACCTATGTGGATCGTGGTTGCTGTGACCTTCTTTTAGTGGTCGTGGGATGAGGTCGTGACCTCCTTTATCTTCCCATACATAGTCCTTACCCTTTGTTGGTTGCCAGAATTGAAATGTGGCCTTGTTGGGTTGTTTGAACTTGATGCGTGAACTTGTTGAGTTGTTTTCCTTGTGATACACCTTCCAATTTCTTCACCACTACCACCCCACCATCTGATAGAATTCCTTTAGACACCATCCCAAACTCTCCTTCCACCAGTTTAATCCTCAAGTTATTCATTGCTTTCTTCATTTCCGGAAGCTGAACTTCTTAAATCCATCGTGAATCGCTGAGTAGCCTAGACGATCATATCAAGGTATTCTATATGATATAAACATGTATCGCCATAGTACAAATGTCACAACGGTCAAAAGTTGGGCGTCACTCCCTTGAACATTTCTTGACCTTATCTTGAACTGATACAAGCTAGATGTAGTCTGTTTAGGGGTTTCTTCCTATTTGGATACTATAGACCTAGACTATGATTTGTTTTGTATGACTTTTGGCCTAGACATGACTATGGTTATCTTCTCCTAACAGGTCGTGACTGTTTGAATCATTTTTGGACTAGATTGTCTCTATTATGGTTGGGTCATGACTATACATAATATCTCCTAGATTGTCAATGGAATGTGGTGCCCTATCCTAGCTACACCATGAATTTCTTAAACCCTAGATGATAGATCAATAGTAGTGTTAAGTATGGTAGAGAGAGTTGTGACTTTTAGGGCACGTATTTGTGGTTTGGGATAAGTATCATTGTTCAATAACCTAATGAGATCTTCCCACTTGGTGACTAGGTTTTGTTGTTGTGTGTATCTAACATAAACCCGTAGCACTTTAACCTTATTTCTCTCAATCCTTTTTGTTTACCATTTTATTGGTATTTAATGTATATCCTATCCAACATAGATGTTTGGTTGGGTCCAGGAGGGAGTTTACCACCTATGGTAAATGCCCAAAAAAATTAACCTACACTATGAAAGAATATATCTCACATAGTTTTGTTTGTGTGGACTATTAGGATTTCGTATGGTTATTGGAATGGGAGTGTACCACAAATGGTGAAAACCCCAACCGTGTAAAAATACATCAAAATAATAAAAAAAGGTTTTTTGACATTGCTACTTAACGCCTAGGGTTATTGTTGCTTTGACTTCACGTCTAGGTTTCTTTTTGGTCTTGGAGTGGGTTGTGACTCTCTTGCTGATGTTTTTAGCAAGACGCGACCCCTTTAAATTTTTCTTGGGCTGATTCTACGGATGGTTATGACTCTAGTTTTTAGGATGCTTATGCATGACTTTGTCTAGGCCTACTAAACTTGATTCATGTACTTTTAGTAACTGGATAGTGACTTTGTATACCCTCTAGGGTTGGACCGTGACCTGTGTGAGCCGTGGATGTTGTGACCTTCTTTTGTTGGTCATGGGATGAGGTCGTGACCTCCTTTAGCTGCCCATACAAAGTCGTTACCTTTTGTTGGTTTCCATTGAAACGTATCCTTGTTGGGTTGTTTAAACTTGATGAGTGAACTTGTTGAGCTGGGTCACAACAATCATTAGTTGGGTGTCACTCTCTTGAATAGTTATTGACCTTATATTGAACTGATAAAGGTTAGATGTAGTCTGTTTGGGGGCTGCTTTCCATTGAGAGGAGAGGATACCAAAAACATGAGAGGAGAGGATACCAAAAACATGAGAGGAGAGGAGGCGGGAGAGGTAGTAGTAAAGGAGACAAAGGAGTAAATGAGGGAGAAAGAAAAGGTGGAGATGAATTTGTATATTTCTTCTCCTTTTCATTATTCTATGAGGGGTATATTCCTGACCCATTGCTTCAATAACACTATCCTAAGAAGGGTATATCAAGCATGGGTGTGTATAAAATATTGTTTCCAAGAAGCACAATTTGTTTTGTACACTTTCCCTAACTACCATTAACAATTCCTTCCATGGTAAGGTTGTTACTTAACCTATTCCACATGCTTGCACAAATCACATTAACAAACTTTGGGGTCCTAAAGTGTACCATCTTTTAGTTTAAGGGTACCATTTTCTTCCATATGATTGAGTGCATAAAATGTCTCCCTTAACACAATTAATTGAGACAACTATTCTAGCCATGTGAGTGACAACCTCTATAGTTGAGTAAATATTGTCATTTGGCTCTTTTAAATGTCCTGCTCAATAGGATGGTCATATCATTATTTTAAGATATAAGCAGTTCCAAATTAGTGTTCAAACTCACAAATGCAGTCTAAATGACTTATTTCCTACCATACTTCATACAAAATAATATCTAAAAGACTTCATGAATAATTGAATGAAGTGTCCTTATCGCCAACCTATTGGAGTAGAACCAATCTCAATTTGTTTATAGCTAATTTTTTAATTTTTAACCTGGAATTGTTTCATGCCTCTACTAGAAATAGTGATTATTGCACTATCTACCCAAGTTTTTAAGATATTTTCTTAATTCCTCCAAACTATTTATTGCTTTTATACTCTTCAATTCCCAACTTTTTACTATCCAAATTTTTGCTCATTCTAAGTTAGTAACAAATTTTAGGATCATATCATAAAATTTGACATTGAACTTCATCTCAAAATATGGTTTGAGCCTACAAAACTATGCTCAATTTTTTTTCTAGATAATGTCATTATTGATCTCCACCTAAAATTTTATGTAATTTTAGATTTATATGCAGAAGTTCAATATTTCTTCCACAGTGATACAGTGACAAGGTTAAAGGCCGTGGTTGCTATGTTACATATTCAACTTTGTGCCTTCCCTTTTCCACTTTTCTCCTTCTCCTTTTTCTTCCTTCTCATTTCTCTCCTCACCCTCCTTCTCCTTGCCTCATAGGATACTCACTCTATTCTCACAGAAACTCTCCTATCTCTGAAATCACTAGGGAGTCAGGGACTCTATGTTCTACAAGTACCTCTATTGTAAACGATGTTATACTTAGTATATTTTTCTAAAGAAAACTGATTCTCTTCTCTCAACGAAATCAAACTCAAATATTTTCTCCAAAACCAAAGTGACTCATCTTCACAGCAAGGATTCATACTAAGACATTTTCTCTAAAAGCTTAGTGACTCTTCTTCTCTAAACAATATCTTGTTTAGAATTCTCTCCAGAAAACAAAGTGATTATGTTCAGTATATAGAGTTATACTTTGACTTTTCTCAGAAAATAACATGATTCTCTTCACTAAATGGTGTCATAGACTTTCTCTAGAGATGGATTGATTTTGTTCACTAGACAAAGTCATACTTAGACTTCTCTAAAAATAAACTTAACTATTTTCACTGGAAAAGCTTGTACTTTTTCACTAAAAACAAAGTGAATCTCTTAAATGTCAAAATCATACTTGGATATTTTCTGATTCTTCAGCTGACTTTATTTTCTCTCTAAAAAACTCATTATTTTGTTACCTTAATGAAATAGACTCACACTTGGTGAAATTTTCCAATTCTTTATAAGTACATTATTTTTTCTCAATGATTCATACTTGTGAAATTTTCACTCTAGTTTTAAACTAACTCAAACCCTTTTCAATCAATTGTCTTCATTAAATAAACCCATATTTTAAAGGAACAACAAAATTACACAAGAAAAAATGTCTTTAAAAGAAATGGCTACACAAATTAGTCGTTTCACACAAAGTATGAGATTCTCATATAAATAAACCTCCATTTATCAAATTTGAAATTAAAATATAAATTCAAAGAAATAGATAAAAGCATCATTTTCAAAGAAACTAAAAAAACAAAGATTACGATCACACTGTGGTAAACATTCATCATGCCGAAAGCAGGCCTCCTTAGACCTGGAACTCAAAATCTATACATGAACTAAAAAAGAACATGTCCATGTAGATTGAGAAAAACTTTGTATACATATGTATCTATATTCTTAGCTACAAGAACAAAGTAGGGTCTTCAGCAAGGTATTAGCTATCAATAGTCATCTCATCATTGTAACAACTTACATAGTAGACTTGGTAAAACGTAGAAATGTCAAGCATTAGGGGAGTTTTGAGGTTAAAAAATGGGCCTCAAAATAAAAATTGTACCATTAAAATTCACTTTATAGGAACTAATAGGATTCAAGATGATGATGTCAACCATAAGGCTAAATTTTGTATAAACAAATGGAGGGAAAATGAAAAACTACTTTTTCTTATCGTATTTTTGGCCTATATCCTTATGGGTTCACCTAAATTTCGAGTTTTGGGACTCGCTGGTTGTATATTTTAATTCATCATCCAACCCATACCAACGCTCCATACTTCTGAGGTACCCATGACACCCAAAAATGAAAATTTCAATAAAATAATGTATTTTAATATTAAAATACATTTTTATTGAAATTTTCACTTTTGGGTGTCGTGGGTACTTCAAAATTATGAAGTATGGGTATGGGTTGGATGCGTAATTAAAATACGCATCCAACGAGTCCCCAAAGTCGAAATTTAGGTGAATCGATAAAGAGATATGTCAAAAATACAATAAGAAAAAACTATTCATTTTCCCCTCCAAAGTTTTGAACTTTTATTTTATTATTATAACTCTAATGTTATTATTTCCCTTATGAGGCCCATTTTAGAACTCAAAAATCCCCTAATGGATGTGAACTATGGAACAAGTTTAAATTTGAACTCAAATACTATAAAGAAAAAAAAACAAATGTAAAAAAGATAGGAAGAATACATCTTACTAATATAAAAAGATTCTTGACAAATCTTCAGAGTTTTGGTCTATTTCGACTGTAAATTTCATATTCAATTCAAATCAATTAAGTCAGCATTTCATTGACATAGAAAATCTGATCTTGATCAAATTATTCAATCAATCTGGATAAATAACTATACCAAGATCCTCCTTGTTATACTTTTGAAGCATCTCTCAATTAAAATCCTCATTTTTCAATACCAACCAGAAACCATTTTCTCTTCATGAACAACTTATTCTTCCATAGTTTATCGCATCACCAAATATTTTCCCAATGTCCATTGTTCTAAAGTTCCCTATTTATACTAAGACCCTCCTTATCATACTCTTGAAGCATTTCAGTAATTATTATGTCCTCTTTTTAACATTTAGAACATAAGCAACTCTAAGTAGTAAATTGTTTAAATAATGAAACGAAAAATATGTTGTACTTTGATCTAGTGGTTGACATAAGGAGTCATCAATTTATTTATTTTTAATCAAATACACAAATCTTCTTGTAATTTGGATAGTAATTAAGTGTACTCTTGCAAACAATGAAGTGATTAATATTTTGGATATGAACCGGACAACCATAATTGCATTCCTTCAGTCAAACTTAGTATGATATAGAAATATTGTAAGTGATGGATTTGACATACAAAACCATAGTTTCGAGTCTTGAATGATCAAACCATTTCAAAAGTCTATTTCATAAATAAATTAACTTAGTTATCATTCTTCCATGATGAAAAAATATTATGCTCAGAATTTGGGAGTGTTCAAATTTCTTATTAGATTGTCCTTCCACATATCCTCTAAATTTATAAGTTATTCTCTGAATTTTCCTGGTATCCAAAAAACATTTTCAAGTTTTCAAGGCATTTCGGATTCTTTTTTAATATTTAAGAGACAAAGAGACTAAGCCTCCTTCCCAACAACAAACAAAGCATATAAGATCTTGTTCTTTCTTTTCCAAAAGAAGTATGTTGCTTGTGTTTGATTTGTGGTTGCAAAAACTCATGTAGATATAATATAGTTAAGAAAGAAAGGAAAAAAAATAGTAGGGAAACCTTGAATCAACCTGAATTTGATGTATTTATTCATCCAATCTATAGTGTTCTTAGTATTCAAGATGATCATAGTTTTAAATTTTTTAAATTTTAAATATTGTGGATGTGTTTAAAATGTAATTATTTAAAGGTGTTTCAAGGTTTCAAAGCTTTTAATGATAGATAGGATGCTTCACATGAAATTAATCTATGATGTGGAATGTGATTTTGACTCGAGCTATATTGAGTGTATGAAACATGAAACACCAAACCAAGGTGAAATATAATGAGAAAAATGACTCGACATGCCTACAAGAAAACCCGCACGCTAGAAGGTTGTGTTTTATGGAAGAATCCTACGAGCAAATAAAGTGCCCACCTACAATCAAGAGATGAATACATAAACTTGTTTCCAGGTACGTGAAAAGTTGTAGGGTGAAATAGTGATGAAACAAGGCAACAACAAACAATTGTAAAAGGTCAACATTAAGCTTAATGTCCAGCCTACCAATTTTTGGTATTGAGATATTTCTTTCCTCCTAAGTGAGTAGTTCATTAGGTTAAAGTGGTAGATTGCACATCCGAGTGAGTGATTTGTCTCTATTTATGGGTGACAAATTTCTCTTTTGGTGTGTGGTTTGTTGAGAACACTAAATTAAGTAGTAACTCCTTTATTTTACAAAAGAGAGTCAATGAGGTTGAAGGTTGCATCGTCCCTGCATTATGAGGTGAACAATTTGTCTCATTTGTCCCTCCATTTTCCTTCCTTGCAAAACTTAATCCTAGTTCTTCAAAGGAAAACTCCATGTCTACACCAACTTGATTTTAGCTCCCCTTTGCAGCAGCCATTTTTTACCTTCCAACAACAACGTATCAACTTATTTTTGCACCTTCTTGAGGCAATTGCTAGTTTATCTCTAGAGTGTTTTTTGCAACTAGCATTCTTCTCCGGGTGAGTTAATCGTTTTCTCAATAACGTGAATGTGAGATAGATCCAATCCTCAAGGTGGCATGCAAATATCAATGAACATCCTACCCTTTAAACCAACTCCCTTTAATTTAAGTTTCCCCTGGTAGTACCTTCCAACATACGCAATGTCACATTGTATTAAAATCATCCATGTTCCTTATGCCAAACATCGAACGGTTGGATGTAAAATATTGAAATCCTTGTCTGTATGTAAATGTCTTGCAAATTAACCGATCGAATGGTCGATATTTTTTGTGGGATCCATGTAAGATAATAGAAATTTGATGTTTGCATTGTTTTTTTGCTTCCATACATAGGATTTGTATGACGCGCAAGATTTTTAAAGATGTGGGCCTTGTTAAGATCAATTTAATCGAAGTTTCAAAGTGAAATTATATTGTCATATTTTCCAGCTAATTAAAAGACTATTAAGAAGAAGTTTAATTTTCTGTGGATACAAACTTCTCCTGCGACACTAATAACGTGCACGTTGTTGTTGAATGACATGTATTCTTGAGCACTAAAAATATCTTTATATTCCACATTGATAATAAAGAATAGTAATAATTAGGTTGATAGGTGTTTTTTCTTTGGAGTGCGTTTTGAGAACAGCCTTCGTCGTCCCTCTCCCACTAATGAGTTTTCGTCGCCTATCCTCCTATGTTATTGCCCATGCCTTTATTACCTCTCTCTATGTCTCCTCCTGCGTTATTTCGCTGTGTATTACTTGCCCGGGAAGAGGAAAAACACCATATTTCTATCGGCTTTGGCTCACCCAATTTCTTTGACAGTGATGCCAAGATTATCTGTGGAAAATACATGGAAGTGGATAAACGTATGTCTACACTTGTGAATGATGTTGATCTTGTGCCCTAGTCGTTGATGGGTATAAGAATGCCTATAACAAGCAATCAAGATTGTGTGGAAAGGACAATGGTTGAGAATCTATCTTCATGCTTGGACAGACTGAACTCATGCTTAAACCCAGTGAATTCGAAGGAAAAGATAGAAATAGAAGCTAATGTGCTAGAGTCTCTAAATACTTTTGTCAAGGAAATGTAGAGTATAGGTCTCTTCAAATGTCCCCGCTATGTATATATTGGAGCGTATGGAAGGGAAAGGAATTGAAGTCCTTCAATCCTGTAACAAGTGTTATATTAAATGATGTTAATTCCTGGCACTGTCACCGAGTTGAATGCTATGTTGAAGTGTTCAGTACTTTTATGAAAGAAGGGGAATTTCCGATCAGATGCATTATTGAGGATTCTTTACGTGCTTGCAGTTTGAATATATGCCCCAAAGAGTCATGAAGGAGTCATAGCTATTAGAGGGTTTGCATTCTCTGAGAGGAAGTAATTGCGTGTGGTGTCGAATGTAGGAGGTGCGTGGAAGGTTGAATGTTCAAATGATAGTAGCATCCTTCTAAGTAGGGATTTAAGCAAAAAGGAATCATTTTCCATGAATATTGGGAAAAATGATGAGAATACTGAGCAGACACATCTCTCTTTGTATCTAAGGACTTGCTTCATCTCTATAGAGGCTGATGTACAGCTTGAAGAGGCATGGAGGGATGGTTATGTTGCATACGCTTTAAACAGGGCCATGGGAAGAATGTTGCTAATGCAGCAATGAGAGGGTTTAACAGTAAGCGGCGAGTACAGGGAGGCTTGTGGAGCTCTTGAGTTTTTTTTTGCAACCCATTAGATCTTTCTAGGAAAACAAAGAGAGAATATAGCGAGACTCTGAAATTACAGTTAACAACTCCGGTTGAGATGTTGATTCCTAATAATCTCCCTCAAAATTTAAAGGATGGATGCAATTTTGCAGAATCAATACAAGGGTTGCTAAGGAAATCATAAGTTATTATTTCTACCTCTCTTTGGTCCTGGCCACAGGACCTTTGTCCTGTGATACCAGGTAATTCATGCATTTCAAGGTTCGCTAATCAAAATGAAAGCTCTTCTAATGAAAATAACTCATATGTCTATTGCATCTGTGATAATAAAATTAGAAAACTAAATTATCTGGATATTCTGAGAACCATATATTTCCTGCTGAGCAAAGACATTGAATGAAAACATCAGCAGTCAGTAGATGCCATGTATTACGAGGAAAAAATCTACATGCATGCTCACAGGGATGGTCAGGTGGTGAAGAAAAGGAAAGGACTACCTAAGGGTATTGAGAAAGACATAACTGATAGAGCCTGGAAGATATATAAAATAATATGTCATACTAATTATTAGAAGGATTCAGAATGGTAGCATTCATAGGGCCTGAGAACTTTGGTAAGAATAGTCTTATCAGTTCGATATTAGGGGAAAATGTTGGAGATGTGGGATTCATGACACATACTTTGGCCGCCACTCTTTATGCGTTCCTTAATGATATATTTATAATTGATTTTCCTGGCACCGATGTGGGTGAAAGAAAGACCTGGTGAATATTATGAGAAGGTTACACACTTGTGCACAGTGGTGGTTAATTTTGGGGGTGATACTTCTAGAGCTGCGCAGAAATTTCTCAGGATTGCTCCTTCGCTAATGTGTGAAAATGTGGTATTAGTTATTAATAAGGTAGATCCTATATTGAATGGTTCAAGAAATTCTCCCGTATGTGTTGAATACAGGGCGAGAAAATTAAAGCAACTGAGAATGTACAAGAGAGAGAGAAGAGCTGGAGGAAACAACTTGCCATCTTCTCGAGGAGCAACCAAGCATTATGATGAAGGAAGAAATCACAAGGGAGTTGCAATCGCTACTTTGTGGAACTCAAGCAACTTCTTTTTAATTTGTTATGTTATATCCGGTTGCACCACTAGTGCAAATTTTGTACATAATTTTAGATATTATGATTGTAGAGAACTTCATGCAATTTACCAACGTCGGTTTTCATAGACCATATTTTATTTTGGGTTCTACCATCGCTGCTGCTTTTGAACTCTCAATAAATCCGTAATGAATTTCAAGTTAAGATCTGGTACTTATTTTTATGTCGTAAGGCGTTTTCTATATGATGAAGCCTATGTTTTATTTTCATCTGAGAAAGATTCATAGAGGTTGATTGATGTTAGACGACCATCAAGAGCTTCTCATCCATCGATGGTTCGTGCTTCTGAATCTACCAACTTTTTTTTCTTTCGAAATTGAATTTTCCACTAACTCTTACTTGCATTCAATTCTTGTAGATAGGAATGAATGACTGCCTGCTAAAGATGTTGATAATATCTACTGTGGTATAGTTAACCACACACAAAAAACATACCATTTGCAAGTACTTTTTAATGTCTTTGTTTTTTGAAAACTCTTAATGGATTATTTTTATGTTACACTACTGAACTTGGCGAATCAATGAGGATAGAGAGCATGGCGTTATTAACTTTTGAAAGGTATGAAATCCTTTAAAGAATCTCCACCTTCACCTTCAAGAAACTACTTTCCATCTATTTTAATTCTACAGAATATGAATTTGATTGAATTAGACACAAAATGGTCTTGGTACATTCACACAAAATGCATGGAACTACCAAGGCCAATCCTAACAGCTCTTGAAGTGTTTGGATATGGGTTGTTCTAGATTCCTGCCATTGCTGCCCTTTGGCTTTTTCCTTTTCCCCTTGGTGGATTCTCCAAGCTCACATGGTTTTGCCTCAATTTCTTCATTGGTCACGGGTGAAAACGCGAAGTTGGGTAACACTTTCATGAGAATTGGGTGTCTAAAAAACATAGTGAACGTTTGGCTTTTTCCTTTTCCCCTTGGTGGATTCTCCAAGCTCACATGGTTTTGCCTCAATTTCTTCATTGGTCACGGGTGAAAACGCGAAGTTGGGTAACACTTTCATGAGAATTGGGTGTCTAAAAAACATAGTGAACGTTATCTGACCGAATACCTATATTTATTCGGCCGAATAATTATCATTATTTGACTGAATAACTAATTCTTTATTCGTTCAAATAACGTTGAACCATTTAATTTGACATTTTTTACGGTCTTTTTAACACTTGTTCGACCGAATAATTATTCAGTTGAACAATTGTTCGACCACATAATTATTTCGCATAAAAGGCAACCTCCGGGCCCATTTTCATTGTTTTCGCCTACATTCATTTGTCTTCATTTGGTCGTGTTTCTTCCGTCATCTGATTTGTCTGGTGTTGTTCGTCATCCCTGTCCTCGTCACCGGTCCTCATGATGTGGACATACTAGTTTCCTGTCGGCGTGGACGTCTGTTCGTGGAGGTCGCTTAGTAATGGACTATTCGCCGTGGAGGTCTATTCAGCATGGAGGTTTGTTCATGGAGGACACATCATGGTGGTGTTTGTGGTCTTTTCTTGGAGGGTCTGTTCATGTTTTGGTCTTACTGTGCTCCCCCGTGTCAGCTAATTTTTTATGAAATTGCTTCTATAATTTGAAATTTTTAATATGTGATTTATCTCTTGTTGTAGTCAATGGCATTCGTTTTTCATCATAGTATTGCAGAGTTAAAGTTTGCATATGTGGTATTGTATAAATCTTACAATTTTAATTTTAATTTGTCCATGTTAACAGAGTAGATGAACTCTGTCCATCTCAACATAGTAGAAAAACTCTGTCCAAATGGACAGAGTCCATTTGGATAAGTTTTTGTTAATTTTAATTATAAATTCTATGTTTTTAGAATTTAATATAATCTATTTTAATTAGAAAGAAATATTTTTAAGTTGAATTATAGGTAATAATTGAAATAAAATGGAAGGAGTTGATGAACTCTGTCCATTTGGACATAGTTGATCAACTCTCGGATGGACAGTTCATGAACTTTGTCTAGATGGACAGAGTTGAAGAACTCTCTCCAAATAGATAGAGTTAAAGAACTCTCTCAAAATGGACAGAGTTGATTTGGACAGAGTTCATCAACTCTATCCACATGTGAATAGAGTAAATCAAATATGTCCAAATAGATAAGACAATGGATTATACTTGGCAAAACATAATTCATTCAAACTTGATCAACTCTTTCCCTGATAATTTTACTTAGCAAAACGTATTTTAGTAGTTTTAATATAAATCATAAAAAAAACCATTATTACACATAAAATATAAGATTTTTTTGATTACTGGTCTGTTTTATCTTATGTATTTTTAATCTAAAACATAAAAGAAACATATAATTTGTATAATGCTTATTAGTTGCAATTTATACTTACTATTATATTAAGATATTGTGAATTTTTTATAATATTAATTTAAGTTCATAGGTATAATAAGAAAGATATTTGTATTAAATCTATCCATGGACAAAGTTCATGAATGAATACTTTGTCCATGGATAGAGTTGATTAACTCTGTTTAAATGAAGTGATGAACTTAACCCTATCCATGTGGATAGAGTTGATGAACCCTATCCATGCAGAGTTCATCAACTTTGTCAATGCAGAGTTCATCAACTGTGACTCTGATCAATTTACTTAGTATAAGGGATATTTTTTATGGTTTTATGGAATAGTGAAAATATTTGTAGTTGACATAAAGAAATGTAGTTTTAATTTCATATTTGATGATATTGGTTTTATTAATTTTAAAAATCTAAAATACATAAAAACATAGAGATTGCTACATTAATTTTTTATACATCCAACAATAGTTTAGCTATTTTCATTTTAAGAACTATTAGATAATATTATGGACATTTAGGTCTTTATTAAAAAAGTAGTTTTAAAAATTTAAAACACATAAAAAACACAAAGATTGCTACATTAATTTTTCATACATCCAACAATAGTGTAGCTATTTTCATTTTAAGAACTATTAGATAATATGGGGGACATCTAGGTAATAGAAACTTAGTTTTTATTGTAGTTAGTTCTTTGAAGTTGAGGCATTAACATGCAGAGTTTGAATATGTTATGAGTTGATATATTAGATAATATTAAGAACATATAGGTCTTTATTAAAAATTTAGTTTTTTTAGTGGTTAGGTCTTTAAAGATGACTAATTAACATGTAGAATTTGAACATGATATGAGTTGATTTGTGTAATCTTGTAGATATCATCTCAAATGAAAATAGATAATAAATTAACTATAATCATTTAAAGAACTATTAGATAATATTAGGGATATCTAGGTTCTTATTGATATCTTAGTTTTTATAGTAGCTAGGTTTTTGAAGTTGATTAAAATTAACATGTAGAAATTGATATGGAATTAGATAATAAATTAGCTCTAATCATTTAAAGAACTATTAGATAATATTAGGGATATCTAAGTCCTTATTGAAATCTTAGTTTTTATAGTAGCTAGGTTTTTGAAGTTGATTAATTAACATGTAGAAATTGATATTTTTGTAAATTTGTAGATGTCGTATTCAATGGAAAAAGAGCAGCCTTGAGATAGAAGCGTAGGTGGTCATTACATTTTTTGGGAGTTGGTGTCCGAAATAAAAATAAAAGATTATCGTGGTCACCTCTGGATTCAGGCTTATTGTATAGTTCACATTCAATTGATCATCGACATGGTGATAGTGGTAGAGATGATTTTTCCTTATCATCTATGGTTGCAGTGTCATTGATATAAAGAATGGTCATTTATTTTTATTTGTAGAAATGGGTCTTGGAGTATTAGGAGTTATAGATATGATTGATCAAATCTATAGCTCATATTACTCCTCGGCCCATATCTACAAATCTACACATAAAATTTAGAGGGAGAAAAAGTAGTAATGTTTTTACATGTTTCTTCTTCAAGGTATGTAATATTATCCAAATTCTTTTCTAATATATAAGTTTAAATAATTTTTGACCTTTGTAAATTGCTTGTATATATGTTGAAGCTTGGATCTCTTCAATCTTTCGAGGCAAAAGGAAGACTCCATTGGAAGATAGTGGTGGAATTGTAAATTTAATATTTTATTTTATTTATTTTAGTTTAAAATAGTTTAAATAGTTTGTAAGATTTATAAACTATTTTTATACATGTTGTATCTTGGGTCTCCTCCACCCTTTAGAGGCAAAGAAAAGACTCCATTGAATGATATAGAATTTGAGGTAATTTTGTTAGTAATTGTATTGATCTTTTATATACTAGTTTAATGTTTTAATGTTTTGATTTTAATTTAAAATTGTTTAAATGATTTATGATATTCATAATCTATTTTTATACATGTTTCAGATTGTTATGAGTCCAAGGGAAGACCCTAGTGGAGGATAGTGATGGACTTCTTTGATTCAAATATGGAAGAGCTTAATTTTAGGATTATACACATTTTCATGAATGTTTTTTTTATTATATACACATGTACATTGAACTTACATGTTCATGACTGTTTTTTTTATTATATACATATACATTGAACTCTAATGTTCATGAATGTTTTTTTGGATTATATACATATATACATTGATCTTAGATATTGTTTTTTGGATTATATACATATATATGTGAAGGTTAGGAATGTTAAGAATGAATATGGGGAATGTTAACCTTAAGAATGAAAGCAATCCAATTTGTTACATTGATTTTAGATATTGTTTTTTGGATTATATACATGTATATGTAACGGTTATGAATGTTAAGAACGAATATGGGCGATGTTAACGTTAGAGTTAAGTGAATTAAATTGACTATATAAACATGGGAAATGTTACGAGTGAATGTGGGAATGGGGATGAGAAATGTTAAGAATGAATGTTAGGAAGTTCAGATAGGTGCAATTATATGAATGTATGTATTAGTAAATTTATGTATGTTTGTATATGTAACATATTTTTAATCTTGAAAAGTTTAGAATTTTAGGAATGTTAGGAATGTAAGATGCAATCTAATGTTAAGAATCAATGTGGGAAATGTTAGGAATCATTGTGGGGAATGTTAGTAATCAATGTTAGGAAACGTAGGAACTTGATTCTAAATTCTAATAAATTATAGCTCACTCCATCAATTTTCTAAGGTAACATTAAAGCAACTTGATTTTGAATTCTCATATTTTTTTATTACTAAGGTAACATTAGCAACTTGATTCTGAATTTTAATAAAATAAAGTTCAATGACTTCATGATAGCCAATCTTAACATAGAATAAGAAATGATATAGTTAAAAACATTGCAATGGAATTCCGTCCTCAATTATCCGTTCATGGTCATATTTGGACAGTTTCCATTTTTTATTTTTTAAGGTTTTTTTTGGTACAACTTGTTCTAATTTTAATCGAGATGCACATACTAAATGACTATACTGACAACATATAACATCAGGTTCATAATTTTCAGTCATACGGGTTTGTTGCAAAAAATAGCCTTTTAAAATGATGGATCCTCTTTCCTATGTAAATATGTTGTCATTGTAGTCCTCCAATAACTTCATTTTTCCTTCGATGCATCGCGTCAAATAATATTTTACGTCTTCGTTGTTGTCTAAAGGTGCAATCACATCGAAAATATCTCCTGTGCAAATTACAATTAGCATTGGAGTTAAGTGAAATAAATTGACTATATAAACATAAGGTGATGGACAATATTGAACAATCAACAACATCATTACCTTCTCTAACAAGATCTGAAATTCTATTGCCATCAGACGATATTTTTATATCTTCTGATTCTAATTCTTCTATGTTTGCTAGTGGCATTTTTCCTTTTGGATTAATCTCTGTGTGTTTCCAATGTTTTACGTAGTTGTTCGTTATGTTTTCACAAACTTCTATAGATTCAACATTTTCAGTGCAAATATGACAAAAACATGTTTGCTTTCTACTGTCAAATGCAAACACGTTTTGGAAGGATTTTGTTTGAATAGAGTGAAGTTCTCTAGTCCCATGTATGGTGCTAGCCTTGTATGGTATTGATCTATCTATATCTTGGACCCCAACAAGCCAAAAAAGCCTAAACAATAAATGATAAATCACAAATGACAACTTTTAATGTTAGTGTACAAATAATTCAATGTTAGTACATACATTTTTTTAAATTAACAGTTAATATAAATTAAAAAAATAATGTACATACCTGTGCACATCTTTTGGTTGTTGACTACAATCATGGCTTAGATTTGATTTACACCATTGGACAAACTCTGTAGTTGAATGAAATCGTCTAGAAGAATGGTTCATTTTCCATCTTCAAAGTGCTCTCTTTATGCATGCTCCTACACCATCATGTTCACCTTTTCCATGTCAAGTTTCAAAGAAATTCCAGCAATGTTTAATGTTCATTGCTTTATGAAGTTGACATAACCAGAAAATGATCGTGAAGATTTAAATTGTCCCGCACATCCATCTGACCATATCCAACATTCATTGAATTCAACTTTACAACTTTTTAGTGAATCATAGAAAAAAATTTCAATACAATGTTGAACAAAATGTGTATCATGTGTATGATCATCACTGATATAAAAGTGATATTCTTTCATCACATCTCAATTGTCACACGTGCTTTCAATGCCATCAACATCTTGTTGAGAATGTCTATATAGAACATGGACAAATATTGAAACTTGGTCAGAATGATAGTATTCACTTTGAATCTCTTTTTGTGTAGCAAATGTGTAGTTTTCTGCAAAATCAACTACAGACAAAATTGTTCCAATTGGAAAAATTTCACGGGCATGTTTGAATTGAAGGTCTTGCCATCGTGCTCTATGTGAATGCTTGGTGTACTTATAAATTTCACTTTCAAATTTCTTGAGAAAATCCGTCACACATATTTTATCTTCTCGCAATTCAATTCTTTTGGAATGTGCATCACTAGAACTTGTAGAATAATTGTTGTATTCATATCTTCTCCAATCGACAGTTACATTTGAAAGTGACTGATCATTATCGATAGGGTATTTATTATGGAATAAAACAAGATTTCCACAACGATGAGAATGTTTTCCATTGACACATTTCTTATTATAAAATACTTCATCATGATTTCTCTCACATAGGGTTTGAGATATGAATTCATGGACTGTGGGCGGAGGTGGTGAATTTGTCCAAAACATTTTACCAAATTCAAGAAACGTGTCATAATATAATTGAAATTGCACATGATAATGACAACAACATGTGTCACGTATAGTAATAGGTCTAACATACCATGGTTTTTTTTGCACAAATGTAGTGATCGACATATTAATTCCACGATGATCTTCCTTGAATTTATTGAACAATTGTACTTATGTCATTTCCATTATGTGTTTTGGACGGATTTCATATATACTTCATGATACTCTTTTTCGTATCACATCCCTTGAATTTGGTGAAACTCAAGCATGTTCCAACCAATATTTTTGTACAATATCTTTAACACCTACTCCCATTCTATCTTTGTAAGGTTGTCTACAAATAATTGCCCAGCAAGCAAGTTCATCATTTTCATCTACTTGCATTCTGAATTTGCTATGTTTGTATAATGTCTTTCTTGAGGTTCCAATTGCTTGTGCTATTTGTGTTGTTAAACATTTTTGTCCAGTACTAGCTGAAACAATTGTTGTCTAAATTGCTCTACGTGCAGCACTGATATATTTCTTTCTGGATTTTCCAAAAAAATTTATTGCATCACCTATATTTTCTATCACATTATTTTTCAGTTTCGACTCTTTTGTCGCCTTGTGAATAACCAATAATGACGTAGCACCTTCTAACTTCTTGGACACCAATAAACGTCTCAAAATTTGCGCTTGTCCTGCTATTGAACAATCCTTGAGAATATCATCATAAATTTTTGTAGCACGATATCATGCAACATGTATGGGTATTTTTTCTCCATATTTGTCGCAATCAATGTCTTCTAACATTTCATCATCAATGGTGAAAGTACCTATACATCAAATTAAATTTAATTTAACATATGTCCAAAAATGCAATTCATTATAAAAAATGAATTTTGAAAATACATGATATATACATGCTAGGTCCCATTTCTAAATCTTGGTTTTGCTCTTCAATATTAACTTCATCAACATTAACATGTAAATCACTATTTACGTCAACAATGGTCTCTTCAACTTTCATTTGTTCTTCTCGTACCCTATTTTCAATTTCCATTTCATCAACATTGTCATGTATGTTCTTATATCTTCATTTATTTCTTTTGTTTCTGCAACCCTTGCTCTTTTGGCTGTATTTCTGAGTTTTTGTTTTTCTCTATTAGCATTGACATCACGTTTATGATAAAAAAAAATTACGGCTTCTTTTATTTCCCATGATTGCTTAATCTCCTTTTGAAAAACCCTTGGAAAAAAATAAGAACACCTTTAAAAGAAATCTTCTTTGTAAAACATTTGGAAAAAAAAAACTCTTTGAAAAAAAACCTTATTTGAAAAAACAACTTATATAAATATTTTGGAAAAATAAACTCATTTGCGAAAATACTTTGCCAATAAACTCTTTGGAAAAGACCCATTGCAAAGAACCTACTTTGCAAAAATACCTTGGAAAAAAACTTTTTGAAAAAAAAAAACTCTTTGGAAAAAAACTCATTGCAAACAAATAACCTACTTTGGAAAAATATATTGGAAAAATACTTTATGAAAAAACTTTTTTTCAAAATTACTTTAGAACACAAAATCTTTGACAAAAACGCCTTGGGAAAAACTTCTTTGAATGTATACCTAGATTATAAATAAGAGTAAAAATACCTTCTAAAAACCCTTTGGCAAAAGAAATCTCCTCTGAAAACTCCTTCAAAAATAATTTTACTTATACGAAATGAAGAAGTGAGAAAATAATGAGGCTCTTTCGTTTTACTTATACAAAATGAAGAGGTGCGAAAATAATGAGGCTTTTTCATTTTACTTATAAGAAATGAAGAGGTGCGAAAATAATGAAGCTCTTTCATTTTATTTATATGATTATTTTTTCCGGCTAACGAAATTTTTTTACACTTAGTTTTCGACTGAACAACCTTATTTGTAACGTTGCCGTTATGGAAAAACATTGTTCGATCGAATAACCTCTAAAACCTGTAACCTGCACAATTTTCAGGTTTCTCCATTTTCGAAAGGTAAAATGGATGCCTTACACTACAAATCGATTATCGGACTTGATACATTTAGTTTCATCATTAAATCTACTTTCCGTAGGTATAGATTTTGTTGTGTATAGGTGAGATCCGATATTTTTATTTATTTTTATTTCTTAACATATGTCGAGTTTAGTTTCATCTCTTTCAAAATGCGGTGAAATGAAAAATATATAACTTTAAAAATACACCACCAAAAAAATTGAAACAAATATGGTGCACTTAATTGGAGTGTCTACTTCAAAAGGGTATTCGTAGATTTTTAAGTTTTATAGTCAATTACGAGAAAAGAGGCGCAACCAAAAACATGTTTAAAATCGACAAGGTTTTCCCATTGATTGAATTCAAAAAAAAAATTATAATTAGTATATAGATCCGTTGGTTACAAAGTTATAGTCATCGCAATAGTATATTGTGTGTAGATTGTCGTAGCATTTTTTTTTTGCAAAAAATGACTTTAACAATGATTTAACGGGTGCAACCAAACATGACTATTTTTTAGTCCTTTCATTTTATAAGGACACACTGCCAAACATTTTCTGAAATGACATATCAAATCTCAATAAAAAAAATTCAAAAAATTATGAATAGAACGCTAACATAATTCTCTAAAAGTTTTGTTTTTACTTGAAAGTGAAATTCTAAACGAAAATATCACTTTCGTTTGCCCAAAGTTGAAAAACATGAAAAAATAAAATTTATTTTCTCATAAGACCCCCCAAAATAGATACCCATCTTCATGGATTCACCCTCAATCATTTTTTATCTAATATTAGTAGGGACTCTCATGTCTCTCACTAAAAGACGTGGACCTGCATATAATAAAGGTATGTATTTGGTAGTCTCTATTGGTCATTGATCGTTCCTCAGTGACCATGCTTCTATGGCTTGCTTTGTTGGTTCATTTTTCTGTCTATGCTTGTCGGTCTGGCAAGCGATTAGATTTCAAATCACCTTCAATTTTTGGGTTTCTCAAGCGGTGGTTGTTGATACAAATTTAAGGCTTGATGATGGTGGGATTATTAAGGTTGGTATTGTGATAATCACGATGTGGTCCATTGCAACTTCTACCTCAAGGATATTGCTTGGTATGATATTGTGGTTGATTTCGTAGCAGGTGCAATTTTAGGTGTGTTGGAAGCGATTATTGTCTACAATCTGCTCTTTGTCTCTGAAAGGTTTTCAGAAGCATCCTACTTCTGGATTGCAGGTAATTCCTGCAACAATGAAATGATCTACATGTTTTTGTGGGTTCTTTGAATAAGTAATTGAATACCACAGGAATATAATATATTGAGTGTTTTCTTTTGCTTCGATTTGATTGTTATAATGTACTCATGTTGACTTGAATCGACTTTAACATGAGACCCAATCAGAGTGAGTGGTTTAAATGTAAATTTCTGCATAAGGTTGCAATCAAATCTGAATTTGATTTTCTTTTGGATCAATCAACATCATTTTAGATTATCTAGAATGCTTTGAACTTTGAATCTTACTGATTCCTTGACGAATTTTAAAGTCTTTTATTCTTTCTGTAAAATATATGTTGTTATTGAGAGACATATAAAGTTGAAATAAAAAAGTAAACATAGATCTTGTACCTTTTCTCCTTTTAACTGTTATGGTGTAAAAGTATATTCACCAATTCTTTCTATAGTGTTCAAGCAAATCTGTTTTAACATTCATGTATTATTAGTAATTACACACCTCTGCTAGATAAGTACCGGGACTTTACATCATCCACGAATAGGATAGGTTGTCAAAAATTGTTTCTCCTAATTTATAATAGTTAATACATTATGTTTCTTGCTTAGTATGATGTTGTATGCAACATGAAAACCTTCTGGAGGGAGTTTGTTTGGATACCTAGTGGAAATTTTCATCAAAGGGGGTTTGAGTAAATATTGTTATTCAATTTTTTCATTTGATATTTACGTTGTAAGGCATTATTCTTCTATGTAACCTTGTGTTGTTTTGAATTCTATGAACAAGTTTGGGTCATTGGATGTTGTTAAATGACCATTGGGAACATTTTGGTCATCGATCCTATTCACTTATTGATGTATCCACCTAGCTCCATCTTCCAGTGGTTTCATTGGTTGCTTCTTCCTCACATCTTCCCTTCTCTGCATCTTTTCGTCATGCCATTGTGGTGACCAAGTGGCACTTCTTCCAATTTTGGCTGCCTTTTCACTGCCTTTCTCATGGAAGACCTGTGATTCATTTATGACCATCCTCGCATCAATGTGTGCATGCGAGTGATGCATGAAAGGTCTCTCCTTACCTACATGAGTAGCCTGTTGTTTTTATGATATCCAACCTTAGCAACAATTGTAGGCACAATAATCTTCCACATAGAAGCTCACTTTCCAGCATTATTTTCATTTCGTAGTCACTCTCACATGCAAGACAACTTTTGGGAGAAGCTCTGGTATCAATGAGACCAGGGTAAGTCTGTTTCTGATGTATTCATAATCTGCTTTCCCATCTTTCGAAATAGTCTTGACTTTCCAAATTTCAACATCCCAAAAATGAATTTGTTTTATGAGGAAAGAGGAATTTGTTTGTATCTTTTCTTTGGAGATATTAGTTTCCTTGTCAAAGATGAAATACTAAATATTAGGAATTATTATATGTTTGGGATTTTTGTTTTGGGTAATTTTGAGTGCAAGAACAAACCAACCCTAAGCAACAAGGGGTGCATTGTTTCCAATCCAATTGCTACAACAAAGGATTTTTGTAGCCTGTATTCAGTCCCTTCTCCCTTGTTGCCTCATATCTCAGCTCAGTGTTGGTGTCCACATTGGATGCATTTGGCTAGGAGGTAAATTGCTCAGATGCAGTCAGTTCCATCAATGGATTGTTTTACATACAAGCTTTCTGATCTCATGTGTAATTCTATTAAATCAAAATATGATTTATGTTTCACATGTGTGGAGAGATAGAGAAATTGTATGGATCCAGCTATGATCATTAATGGGCCAATAAATTATGAACTAATGAATAGAGTAGTAATGGAGTGCTAGAGGTTCAGAATAAGCATGTTGTGCATACCCTGTGTACAATCAGTGGATTTCACATTGTTTATAGCATGTTGGAAACAAAGTATTGATGAAAATTTGTGAGCTAGCCATGATTTTTCTATATAAGCATGTCTTGAAGTCATTAATGAGCCAATGAATGATGAGCTAATGAATAGAAAATTATAGGAGTGCTATAGGTTCAGAATAAGCATATTGTGCATACTTTGTGTGTAATTAGTGGATTTCATATTGTTTTTATCCTATTGGAAGTGGAGTACTAATGGAAATTTGTGAGATAGGCATGATTTTTTTGTTTAATCATGTGTTGTAGTGATAAAAGATACACGGGCTATGTTATCAGGAAAGATGTATTACTTGAATGAATGAAATATGAGGATGTACTAAGTTTTGTCTATAATTATGCAATTTAGATTCAGTGTAAATTTGGTATGGTCTGTTGGAAGCTATGGATATTATTATAGATGAGTTATTGCACTGGTAGGGAAAGAAATTTTAGTTTTATGAAGTTGTTACCTTACTTCCAATGAAGGAGAAAATGTGGGGTACACCGAAAAATGCAATTGATCTTTTATGGGTAACTACGTAATAAATTAGATGGAATGCACAATATTTATTACTAGTTCCGAGAAACTCTTTCTGACAATGTATTCAGCCTCCAAATGTAATTTTGATTCAATGATATTTTGTCATGGTTGACATTTGACATAGGTCAAAACAATTCAACGTAATGCAACCATCAGGTTCACTTATCAGACTTCTCAAGTAGGGGGTTGTGTGTTATGGTATGATACAAGGAACAATATTTTCATTTCAAGTTGTTGGAGACATTTACCCACCATGCACACTCAATTTGGTCAATTTGGCCATGTTAAACCAATATCCTAAGTTTTATTGACTTAATCGGCATCAGATGAGCACACTATGACATCAGCATGAACACACCCACGCCTGCCTTCAGTCAAGGAGGCCAACTAATCCTTCTCCTTCATATGGGGAGGATAACTAGAGCACTCTGAGGGTGATCTAAGTGTCATAAATGCACCTAATTGCTAACTGATGGTTACAATCAGTTAAGCTGAGTGGTGAAGGTGCCTCCATTCATTATATTAATTATTTTATTAATATTTAATGAACTAGAGTCAACAGAGGCACCTCCAACCACCTCAGATGGCCAGTTTGACTTCAGTTAACCTCATCGGGGTTCATTGGAGTTAATGATGTGTTACCACTTATTAGCTGGCATGTAGTGACATGTGTCTAAGCTACTTTCAGTTAGACTCAGACATCCATTGCAATCCGACTTCAGTTAGGACTCAGTTGAGCCAATCAGGACTTGATCAGTTGGTTAACTAGTGTGTTTAATGTGGCTTATAGTCAGTTAAAATACACCCATTCCTTCAATTCGAATGAACTCCTTGGGAATTTGAATTGTCTTGGCATTCATGCATCTTGCATGATCATTGTATTGTATTATTCATTATTCTTTGATTATACATAGCTTCTACTTCCATTGCAGCACTATTTTTGTCAATTTTATGCTTAATTGTTTAAATTCTTTATGAGACTGTGTTTTCAATCCCTAGACCACTGTGACAAATTAATATGCTATCAGAGCTCATGGAAAGACGAAGCTCAGATCTCTCAAAAACAAGGTTTTTGACAGATCTTGCATCAAAAATTGAGCAAAAGCTGAAAAATCCAGCACTGCACCAGAAGCCAAGGCTTACCACTTAATACCCAAGTTAAGGAATTGTTGGTCAATATTTCTTGATCAACTATGTTGGGTGTGATGAAAGCCTAAAATGTGCATGTTTTTCAACCTTATGGTGCCCCTTTTGTTGTGATTCGTAGGTTTTAACAGGTGAAAGCATTCGCTCCAGCAGTTTGAAATGGCTTCTTCTGTAGAACTCTTGACTCCGTTCAATTTCCATTCATGGAAAGGAGATATGGAGATCCAGCTACGTGCCAGAGGACTCTATCGGGTCACTATGGACACTGAAGAAGAGCCTACTTCTGTGACAGACAAAGCTATATTTTTGAACAAGAAATATGAAGCATTTGGATTCTTGTGCCTCTCTATTTCCCGGGATCTTCTTTTCCATCTATCGGGATTGAAGACTCCAAAGGAAATTTGGGACAAATTGGAAACCCTGTATGGAAAACAGGATGATTTGAGAGTATACTAGCTTGAAAATGAGTTGATGTCTCTCTATCCTTCCAATTTCGAGACCTTAAATGATTTTTTCACAAATTTCAAGCACATTGTCTTACTGTTGAAGTAATGTAAGCTGGAGAAGGAGGATGATTAGCTGATCCTCGCCATACTCTCCAAAATTGGAGATGATTATTCGGTGTTTGTCTCTACATTCCATGCGGGGAAGCTCACAACCCCTGGATGGAAGATGCATTCACTCAATGCCTTCATTGAGTCCTTAACAAGTGAACATGATAAGCTTGTCCAGATGGGGATCATCGGATCCTTCTGTGATCAATCCCTCCATGTCTCAGGGCCTAAAGATCTGAAGGGTAAAGGAAAGCAGCAAAAGAACCCTAAAACCAAATTCGAAGCTCCTAATCCTAGAGTGGAAAACCAGCAGCATGAAGAGCCTTTCGGCTTAAAGAAGAACAAAAGAAAAGGGCATCATGGAAAGAAAAAAGTCAAGTGTTCATACTGCAGGAAGGGCTTCCACCCTGAACATTCCTGCATGAAAAATAAACTTAATGAAGCTACTTCTCTTCTTGATAAAAATCACATCAATATTTTGGAAATATTTAGAAGGAGAGATCAGCAAGATCGGGAACCATAGCATGACAGAGGTCATGCTCTCATGGCAAGCACTTCGAACTCCAAAGCACTCTTGATAGATTTTGGAGCTTTGAATCACATGATGGCTGAAAGAGACTCTTTCTCATCTTTGGAAACCGAAAAATCCATTCCCATCCACATGGGAAATCACTCCACAATCATATCTGAAAGACAAGGTACTGTAGATCTTGAGCATGGTTATTTTTCTAATGTTCTGTATGTATCATCTCTTGCATCAAACCTCCTAAGTGTTTATCAAATGAAACATACAGGAGTTCCCAAGAGAGTCTGTTTTATCCCATATGATGTAGAGATCACAAAACTTGCATCTAGAAAACTTGTAGCAAAAAACCTTGCAAACCATCATGCAAAATCCTACGAGTTCTCCCATTTTGTGGCGGATGCAAAGCGCATCGCATTGCTGACTCATGGAAATGAAGTTAGTATACTGTGGCGTGAAAGGTTCGTCCACCTGAAATTCAAATACTTGCGGCAATTACAAAAGAATTCTAGGGTTGAAGGCCTCTCGGTCATCAAAGCTACCACTGGAATTTGCAAGGGCTGTGTTGTTGGAAAGCACCCTGAGCATAAGTGTGACTGATACATTCTGATATCAGTGGACCCATTCCTATCACATCCATGAATGGATCAAGGTACGTTCTGAGTTTCATTGATGACTTTTCCAGATACACATGGGTCTTTTTTATAAAAAAGAAGTCGAAAGTCTTGGAAAAATTCACTAAATTGAAGGCCTTGATTGAGAATGCATCTGGCAAAAAGATCAAGAGTTTGAGATATGATAATGATGGGGAGTATGTCAGTAATGAATCACTACATATATGTTCCCAAAGTGGTATTCAGATCCAGCATTCATTCCCCTACACTCTCCAGCAGAAAGATGTAGCGGAGAGGAAGAATCGGTCTCTCAAGGAGATGACCACCTGTATGTTGGAATCAAAGAAGTTGGCTGCAAATTTGTGGGAAGAAGCCATGCATGCTACAACATATATTCAGAAAATAGTAACACACTCATCCGTGAAAGGGAAGACCCCTTTTGAAGCATATTTTGGACACAAGCTGGATGTGTCGAATCGAAGGGTGTTTGGGTCCACTACATGGGCCCGAATTTCGCTTGATAAAATGAGGGCTTTGTAACCGCAAAGCATCGAATGTGTGTTTATCAGATATCCTGATGAATCTAAAGGTTTCAAGCTACTACATATCAAAACAAAACAGATCATCAATGAAAGGAGCGTCATGTTTGATGAGCCTCTTCAGGAGGTATAAATAGTGAAGGAGAAAACTGTTGAATTTCCTTCATATTCTACTGAATATTTGGATGATGTAATTGGGGGTGATGACCCTGATTTGGATCCTCTGATTTCTGAAATCAGTGTACAACAAAAATCATATGCTGAATCAGAACCTGAAGTACAATCATCTCCCAACTTGGGACCGAAAAACACTCTCCTTCGCAGGTGATAACATTGGAAATCCGGATGATCCAAGGAGCACCCGGTCTGATTTCCAAAGAGCAGGTATTGAAGTCTCTTGTCCTGATTATTTAAGTCTGAATATTATTATTTGATGATAATTTCAGACCCTAATTCTTACTAGCATGCTCGAAAGGATCTGAGATGGCAAGTTGCCATGGATGAAGAGATGAATTCTCTTCAGAAAAACACTACTTGGGAGCTAGTTTCTCTTCCTCTGGGGAGGAAATTGGTTCAATGCAAGTGGGTGTTTCAAAATAATGTTGCTACTGATGGAATAAATTACAAATATAAGGCAAGGCTAGTGGCAAAAGGTTTCTCCTAGTTCCAAGGTGTGGACTACCATGAGACTTTTGCACCGGTTGCAAAAATGGACTCCATCCACCTAGTTTTGGCAATTTCTGCATCTAAGAAGTGGGAAGTGCATCATATGGGTGTTAAGTCTACCTTTCCGCATGGATATCTTCATAGGATATATACATGAAGAATTCTAAGGGCTACATTTTTTATCCATCGTTGGTTTGCAAGCTAAAGAAGTCACTATACGGGTTAAACCAGGCTACAAGAGAGTGGTATTCCAAGATGGATGCCTTCCTTCTCTCGCAAAACTTCCAAAGGTGTAAATCAGATCCAAATGTGTATATATAGCAGTATGATGGTCATTTTATTATTAATATTTTGTATTTTTATGACTTACTGATTACAGGTAGCACAGTTACGTCTATTTCATTCATCAAAACTACTCTCCACAATGCATTTGAAATGAGCGATTTGGGGCTCTTGAAGCAATTTATGGGGCTCGAAATTGAACAAAATTTTGATGGGATAATGGTCACTCAGTCCTACATATTAGACATGTTAGTCAAGTTTAATATGGTTGAATGTAATGCTGCTACATTCCCTTTCCTTTTAGGGATCAGCCTTGAAGAAGGAAAAAGCACATCTCCCATGGACTGCACTATTTATCGAGAGCTAATTGGTAGCTTGCTCTACTTGAACCATTCTCGGACTGATATCTATTATGCCATGAATGCTGTGTCAAGATACATGCAACAGCCTCATGATCTTCATTGGAAGGCAGCCAAGAGGATCCTCCAGTATATTCAGGGAACCAGGACCTACGGCATTCACTGTGCTGCAGACACCAAGGTAGAGCTAGTTGGTTACACAGATTCCGACTGGGCGGGTGATTCTATTGATCAGAATTCTACTTCTAGATATGTCTTCATGTTTGGTGGTGGCCCCATTTGCTGGTCTAGAAAAAAGCAGGCCGCCATAGCATTGTCTTCAGCAGAGGCCGAGTACCGAGGAGCGGTGAATGCTTGCATCCAAGCTGTTTGGTTGCAAGGAATTCTTTAAGAGTTTAATCTTGGTAGTACTATCAAAACCCCAAATTTTCACAAAAATTTAAAATTTTGAGATAACAACAATTGCTAAAACATGCGGTCTACTAACAGCTAACGGTTAGCAATAAAAGAAACAGTTAAGTAATTAGTTTCACTAAATATTAACAAAATTAACTCAACAGTTCATTTTTGTAACAAGAATAAAGTCTTCTTGTGTATTGGTTTGCTTCAGTTTACTAATGATTCTTTTCACGTCAAGTAGGTGGAATCTACTTTTGAATACGAGGCTTACTTAGCAATCGTGCTAATAAAGATGATTACTGGTTCGTACAGGTTTACAGGTATGATCACGCGAGTACATATTAAAAATTCTTTAAAGTATCCAACAATATTTTATTTGCAATTAAAAATCTTAGTAACTAAGCTGCTAAACTTTAAACAGATTCTGTGAGGTAAAACCATTTGGCTTCCTTCAGTTTTTCTTGTAATAATGTTCAGAAGTAAGTAACGACAGTAAGATATGTTTGTGACTCTAAGAATTAGAATCTCAGTTACAAAGTATTTCTACTTTAGTCTATGTAAATTGTAATGTTATAATGATTGTTTTTTCAGTATTTATGCAATAGTACATTATCTTATCTGTATAACAACTGTCCCACATTTCGCTTCTGCGAGATAACTTATAGCCTATTGACATTTGGACAGTATAAGTTCGATTGTGCAAACTGAAAACCATAATGCTTTCCTACATGAGATCATTGTTTGCCTATATTTTAATTTCATGTCGAACCCTATGGTTCTAGTAATTTCTGGATTCAAATAGGATCATTCCTATTCTAGTTATCTTGTATAATTTTGTAACTCCTTTACTACCCACTAGACATGGTGAATCGAAAATAAGAACCAAGTTGAGTCACAACCAAAATTCATCAAAGTATCGTCGCTTTGGTCTAAGTAACAGAATTTCATATAAGTGTTCTTACAATACGTTTTTGTCTAATTCATAGTTCTGCTATAATTTGAGTAATTAGTTCTTATGTGACTTATGAACATGCACACTCTTTTTTTTATTAATAGACATTCAATCTATAATTAGTTTATGATCATAAACATATTTAAAATTAGAGTTTATGATTCTATAAACTATTACATTATGCCTTTTATAAAAGTTATGACTTGTAATGTTGTTATTACAAGAGATTTACCATGTATAAACTATAGTCTTTTTACAAAGGAAAACTATAGTTGTTCATTGATTAGCATGAATTATCCCATAAAACATTTGATCTCTTATCTATAGTAAAGACATAAAACATTGATCTCTATCTATAAATAAGACATAAAACATTGATCTCTATCTATAATAAAGACATAATATATTTGATTTCTATTTATAATAAAGACAACGTTTAGAGAAAGGAAATGCAACTATCCAAATCGCATTTGTGATGTTATAATATATAAGTTGTATGGTTAATGAATAGAGTGGGTATTATGCATGAACTATATTAGCGTTAACCAAGGTTCTTAAAAGTGAAACTTCTTTGCTAGGTCAACGTAAACACAACGTTGATGTTCTAACCATGACCTAGTATCTCATATGATGAGTGTCGTGTTGAATGATAAGAAATAATTTGTTTATATTATAGTTTTTTCCCCTCGTTCCCAATGATTAAATAATTGGATTTCGATTTATGTAGGCACTATAGGGAACGATCTTTTGCATGGTTTTGATTTACAAACCACGTGGTCACCTCCTGACCAAGCGTGGAAGATATAAAACACTACCATAACCCTAGCCCTTACCATTTCTTTCCCGCAGTTCACGCTGGCCCTTGAGGCTGCTCTATTTGGTTTCCATGGCGGCCATCAGTCCTCCTTGTTCCAGTTGTCTTGAGTCTTAGTTCAGTGTTGCATTTGTCACTAGTGTGTGGTTCAAAATCCATTCTCAGTGGCTGGGGTTCTCGCTCTGTAAACCTGTGGAGATTATTGTTACACTTGGCTTGTTGTTTGTGTAATCTTCCCTTCCCAATGAATTCCTTGAAGCACATTCACCTGAATGATTCTTCTCCTGGAATGAGTAGCCTTCGCTCTCTTCAATGGGATTTTTTATTAAGATTTCATAGGTCTTTTTGGGTTAGTTTTCATTAATTGAGCCACCTACTCTGATCCCACTTTCTTGGGGGATCATGACCCCAAATGTAGGGAGGTTGCCACCTGCAACATTGGAAGTGTTTGAGGATGTTTCCACTTGTCTATTTCCTCTCCACCCAGTCTCCTCCACCAACTTGACCAGTAACACTCTTTTTAACAGCTCTCCGAAGCTGTTGTCTCCACTTTTATTTATTTAAAATTAAAATATTCAGAATTACATTCGACATCCTTGACTCTGCTAAGTCATTGGTTACAACTTTAACATAAAATTTAACATAATGTCTTGGAATAAAATCAAATAAGATAATATTATTTTACAAAATTGGGGCATGTGACATACACACCCCCTTAGAATATAACATCGTCCTCGATGTTATTTATTCTTCATCCTCCGAAGTCCCCTGGAATAGAATTGGATATGCATCTCGCATTTTAATTTCCAATTTTTAGGTGGCTTCCTTTGGACTAAGCTGCTTCCATTGCACCTTCAACTATCTAATGGTGCGGTTCCGAAGTGTAATTTCCCTCCTCTCGAATATATAGTCCAGTTCCACCAGAAAGTCTCATTATGGTTCCACCTGTACAACATTCCAGTTAACAACATGAGTAGCATCATGAACATATTTCTTTAAAACGGAAATGTGAAAAACATTATGTACTCTTAAGTTAGGTGGTAATGCTAATTGATAAGCTACTTGTACAATCCTAGACAAAATTTCAAATGGGCCACAGTAACGAGGTGCCAATTTTGCACAACTCGCCAATCTTAGAGAGCAATTTTTGGGCCTTAACTTGATGAACACATGTTCACCTACCTGAAACTCCTTTGGAGTTCTTTTTAAGTCTGCTTGACTTTTCTGTCTATCCTGTGCCACTTTCAGATTTCCCTGCACTTGTTTCACAATTTCTTCCATTTCTTTCAACAATTCTAGACTTAATACCAATCTATCTACTAAGATTACTCCAAGAGATAGGAGTATTACATTTTCGTCTATATAAAACTTCAAACGGACTAAATCCGGATGATGTTTGATAATTATTATTATAAGCAAATTCTACTAGATGTAAATAGTCCTCTCATTTACCTGGCTGGTCTTTCACATACATTCTTAATAAATCTTCCAGTACCTGGTTTACCCTTTCAGTTTGTCCATCTATTTGAGGATAGAAAGAAGTACTAAAATTTAATGTGGTGTTTAACCCTTTAAACAAAAACTTCCAAAAGTTTCCTGTAAACTTAGGATCTCTATCTGAGATTATGACTTTTGGTACTCCATGTAATCAGAAAATCTGTTTTAGAAAAATATCAGCTATGTTTGCAGCTTTGTAAGTAGTTTTAACAGGTATAAAGTGAGCTGCTTTTCTTAACTTATCAACTACTACCATGATAGAATCATTATGATTTTGAATTTGAGGTAATCCAGTAATAAAATCTAGACTAATTACCTCCCATTTCTAGCTAGGGATGGGTAAAGGCTGAAGCAAACCAGCTAGGTGTTGGTGTTCAGTTTTTACCTGTTGACATTCTAAACACCTTGTAATATATTCAGCTACTTCAGTTTTCATATTTGGCTAGAAATACTCTTTTCTTAACATGGTTATAGTCTTTTGATAACCGGGATGACCTGAATATGGTGTTTTATGAATTTCATCAAGAATTAATAGCTTAACTTTAGGTACGTTAGGTACATATATCCTATCCTTATACAGTAAAAAAAAATTTTCATTTAAACTGTAACCCTTAATTAAGTTTTCTGTTGGATTTTCTTTAGCTTTAGCTTGCAAATTCTGGTAAATTTCATCTTTTTTTATTCCTTCTTTAAGCTATTCATCTAAGTCTAAAACATAAGTGCTGATTGCTGTTGCAAAATTTAGCCTTGCATTCCTACTTAATGCATCAGCAACTTTATTTTCTTTACCTTTTTTATATGCTGGATTTCAAAATCATACTCGCTTAAGAAAGCTAACCACCTAGCTTGTATGGCATTCAGATTAGGTTGATCTAAAAGATACTTCAATCCTTTATTATCAGTCATTAAAACAAATTTTCTACCAATTAGGTGATGTCGCCACATCTTTAAGGCATGTATTACAGCTGCTAATTCCAGATCATATGTCGCATAATTCTTTTCATCAACTTTAAGCTTTCTAGACTCATAGGCAATAATATGCCATTATTGAGTCAAAACACCACCTAAGCCATCATTATAGGCATCAATGCATACTACAAATTCTTTATTAGGATCTGCTATTCTTAAAATAGGTGCACTGGTTAATAAAGTTTTCAACTTTTTAAAACTTTCTTCACATTTCTGATTCCCGTCGAACTTCTTTCCCTTCCTCTGCAAACAAGTTATCGGATTTGCTATCCTTGAAAAGCCTTCAATGAACCTCCGGTAGTAACCGGTAATGCCCATGAAAGATCTAACATCTGTCACATCCTTAGGAACCGGCCAATATTTGATTGCTCGTATCTTTTCAGGATATACGAAAATTCCTTCCTTAGTCACTACGTGACCTAAATACTGAATCTTATCCTTGAAGAAATCACACTTACTAAACTTTGCGAAGAGTTGATGTTCTCGCAACTCTTGAAAAACACTTTTTAGATGTTCTTTATGTTCTTCTTCAGTTTTTGAATAGATTAGAATGTCGTCAATAAACACGACCACAAACTTATCTAAATACTTATGCATTATGTTGTTCATTAAACACATGAATACAGCTGGGGCATTAGTAATCCCGAATGACATTACGACAAATTCGTAATGACCATATCTTGTTCTAAAGGCTATCATAAAGATGTCTTCATCTTTAATCCTTACTTGATGATATCCAAACCTTAAATCTATTTTTGAAAACACCGTGGATTCACGTAGTTGATCAAACAGATCAGCTATGCAGGGCAACGGATATCTATTTTTGATAGTCATCTTGTTTAACTGACGGTAATCTATGCAAAGTCACATAGTTCCATCCTTCTTCTTGATGAAGATGACAGGTGCCCCCCAGGGAGACACACTTGGTCGAATATACTTTATATCAATTAGTTCTTTTAATTGTGATTTGAATTCATTAATTTCGAGTATGTTCATTCAATAAGGGGCCTTTGAGATAGGTACTGCACCCGGTACCAGCTCAATGGTGAAATCCAATTCCCTTTTCGAAGTTAATCCCAGAATTTCTTCTGGGAATACATCAACATATTGTTTTAAGACTGGGATGTCTTCCACTTTTAACTTATCTGTTTTAATTTTACTTGAACCTCGTCAGTAATTGTTACTGCGTAAGCTTTACATCCCTTTCTAACAACTCTTTTAAGTTGTAAAGCAGAAATCTATCTTACAGCAGTTTTTCTAGGAATTCCTTTAACACTTACTAGTTTTTCATCACTGTTTAAGCATGTGAAAGTTTTATCATAACAGTTTATAATTACTCTATGTTGTTCTAACCAATCCATACCAACCAGCAAATCATCAGATCCAAGTGGAAAAACATTAAGTTTAACAACAGTTTCAAATTTATCCATAACTAATGCACATTCTTTCACAAAACAAGTTACTTTTCTTTTGGCACCAGTGGCTAACTAAACTAACCATGAATTCTCAAACTTATCAACAGATAACTTACATTTTTGTACTATCTGAGGTGCAATATAACTGAGACTAGCTCCTGGATCAATCAAAATAGTTACAGGGGTCTGATTTATCATACCTTCTACTTCCACCATGGAATTCTGATATTTAGCTTGTCGGTTCTCCAAGGCTGCGTTGATTCTAGGCATGCTCCTTGCTAGTTCCCCAACGATCATCTCCTCCTGTATAGTATGAATATTTCTAACAGTCTTCTTCCGGTTTGGACAGACTAAAGCATAGTGTGGGCCATTACACTCCCAGCACTTGATAGGATCTTTATGCTCAAAGTTCTTGGTAAAGTTTCCATGATTATTTGCAGTTTCCTTACCTTTAGAATTATTCTGATGGTTGGGTGTATTGTTCCTATTTCCTTGGAAATTCTTGTTATTAGAATAGTTTTTGGCCTTATTGTTCTTAAAATTTCTGTTAGGCACAAAATTTGTCTTCTTTTGTTCAAACTGATTATTATTTTTCTTAGCCTTCCAATTGGCCAAGCTTTCTTTCTTCCAATTCTGCTCAAAACAAAAGTTAGCCTTTCTCATAGCTTCCTCCAAGGTCTTTGGATTATCATATTCAATTATATCTTTAATAGGATAGGGTAGACAACTAAGGAATCGTTATACCTTTGGTTTCTCATCTACAAGGTATGGTACATACCTAAGTAGACTTAAGAACTTGCTGTTAAAATCCTTCATTGTCATTGAACCTAACTTCAGTTCATAAAACTCTTTGGCTCTCTCCTCATAATACTGCTCAGACAGGAATTTAGTTTTGAAATACCTCTTAAAGGTACTCTAGTTAACTTCTTTCTCTTTTATACCCTTAACTCTCTTCAAGTTTTGCCACCAAATGTCAGCCTTTCCTGAGAGGTTATATATAGCCATCCTAGCCTTTAACTGGTTAGAATAATTATATATTTGGAAGTAATTCTTCATCCCAAATAACTAGTATTCAGCTTCCTCCCCCTTCTAAGTCTCTCCATTAAAAGTTGGTGGTTTTATCTTTTTGAATTCCCCAGAAATTTCCTCATATGGTTTGTATTTCCTCCTTTTAGTGTACAGATTATCATCACTATTATCACTAGTAGTATGATAATTTTGTTGTTCACCAAACACTTTAGAAGACAAACTACTTTCAGTTTTTGTATGTTTCATCTTTTTATATTTTCGTTGATGACTGGCATCTTCTAATTCTGATCATCTACCCCTACCCCTAGTTTGAAACTTTTCAATTAGGATCTGATTCAGCTCTTCTTGAGCCCTCAGAATCCTTTCATTTTCTCGCTTTACAGACTCTATTTCAGTTTTTAAGTCTTTTACAGTTTGTAACAACTCTGAGGAATTGGTAGTTAAATCCTCTGGTATAGGATCTCTTGGTAAATTTCTTGTTTCAGTAGCTGGAGACTCCTCCTCTGCATACTCTTCCAGCATTTCCATACCTACCTGTTAAACTTCAAAAAAACAATTCTCTGTTGAATAACATTTAAAATAAAATACGTCAGCATAATCATTTTATTTACTGTTTTATGAAAGCTAGTTGGGCTTCATCAAGGCCTAGTGTTTGAACCTTGTGTTCTGATACCACATGTCAAAACCCCAAATTTTCACAAAAATTTAAAATTTTGAGATAACAACAATTGCTAAAACCTGCGGTCTACTAACAGCTAACGGTTAGCAATAAAAGAAACAGTCAAGTAATTATTCTTACTAAATCTTAACTAAATTAACTCAACAGTTCATTTTTGTCACAAGAATAAAGTCTTCTTGCGTATTGTTTTACTTCAGTTTACTGATGAGTCTTTTCATGTCAAGTAGGTGGAATCTACTTTTGAATCCGGGGCTTACTTAGCAATCGTGCTAACGCAGATGATTACTAGTTCTTACAGGTTTACAGGTATGATCGAACGAGTATATATTAAAAATTCTTTAAAGTATCCAGCAGTATTTTATTTGCAATTAAAAATCTTAGTAATTAAGCTGCTAAACTTTAAACAGCTTCTGTGAGGTAAAACCATTTGGCTTCCTTCAGTTTTTCTTGTAATAATGTTCAGAAGTAAGTAACAATAGTAATATATGTTTGCGACTCTAAGAATTAGAATCTCACTTACAAAGTATTTCTACTTTAGTCTATGTAAATTGTAATTTTATAATGATTGTTTTGTCAGTATTTATGCAATAGTACATTATCTTATCTGTGTAACAACTGTCCCACATTTTGCTTCTATGAGATATCTTACAGCCTGTTAACCTTTGGACAGTATAAGTTCGATTGTGCAAACTGAAACCATAATGCCTTCCTACATAAGATCATTGTTTTCCTATATTTTAATTTCATGTCGAACCCTATGGTTCTAGTAATTTCTGGATTCAAATAGGATCATTCCTATTCTAGTTATCTTGTATAATTCTATAACTCTTTTACTACCCACTAGACATGGTGAATCAAAAATAAGAACCAAGTTGAGTCACAACCAAAATTCATCAAAGTATCGTCGCTTTGGTCTAAGTAACAGAATTTCATAAAATTGTTCTTACAATGCGTTTTTGTCTAATTCATAGTTCTGCTATCATTTGAGTTATTAGTTCTTATGTGACTTATGGACATGCACACTCTTTTATTTATTAATAGACATTTAGTCTATAATTAGTTTATGATCATAAACATATTTAAATTTAGAGTTTATGATTCTCCAAACTATTACATTATGCCTTTTATAAAAGTTATGACTTGTAATGTTGTTATTACAAGAGATTTACCATGTATAAACTATAGTCTTTTTACAAAGGAAAACTATAGTTGTTCATTGATTAGCATGAATTATCCCATAAAACATTTGATCTCTTATCTATAGTAAAGACATAAAACATTGATCTCTATCTATAAATAAGACATAAAACATTGATCTCTATCTATAATAAAGACATAATATATTTGATTTCTATCTATAATAAAGACAACGTTTAGAGAAAGGTAATGCAACTATCTAAATCGCATTTGTGATGTTAAAATATATAAGTTGTATGGTTAATGAATAGAGTGGGTATTATGCATGAACTATATCAGCGTTAACCAAGGTTTTTATTAGTGAAACTTCCTTTCTAGGTCAATGTAAACACAACGTTGATGTTCTAACCATGACCTAGTATCTCATATGATGAGGGTCATGTTGAATGATAAGCAATAATTTGGTTATATTATAGTTTTTTCCCCTCGTTCCCAATGATTAAATAATTGGATTTCGATTTATGCAGGCACTATAGGGAACGATCCTTTGCATGGTTTTGATTTACTGACCACGTGGTCGTCTCCTGACCAAGCGTGGAAGATATAAAACACTATCGTAACCATAGCCCTTATCATTTTTTTCCCGCAGTTCCCATTGGCCCTTGAGGCTGCTCTGCTTGGCTTCCATGGCGGCCGTCAATCCTCCTTGCTCCGGTTGTCTTGATTCTTAGTTCAGTGTTGCATTTGTCACTGGTGTGTGGTTCAAAAGCCATTCTCAGTGGATGGGGTTCTCACTCTGCAAACCTATGGAGATTATCATTACCCTTGGCTTGTTGTTTGTGTAATCTTCCCTTCCCAATGAATTCCTTGAAGCACATTCACCTGAATGATTCTTCTCCTGGAATGAGCAGCCTCAGCTCTCTTTAATGGGTTTTTTTATTACGATTGCCTACGTCTTTTTGGGTTAGTTGTCATTAACTGAGCCACCTGTTCTGATCCCACTTTCTTGGGGGATCATTACCCCAAATGTAGGGAGGTTGCCACCTGCAACATTGGAAGTGTTTGAGGATGTTGCCACTTGTCTATTTGCTCTCCACCTAGTCTCCTCCACCAACTTGACTAGTAACACTCTTTTTAACAACTCTCTCAAGCTGTTGTCTCCACTTTTATTTATTTAAAATTAAAATATTCAAAATTACATTCCACATCCTTGACTCTGCTAAGTCATCAATTACAACTTTAACATAAAATTTAACATAATGTCTTGGAATAAAATCAAATAAATAATATTATTTGGCAAAATTGGGGCATGTGACAAGTACTTTGCCCACTGCCCTCTTTTGTGACAATCAAAGTGCTATTAAGATATCCACAGATCCTATTAATAGGCAGAGGACCAAGCATGTAGAGATACACATGCACTATATCAAGGAATTAGTGCATGACAAGACCATCATTCTGCAATACTTCCCTACTGATGAGCAGATTGCAGACATCTTCACCAAGATATTTTCAGAAAAGAAGTTCACTTACCTCCGTTTACTTTTGGGGGTGAGTTCATCAGTGTGATGAGACTAATTTCGGTGTTCAGCTTGAGGGGGGGTTTTTTCCCACTGGGTTTTCCCTCTTTTCCTCACTTAGATTTATTTTTTAGCATTGTTTGAGTTACATTATTCTATAGGGTGACTTATGGCCTTTGTTTTTGGGCCCTAGCATTTCATGCACTTTATGTTTTCTACCTCTTCTGAGTATAGCTTAAGGGGGGGTGTTGGAGACATTCACCCACCATGCACACTTAATTTGGTCAATTTGGCCTTATTAAACCACTATCCTAAGTTTTATTGACTTAATCGGCATCATATGAGCACACTATGACATCAGCATGAGCACACCCATGCCTACCTTCAGTCAAGGAGGCCAACTAAGCCTTCTCCTTCATTTGGGGAGGCTAACTAGAGCACTCCAGGGGTGATCTGAGTGTCATAAATGCACCTAATTGCTAACGGATGGTTACAATTAGTTAAGCTAAGTGGTGAAGGTGCCTCCATTCATTATATTGATTATTTTATTAATATTTAATGAACTCAATTCAACAGGGACGCCTCCAACCACCTCTGATGGCCAGTTTGACTTCTCTTAACCTCATCGAGGTTCATTGGAGTTAATGATGTGCTACCACTTGTTTGTTGGCATGTAGTGACATGTGTTTGAGCTACTTTAGTTAGACTCAGTCATCCATTGGACTCCAACTTCAGTCAGGACTTGATCAGTTGGTTAACTAGTGTGTTTACTATGGCTTACACGCAGTTAAACTACACCCATTCATTCAATTCGAATGACCTCCTTGGGAATTTGAATTGTCCTTGCATTCATGAATCTTCCATGATCATTGTATTGTATTATTCATTATTCATTGATTATAGAGAGCTGTTACTTCCATTGCAGCACTATTTTTTCCAATTTTATGCTTAATTGCCTAAATTATTTGCGAGACTGTGTTTTCAGTCCCTAGACCACTGTTACAAATTAATACAAGTCCTACAATCAAATTAAATCAACGAGTGTGTTTTCTTTTAATACTGAGTACAACTATATAAATCAATATATTGAATCCGCAATTAAGGTCTAAAATCAATTTTCTAAAACCTCAAGTACCAAGGATTCATGAGTTTCCAAATCCCATAAAGCTTTAATAAATAAAAGAAGTTGAAAAAGCATGCCCTGGGTAATATTTTTTTTGGGTGGTTTCACAACACTCAATTAATGTTTCCAAGTCCGTGTTCTTGATTTTCTATTCAATTCAACCATAATTCTCTCTCCTGCTTGATTCATTTTATCAAATTGATTCATGAAAAGAAAAGGTTTTATCATATTGCAGTCTCTCTTAGAAAACACAAACTATTAGAAATTTTAATGAAAGACTCTCATAAAATACTTGAAAATGGAGTTTTTATTCGTGAGAAAAGATAACACAACAATAGATAACATGGCATGCGCGTTAAAATATAAAGTGAGTCATTAAATGTGGGATCCAATGAGCTAATGTAAAACAATCCAGCTAGTGGATCCTCATTCGCATTCATTTATGGCATCATTAGGTTAGTAGACCAATAGCCATGCCTTACATGTCGAGGGGATTTTGAACTAAGCAACTGCTCAAAATATTACCAGAACAATTTCTGAAATTTACACAAAATTGTCCATGTCTATTGTATTTATAAGTACAGAGTGTTTATCTTTTCACAATATTTCCCATGCTTTCTGATTAAATTTTGAATTTTAAATAGAATTGTTCATGTTCATGCTTATGTTATTTATAAGCAAATAATTCTTGCTAAATTTCAATTATACTACCATTGAATTGGATATTTATATGATTAAATGGAAATGGAAAAACTATGAATGCGTTTGTTGATTAGATGCCAAATTTTAAAGAAATTTTTCGATGTCTTTTGACTTTACATTCATAATTTAAAGAGATTACGTAAAACTATTGTCTATTGACATTGGTGACTGAAAGAGATTTTTAATTTATTGATAGACAACAGGTATTTACAAGGAGATAATGAAAAAGAAGAGGCCACTAAATCTGAAGCCCTTAATAGTACACATGGTACACAAGTATCTGTAGAGTACATGAGTATCATAAAATATTTGATGTTAACAACTTTAGAGTTAATTCCCCTGGGCAAAACCAAACAATGTGTCACTACATAAAAATTGTTAACAACATCTTGGCTATATGTTAAAAAAATTCTAACAATATGGAAAGTGTTGGAATTAATCCAAGGAGTTCGTAATATCATATTCATATATGAATCATGTGAATCAGGTGGACAGTCTTAACTAAACAAATCGACAAGACCACTATTGACATTTTATGGAATTTCATTCTCTCAAAATACTTGCATAGATTAGACAATTCTTGGAGAATTAGTATCCCAATTGGTAATATGATCTGCAACACCATCACATGCATTAGAATCCATTACATATATGTGCCTAAAGAATTCCATCAGATCATGAATTTTCCTGCAACACAGGTTCTAATTTCCAATTGAATTGCTTTGACTGGTTGGAAAAGCACTGAACAACATGCTGAACATATTTTGTAATGATTTGGGAATTCCTTGGAGAACAAGTTACCAGATATTCAGTGAGAGTGTGAAGTGTGAAAATATAACACAATGTGAGTGCAAAGTGTGAAAATATAACAAAGCAATAGATAATATCGCATGCAAATTAAAATATAAAGTGAGTCATTAAGGTTGCAAAAAAGTGGGATCCAATGAGCCAATGACAAACAGTCTAACTAGTCGATCCACTGAGTCATCTGCCCATCGTTAGTAATTAGAAAATTAGAAATTCATCTATGGCCTATTGTATAGTATAATTATGCAGTTATCTTTGAATGCTAGGTAGAAAGTGAGGGGATACCCAAGTGACCACATCCATAGTTGGATTGTTGTCCTGCAAGTTTGGTAGAACATGGGGACTAAATCTAGTCAAGCAATAACTTCATTTGTTCTTTGCTTCTCTTGACGTTTATCATTCATGCTTTTGTATCATCTTGTTTCAACATCATATTGTGTCATCAATGTTTTCACCATGATTTTGGAGATCTTCTCTGACTTATGAGTTTTCCCATCATCACATTGTTAAGGGACAAATGCCATATGGATTGAAGGATTATATATCTTATGTGTGATGTTTCATCTAAAATCCCTACTTGATTTTCTTACATTATGAATTTTCTTGCAAATTTACAATACGCTTTGACACTTCTTATGAACACCCTGTCTGCATTTAAAATTTATATATGCAATACAATTTATGAAACCCACTTCATAAATAGGATGGAATTGACAAGGAACCAAAAGGGGGAAGAAATGGAAAGAATTCTCACAAATTCTATCTTGCACCAACAAGAGGGAAACCAATTAAGGCGCACTCCTGATTAATGTGGAAGGCCGGAATCTGTAAGGATGTGATTCAATCCTACATCGTTGAAAACATTGTTATCTTTTTCACAAGTTCTTAATGACAACTGAAGAATTAACATGGTGCAATAATACGCCTCTGGGTTGTTTTTTAAAGGGTGAAATGGGTGAAAATGAGAAAATAAAATTAATTTGATTTTTTTGAGGAAAATCCTAAAAGAAGTGCATAAACTTTATTTCAATTAATTTTATAGGCATATACTTTATCCTCGTCCTTAGTAATAAAATAATTTCTACATCTCATTTAGACTTGGTATAGATTTAGTTTTGTTTCCTTCAATCTTTTTAAAATCATGCTAGGATTCTCTTAAACCTCAATTAGCCTTTTCTAATGTTAAACTTTCAAATTCCCCAAAAATCCTCTTTCAACTTCAAACTTTGCATTTATCCACTCAATCCTCTGACTGCAAAACATAACAAGTGAAGGAGTGGACTATTACTATTTTTTCAAACCACAAATAGGCACCTTAAAAGTCACAACTCTTTCTAGAAGACTTAACACTATTATTGACCTACCACAATGGGTTTAACACAGACATAGCTTAGGTAGGATAGGGCACCACAGTCCATGGACAAGCTAGGAGGTATTATTTGCAGTCATGGCCTAGCCAGAATAGAGACAACCCAATCCAAAAAGGATTAAAAAAATCACAACCTGTTAGAAGAAGATAACCACAGCCATGTCCATGCCAAAAGGAATACAAAACAAATCATAGTCTAGGTCTATAGTATCCAAATAGGAAGCAACCCCCAAAAATACTACATCCAACCTTTATCAATTCAAGATAAGGTCATGGCCCAGCAAGAGGCAGAAAGCACCAAGGTCAACCATGGTCAAACATGATTATCCACAATCAACTATAATCAAACATAATCAACCATGGGTAACTAATTCCAACCATAAACAAAATGAAACATGGACAACCATAGTTAAACATGGTCAACTACATTCAACCATGGTTAACTATAGTTAACCATGGTCAACCAAAATCAACAATGGCTAAGCAAAATCAACCATAGTTAACCATGCATAACTAAACTCACCCATAGTCAAAACATGGTTAATTATAGCCAACTATGGTCAACATTCTCAATGTCACATAACCCTTAATGAACATTGCAATGCAACATGACAATTCAGGAATGTATTAATTCAACATAAGTAATCTAAGATGAATGTGATGTCATAATGTAGCATAACCATTGATGAATGTTGCAATGCGACATAACCATTTAAAATTGTATCACTTCAATAGAAGTCAACCAAGATGAACATGGAAATGTGACATAAGCATTAATGAATGTCACAATCTAGCATAACCCTTCAAGACCAAGGCCAACCAAAGTCAACCTTAATTAAAACCATATTCAACCATATTCAACCATCTTTGACTATTTGACTTTATGCAAGTGACAAAGGTTTGACAATGCTTACGTATAGTCATCCATAGCCAAACATAGTTATATATGATCAATGATTGTCAACCATAGTTAAATATGGTCAAACTTAGTCAAGCATCCTCAAAATAAACCAGTTAGATGTTCAAGACATCGAACATGCAAGAGACAAACCCAACCATTGAATTTCTTGTTTATCCATTGTTGACCCAAAAAATTGCATTAGGCTCAATATTAATGCTCACAAGGATATCTCTCCAAGTCAAAAGGAGGGTTTATCCAAGAAACCCTCTAAAACTCCATTTCCAATCAAAGAAAGGTATGGGAATCATAGATGTTACTCCTTTTTCTCTATCAAAGAGTATCAATAGCTCACATGCATTGATTGTTTCAACCACATACCTCTATTTGACATTAAATTTTGTTAGTTTCAAGTCACTTGGTTTTTGTTTAAGTCAATATGAAGGTCAATTTCAATTTGGTCAAGGCCTCGATTTGTGCATCGTTGGATATCATAGAGAGTGGAGTCAAATCCCATCAATTGCAGCATCTCTTCCATATTCGACACTGAAGCAAATGTCAGCCATCGAATTCCCTCGTATGCATGATATCATCCTTGGCAGACATTCATTATTACTTGCTTTTCATAGTTCTTCTCTATATTTGTAACAGTTTCACTACATAGAGGCTTGAAATCTACTTTGTCTTCTACTAAATGCAAATAATATGGGAATTTTCAATCACAATTAATTGATAAACTACTCAAACAACTCCATGCAATAGAGCCACAACAAAAAAATACAAACAATCTATAGACAACATAATCAGATAAGAAGAAATCGTCTTCAGAGTTCAAAGCAATCGACAAAAATAATTTGTAAGGTTATGGACTGTCATGTGAATTTAGATTACAAATTTGTATAATTTTTAAAGAGGTTTAAAGAAAGAAAAAATCGATACATGTTTTATAATAAATATTTTTAAAATGAAAGATAATAAACTTTATTTATTCCTTTTTTTAATTGGTTTTTTTTCTCATTGAAAATAAGTATAAATACATGTTCATGAATTTAAAGAATGAGGGTCTTCCTACAACTGCTTCAAATATAAAAAAATAATTCTCAAAGCTTAAAAGATGTCACATTTTGTTTTTTAACGACATTACTAAGAGATAATTGAGAAGGTCCCCTTGAGATACTGATAAAATTAAAAGTATAAACATGACTAAATATATTGATAAAGTTAAAAGTATAACTATGACTAAAGATACTCATAAACTTAAAAGTATAAATATTACTAAATTTAAAGAGAAGATGCGGAGAGAGAAATTGATAATAAGGTAATCAAAACTATCAATTTTTACTATTGGCATTTTAAAGAAAAAAATAAATATTTTAAATATAATAAGACACTTTCATGGTGGGCTAGTGTAAGCTAATGCCGGTCACTTATGACGCGTTCGTTGAAATGGATTTATGGAAAAACATAAATATGAATGTCAAAAAGCAATATTAGATGTACCTACACAACTTTTATAATGTGGCGTAAGAATATGAAACATGGACAATCGAATTACCTTTCGCAATATATAACTTTTATTTACAGAAACTAAGTGTAAATCCCCAAAAACGAGGTTCTTCTAAGGTTGGTATGTTAATTTTTTCCCAAAAAATAATGAATATGTTTGCATTGGTCCACAAGTTTGGTATGCAAATGGTGGAATTTTGTGAAAAAAATTATATATAGTTGTAGATAACAGGTGTGTCTAGTGCAGCGTTATTTTTTCATATTTATTTATGTTATATTCTTTTTTTTTAAATTAAGGAAGTCACTGACACCCTAAAATTACAAGGTCGAGCGTTGGTCCATGACATCTTGGTCTTAACATAGTCAACGAACGATATTTTTTTTGGATGTTGGTCTTTGTGTCTTCTTGTGCGGGTTCTTTTTCGTTTTCTAACTAGGTGAGCCAATCAAAAGTTATAGCTGAAGCAAATAGCCTGCCTTTTGTGTTAGATTGACGTTAGTCCATTTAAAATTAAATAAAAAATAGAAAAAGATAATAGATTTAAATAAAAATTAAATATTCAAAATCTATAGACATATTTACACAAGTGTGTGAATTTTCATTAGAAGTGGACAAGCGTGGCATATGCAAAATCATGCACGAAATAGGACAAGTGGTATAAAACATGTTTTCTGTCATAAGACAGTCCAAACCACTTGGTTTGGCAACCCGAACCTAAAACCAAAGCATCCAATTTATCCACCATGTAGGTTGGAAAAAAGGTGCCTACCAAAATTCTAAATTTAAAGCAGTACGTACACACAACAAACATGTGTGCGCATAGTTTAAAAAGTAACGTGCATGCACTAAACACACGATCATGCTTCTTAGTGCGTACACGTTAAATATGCGTGCATGCATATGTTTATTTAAAACTTTTCTTTGATTTCATTTTCAAGCATCTCAACCCCCCCTCTCCCTAATTGTAATCCTCCTCCTCCCCTATTTTCCTAACCCTCTTCCCCTTTCTCCATGTCTCTCCCTAACCCTCCATCCCTATATCTTGCTCTCTCTCTCTCTCTCCCCATCTAACCTTGCAGTATCTCCTCCTGTCACACACAGTCTCTCTCTCTCACCCACACACCGTTTCTCTCTCTAATTCTCTCTCTCTCACACATGCACACACACACATACAAATACCATGTCACCCTACCTCTCTCTCTCACACACACACATAGAACACGTCACCCTACCTGAAATTCATACAATGATGATGATGATGATGATGATGAATAATGATGAGGAGGAGGAGGATGATCATGATCATGATGACGATGATGATGATCATCATGGTCATGATGACTATGACTATGACTATGATGACAATGATTATGATGATGATGATGATGATGAGGATGATGATGACTATGATGATGATGAGGAGGAGGAGGAGGAGGAGGAGGACGATGATGATGATGATGATGATGATAATGATGATGACGATGACGATGACAATGACGATGATGACCATGACGATGATGATTAAAATGATGATAATGATGATGAGGAGGAGGAGGAGGGGGAGGATGACAATGATGATCATGAGGACGATGACTGTGATGATGATGATGATGACGACGATGATGATGAACAATGATGGTGATGATGATGATGACGATGAGGATGAGGATGATGATGATGATGATGATGATCACGATGACTATGACTATGATGATGATGATTATGATGATGATGATACGATGATGAGGATGACAATGATGATGATGAGGATGAGGATGATGATGATGATGATGATGAAAAATGATGGTGATGATGATGAGGAGGAGGAGGAGGAGGAGGATGATGACTATGATGAGGAGGAGGAGGATGATGATAATGGTGATCATGATGATGATGATGATGATGATGATGACAATGACGATGATGATGAACAATGATAGTGATGGTGATGATGACAATGACGACGACAACGATGATGATGATCGCAATGACTATGACTATGATGACGATGATTATGATGATGATCACAATGATTATGATGATGATCACGATGATTACGATGATGAGAATGATGATGATGATGATGATGATGAACATGATGATGATGACCATGACAATGATGATGAACAATGATGATGATGATGATGAGGATGATGACATTGATGATGATGAGGATGAGGATGAGGACAATGATGAGGAGGATGATGAGGATGATGATGATGATGACAATAACGAATACAATGACGATGACGATGATGATGAAGATGACGATTACGATGATGATGATGATGATGATGATGATGTTGATGATGATGACCATGATGATGATGATGAACAATGATGATGATGATGATGATGACGACGACGATGATGATGAGGATGAGGATGAGGATGATGACTATGAGGATGATGATGAGGATGAGGATGATGATGATGATGATGACGACGATGAACAATGATGATGATGATGGTGATGATGATGATGATGATGATGATGATTATGATGATGATGATGATGATCACGATGACTATGACTATGATGACGATGATTATGATGATGTTGATGATGATTACGATGATGAGGATGATGAGGATGATGACGATGATGAGGATGATGACGATGATGAGGAGGAGGAGGAGGAGGATGATGATGATGATGATCACGATGACTATGACTATGATGATGATGAGGATGATTACAATGATGAGGATGATGATGACTATAATGATGATGAACAATGATGATGATCATGATGAGAATGATGACGATGATGATGATTCTGTTGATGATCATGAGGATGATGAACAATGATGATGATGATGATGATGATGAGAATGATGACGATGATAATGAGGATGAGGGTGATGACTATGATGATGATGATGACGATGATGACGATGATGACGATGACAATGATGATGATGAATAATGATGATGATGATGATGAGAATGATGATGATGATGATGACGATGACAATGAAAACGATGATGATGATGATGATGATGATGATGATGACCATGACAATGATGTCCACGATGATGATGATGAACAATCATGATGATGATGATGATGATGATGATGGTGATGAGAATGATGACCATGACTATGATTATGAGAATGATGATGATGACCATCCTCTGCCATTCCACTCTTTATCATTATTTGGTAAACCTTATGTCTTTGTAGTTCATAAAAACCTACCCATGACACCCATATCCCATTTAAAGACCTACAAAGAACTCATACAAGGGGCTCATGTGTTGGTTCAGGAACTTGTTGAAGGCTCATACACATTAGAATGTTCAACAATATCATGATGTCTTACACATTAGAGCGGTTGCTCATGGTGATTGATCCCTAGAAGTGGGGTATGTCGTCTAAGGCCCTAATGATCTTTCTCTACCCCCACCGACTCTCCATCTCTCTACTATATCTCTCTCTTTCTCTCTCTCACACACACACATACAACATATCATGCTACCTCGTTTATAGCCTAAGGCCCAAATGGTCATGTTAGGGCTTGATGCCATGTGTTATTGACCATGGTCACCACTAAACTTTTTTAAACCTTGACACCCATCCTTGGTCAGTGTTGGAGGCCTCCCTTACCCTCCACTAGCCATAGGTAAAGAGCCTAATACCTCATAATGGCACCCATGGGCCTACGAAGAAATTAGTGGTGAAGACTATATTCTAAAAATACTCATACATGTGCGAATACCAAGACATCCTTAAAGAATGTTAGTAATTAAATGGGTTAAACGTTAAGTGAGTCAATGCTATAAATGTTAGGCAACAACGAGCACTTGTTTTTTTGCACGTACACGTCCATGTATGTGTACGCAAAAAACACGCACGCGCATCCAGATACTCGTGGGAACCCATATATGCGTGAGTGTAATTAGGGGAGCATGCAGGCTCCTATTGTCCACATTGGTAATCCAACATGGAGGTTCACCATTGTTGAAGTAGGAACACGTGTGCGCGTCCAAGTGTGCATGCACGTTCAATTTTTTTCTGCTAACGCAATCCCATTGCATCATAATTGGGCAGTTGCTTCTTGCGGGCACCCTAGTATTAGAGAATATCAAATCAAGATTGTATAAAAGAACATATAAAATTTGTGAGATTAATAAAATAAATTATGATTTTTTCTTCAAAGGTCTAACCTACATAAAACTAAAGTCTAAGTTTCAACACATTTCAAAAACAAATAATCCTCAAACCTATGAAGAAATAAATACTAAAAAAATATCAAAAATTTTATATACAGTTACTTATCACAAATCCAACATACTTAAAACATCTAAATTTATTTTATTTATTCAGTTTGAGAGTACAAGAGACCAAACCCATTCACAATAAAATGAATTCGTGGCCATTAAAAATAATTTGATATATATTAGTAAAAGATTCTATAATATTTAAAAATATTAAAATTATATGATTATATTTATATACATATTGTTTTAAAAACTATTTATTCATGTAATTTTTACAAAATATGTATTTAAAAATATATATATATTGTTAAAATTATGTTTTAAAAACCATTTGTGATGAGCAATGAGTGATGTCAAAATCACAATCAATTTATAAAAGTTATACATTAAAAAAAAAAAAATCCTCTACTTGTTTTTTAAAATTAAAAATATATATATACAGTATATAATTTTTTTTAATTAATTTTTTAACTTTCTTTATGAGAATCTTTATAAAATATGAAATGATGTAAATTTTTTGTTTATTACAAAAAAATTGATATCCATTATGGCATACCATAATTGTTAATATTATACAATTTTTTCAAAATATCTCTAGCCATGTTAGACTGAAGGCATGACATGGGGCCATAGTCTACATGAGATATCAATCTTGTTTTCATTTAACATATCTATAGCACAAAGTAACACAATCCTAAATATTTTCCATTTGAAATATATTATGGATTTGAACATAAAACCTATCAACGTTGTGTTTCTTCCACTCATTATTGTATGCACTTTTATATGTCAACTCAAATTTTTTTAACAAAGTATTGTGTTGCATTAAACAAATAAAGGATGTTCAATGCCAATGAAGAGGTTGTAATGTAGAAGTTTCATTAAATACAAACATTTTTTGTCACACAACTTCTCAATCAAGAATAAGTTTTGGTTTCACATTCAAAAAATGTAAATTTAAATTCCAACATCACAAACTATATACACAAATTGTGAGACAAGCCATATACCATCAGTAAACAATGTAGTGAAAATACTTTTAATATTAACTTTACTATGATATTTTAGCATTTATCTCATCATTTTAAGATTGATCATATTTTATAACCTTATAGTCTCACATTAATTGAGAAAAACACTCACACTAAACTTCTAAGTGGTATCAACATACCAATGCAATTTAATCAATATGATGATTATACATACTCATACTAATGCCTTCCTACTCATTGATATCATTAAGGCAGGGTTTTTCCTCACTCGAGATAAGTATTTCATACTTGAAGGAGTGCACTAGAAGTGCATCAGTTATTGATTAATACAATGGGGAATAATTCTTCTAAGCCTCCTACCGATGTGATGGACATCATCACTACCCAATCTTTGATCCTTGTACCACATGGTTATTATTTTTGCCAAATTTCAAGAGCATATTATCATGCAGAAACACCTTTGAGACCACAAAATCAAGACCACCTAATGAAATACGACTTTTACATTATATAATACAATTCAACACCAATTATAAAAGTTAGCACCTTGAACCACCTAATATATGGCTCAATCCACTTTACACAAGTTCTAACTTTAGCGTTAAAGGGGCTAATTGGATGACACATCTGATGATCAAGTATGAATCATTTTAAAAAGGAAACACGCCCCAAAAAAAGAGACAAATCACTCACTTGGATGTGCAATCTAACACTTTAACCCAATGAATTCTTCACTTTGGGGGAAAGTAAGCTCTCAACCTCAACAAGTTGGTAGCATGTCCATTAAGCTCAACGTTGACTTTTTACAAGTGTTTCTTGTTTTTTTGGTTCATCAATATTTCACCCTACAACTTTTCATTTATCTGAAAACAAGTTTACTTAATCATCTTTTAGTTGTAGGTGGACTCTTTATGTGGACAAGACCAACATCTAAAAAAACTATTTATATGGCTAGTGTGTGAAAGCTCTTATTTCCTATCTAGTTTTTAGGTTGACCCAAAATTGACTAGTGAAGCATGTGGATATAATATTGATAATAAAGAATGAGATCTCTTGTTTGTTACATGTTTAGAGGAGATCTATAAAAAAAAATGGAAACATTTTGATTATCTAACCATGATGAATGGTTGAGAAAATTAGCCCTTCTATACGTTGTCGCCTTGGGCATAGTGTACAAATATTATTTCCGCATTGTTTCTATAATTCATACTTAATAATGTGTGCATTGTGTTCCTCTTAGTTTGACATTTTTCTCTTTTGGTGTGTTGTTTATTGAGAATACTAAATGAAGTAATCGCCCTTTTGTTTTAGAAAACAAAAGTCAATGAGGTTAAAGGTTGCAACCTCCTTGCATTCTGAGGGGAACAATTTGTCTCATTTGTCTATTGAAGTTGCTCCTTCATTTCTCTTCCTTGCAAAATCTATTCATGATTTTCTCAAGGTACAATTCCATGTCTACATCAACTCATTTTAGTTCCCCTTTTCAGCGTTTTTTTTACCCTCTAACATCCACCTATTAACATATTATTACACCTATTATTACACCTTATTGAAGCAAATCCTAAAAATACTATCTATCTCCCTCCATAGAATCAATAGGCGTCGTCGAACTATCAACTATGCAATCAATCAATTTTCGTCAATGGGAAAGAAATGTAAAGGGTTGACATCATAACCATTTATTAATGTACGTAAATTAAAATCCGTGGCTATTCATTCATTTATGAGTTGTTACCTCATGGGGATGTGCGATAAGATGATAAAAAATAAATCCAAAAGTGGTCACATGTGCGGTTCTACATAACCCCATAGAAGAATACGATGAAGAAAGACATCCTCATGAAATATTTCCTTCAATGGATGATGACCTTATGGTCATTTTGACACTCGATGCATGAAAATATGATAAAATACACCATCACAATTTAAATTGAGTGGATTACCTTATATCTATATTAATTGTTAGTATTTATTATATAGTAATTCAATATAAACTAGGGTTTGGAAGTAAATTCATTTAGTGGTGTTGTCAATTATGTTTTTTTTATATTAAAGTAAAGTGAAACTTAGAATCATATGGTTAACACTAAAACAATTAGCTAATGTAAAGAAAAGGAGATTAGTTTTTAGGTTTTTAGGTTTTTTTAATTTCTTTTTATAGAGGAGGTTAGAGCTAATTGAAAACAACTAGCCCCACTTTGATTCTTGTGATTGATGTAGATTCTTGCAATTATCAAACAATATGTAAATCAATATTTATTTCTTCAAGGCACACATCATACTTGTTTGTATAGCTATCGTCTTATATCAAAAACTATTGGCAATGTCTAGCCACCTTGTGGCTCTTGTTTGATTATCTTTGCTTTATACATTAAAGAACAAATTTATCATACATGTAAAGTATTTTTTCTATGATTTCGCATGAAAGACTATTTTCATATTCATTTGTTTATTTTTATTTTTATTTTTTAACATGTAATATTGATAAAAATAAATATTAGTATAGATCTATCTAAAAGGGGATCTACCAAGCACCGAGAGGGATCAAATCTCTCAAGGTGCAAACCCTTTTTTTAGAGTGAAAATATTGAGAAAATGTGTAATCCAATGTTTATGATTATAGTTTATCTAATTTATGTTGTTTTATATATATGAAATTCTAAATAATTTAAATTTAATTTAAACGCACATGTTATTTTTAATAACATTTTATATTTTTTTGTAAAGTACACATTTCAACTCTAAGATAAGCACGGAAGAAGTTACACATCTTTCTTCTAGTAGGCTGTAGAATACACTTCTGCCCTACAATAAAGTAAAATAATAAAAAAAGAAATTTTATCAATTAATAAAAATAAAGATAAAGATAAACATCTACATGCTAAATAACCCTCCAAGAACCCGAATGTAAAATCTTAGAGTTGACGCCATATTACCATTACTATGTCTATAACCATTTCCGACCAATCTCGCAATCTCTTTGAACCCATTGTATTGTCTATAGACTATGACCATTTCCTAAGAAAATGAAGCTTATGGACCAAATTGTACAACAAATTTATGACTTTGATTCTGATTATGGTATGTTGTACCACCTCCTTGACATACCCCTCAACGATTACCTCTACTACCACTACTACGATCGCCACTTCCACCAGATATTGACTACTTTTCGGGAAAAAACTGGAATGATTTTAAAGTAAGTGTTTTTTCAAAGGCACTTGGGGTGTTGTTCGTGCTGGGTCATCTCCGTTAATTATTGGGTTTTACCAAAAGAAAACTAGTTTCTCTATAAATAAATAAATAAAACAATGGCTAAAATATAAGTAAACATTTTATGACTGTCCTTAATCAATATTTTATCAATGTCCTTGATCAATATGAAATGATATTGACACGCCCATTATTCTCTTTCGCGTAAAGATGTGCGTCCATATGTTCTCGTTTAACCGGGGTACACCCAGGGGACATATCAACTAAAAAGACATGCCTAAACCACGGCTCGACTGACAGCCATCCTTTCATCGAGTTAGGAATCGGATACTCTTTCACACCAATGTGACATAAAGATAAAAGCTTAAAAAAAAAAAACATTGGAAACAGATGAAAATGGCTTTGGAAATTCATTGATTAGCATGAATTATCCCATAAAACATTTGATCTCTTATCTATAGTAAAGACATAAAACATTGATCTCTATCTATAAATAAGACATAAAACATTGGTCTCTATCTATAATAAAGACATAATATATTTGATTTCTATCTATAATAAAGACAACGTTTAGAGAAAGGAAATGCAACTATCCAATTCGCATTTGTGATGTTATAATATATAAGTTGTATGGTTAAGGAATAGAGTGGGTATTATGCATGAACTATATCGGCATTAACCAACGTTTTTAAAGTGAAACTTCCTTGCTAGGTCAACGTAAACACAACGTTGATGTTCTAACCATGACCTAGTATCTCATATGATGAGCGTCGTGTTGAATGATAAGCAATAATTTGTTTATATTATAGTTTTTGCCCCTTGTTCCCAATGATTAAATAATTGGATTTCGATTTATACAGGCACTATAGGGTACGATCCTTTGCATGGTTTTGATTTACTGACCACGTGGTCGTCTCCTGACCAAGCGTGGAAGATATAAAACACTACCGTAACCCTAGCCCTTATCATTTCTTTCCCGCAGTTCGCGCAGGCCCTTGAGGCTGCTCTACTTGGCTTCCATGGTGGTCGTCGGTCCTCCTTGCTCTGGTTGTCTTGATTCTTAGTTCAGTGTTGCATTTGTCACCGGTGTGTGGTTCAAAAGCCATTCTCGGTGGCTGGGGTTATCGCTCTGCAAACCTGTGGAGATTATCGTTACCCTTGGCTTGTTGTTTGTGTAATCTTCCCTTCCCAATGAATTCCTTGAAGCACATTCACCTGAATGATTCTTCTCCTGGAATGAGCAACCTCAGCTCTCTTTAATGGCTTTTTTTATTAAGATTGCCTACGTCTTTTTGAGTTAGTTGTCATTAATTGAGCCACCTGCTCTGATCCCACTTTCTTGGGGGATCATGAATACAAATGTAGGGAGGTTGCCACCTACAACATTGGAAGTGTTTGAGGATGCTGCCACTTGTCTATTTGCTCTCCACCTAGTCTCCTCCACCAACTTGACCAGTAACACTCTTTTTAACAACTCTCCCAAGCTGTTGTCTCCACTTTTATTTATTTAAAATTAAAATATTCATAATTACATTCCACATCCTTGACTCTGCTGAGTCATCAGTTACAACTTTAACGTAAAATTTAACATAATGTCTTGGAATAAAATCAAATAAGATCATATTATTTTGTAAAATTGAGGCATGTGACAAGTACTTTGTCCACTACCTTCTTTTGTGACAATCAAAGTGCTATTAAGATATCCACAAATCCTATTAACATGCAGAGGACCAAGCATGTAGAGATACACATGCACTATATCAAGGAATTAGTGCATGACAAGACCATCATTCTACAATACTGCCCTACTGATGAGCAGATTGCAGACATCTTCACCAAGATATTTTCAGAAAAGAAGTTCACTTACCTCCGTTTACTGTTAGGGGTGAGTTCATCAGGGTGATCAGACTAATTTCAGTGTTCAACTTGAGGGAGCGGGGGGGGGGGGTTCCCCTGGGTTTTCCCTCTTTTCGTCACTTAGATATATTTTTTAGCATTGTTTGAGTTACATTATTCTATAGGGTGACTTCTGGCCTTGTTTTTGGGGCCCTAGCATTTCATGCACTTTATGTTTTCTACCTCTTCTGAGTATAGCTTAAGGGGGGGTCTTGGAGACATTTACCCACCATGCACACTTAATTTGGTCAATTTGGCCTTGTTAAACCACTATCCTAAGTTTTATTGACTTAATCGGCATCAGATGAGCACACTATGACATCAGCATGAGCACAACCATGCCTACCTTCAGTCAAGGAGGCCAACTAAGCCTTCTCCTTCATTTGGGGAGGCTAACTAGAGCACTCCAGGGGTGATCTAAGTCTCATAAATGCACCTAATTGCTATCGGATGGTTACAATCATTTAAGTTGACTGGTGAAGGTGCCTCCATTCATTATATTGATTATTTTATTAATATTTAATGAACTCGATTCAACAGGGATGCCTCCAACCACCTCTGATGGCCAGTTTGACTTCTCTCAACCTCATCGGGGTTCATTGGAGTTAATGATGTGCTACCACTTGTTTGTTGGCATGCAGTGACATGTGTCTAAGCTACTTTAGTTAGACTCAGTCATCCATTGCACTCCGACTTCGGTTAGGACTCATTGTAGTCAATCAGGACTTAATCAGTTGGTTAACTAGTGTGTTTACTGTGGCTTACAGTCAGTTAAACTACACCCATTCATTCAATTCGAATGACCTCCTTGGGAATTTGAATTGTCCTTGCATTCATGCATCTTACATGATAATTGTATTGTATTATTCATTATTCATTGATTATACAGAGCTGTTACTTCCATTGCAGCACTATTTTTGCCAATTTTATGTTTAATTGTTTGAATTCTTTGCGAGACACTGTTTTCAGTCCCTAGACCACTGTGACAAATTAATACAAGTCCTACAATCAAATTAAATCAATGAGTGTGTTTTCTTTTAATACTGAGTACACCTATATAAATCAATATATTGAATCCGCAATTAAGGTCTAAAATGAATTTTCTAAAACCTCAAGTACCAAGGATTCATGAGTTTCCAAATCCCATAAATCTTTAATAAATAAAAGAAGTTGAAAAAGCGTGCCCTGGGTAATCTTTTTTTTGGGTGGTTTCGCAACTCTCAATTAATGTTTCCAAGTCCATGTTCTTGATTTTCTATTCAGTTCAACCATAATTCTCTCTCCTTCTTGATTCATTTTATAAAATTGGTTCATGAAAATAAAAGGTTTTAGCATATTACAATCTCTCTTAGAAAACACAAACTATTTCAAATTTTAATGAAAGACTCTCATAAAATACTTGAAAATGGAGTTTTTATTCATGAGAAAAGATAACACAACAATAGATAACATGGCATGCGAGTTAAAATATAAAGTGAGTCATTAAATGTGGGATCCAATGAGCTAATGTAAAACAATCCAGCTAGTGGATCCTCATTCACATTCATTTATGGCATCATTAGGTTAGTAGACCAATAGGCGTGCCTTACATGTCGAGGGGATTTTGAACTATGCAGCTGCTCAAAATATTACCAAAACAATTTCTGAAATTTACACAAAATTGTCCATGTCTATTGTATTTATAAGTACAAAGTGTTTATCTTTTCACAATATTTCCCATGCTTTCTGATTAAATTTTGAAATTTAAATAGAATTGTTCATGTTCATGTTTATGTTATTTATAAGCTGATAATTCTTCCTAAATTTCAATTATACTACCATTGAATTGGATATTTCTAGGATTAAATGGAAATGGCAAATCTATAAATGCGTCTGTTGATTAGATGCCAAATTTTAAAGAAATTTTTCGATGTCTTTTGACTTCACCTTCATAATTTAAAGAGATTACGTAAAACTATTGTCTATTAACATTGGTGAATGAAAGAGATTTTTAATTTATTGATAGACAACAAGTATTTACAAGGAGATAATGAAAAAGAAGAGGCCACTAAATCTAAAGCCCTTAATAGTACACATGGTACACAAGTATCTGCAGAGTACATGAGTATCAGAAAATATTTGATGTTAACAACTTTAGAGTTAATTCCACTGGGCAGAACCAAACAATGTGTCACTACATAAAAATTGTTAACAACATCTTGGCTATATGTGAAAAAAATTCTAACAATATGGAAAGTGTTGGAATTAATCCAAGGAGTTCATAATATCATATTCATATTTGAATCATGTGAATCAGGTGGACAATCTTACCTAAACAAATCGACAAGACCACTATTGACATTTTATGGAATTTCATTCTCTCAAAATCCTTGCATAGATTACACAATTCTAGGAGAATTAGTATCCCAATTGGTAATATGATCTGCAACACCATCACATGCATTAGAATCCATTACATATATGTGCTTGAAGAATTCCATTAGATCATGAATTTTCCTTCAACACGGGTTCTAATTTCCAATTGAATTGCTTTGACTGGTTGGAAAAGCACTGAACAACATGCTGAACATATTTTGTAATGATTTGGGAATTCCCTTGGAGAACAAGTTACTGGATATTCGGTGTGAGTGCGAAGTGTGAAAATATAACACAGTGTGAGTGTAAATTGTGAAAATATAACAAATCAATAGATAATATCGCATGCAAATTAAAATAAAAGTGAGTCACTAAGGTTGCAAAAATGTGGGATCCAATGAGCCAATGACAAACAGTCTAACTAGTCAATCCACCGAGTCATCTACCCATCGTTAGTAATTAGAAAATGATAAATTCATCTATGGCCTGTTTTATAATATAATTATGCAGTTATCTTTGAATGGTAGGTAGAAAGTGAGGGGATACCCAGGTGACCACATCCATAGCTGGATTGTTGTCCTGCAAGTTTGGCAGAACATGGGGACTAAATCTAGTCAAGAAATAACTTCATTTGTTCTTTTCTTCTTTTGACGTTTATCATTCATGCTTTTGTATCATCTTGTTTCAACATCATATTGTGTCATCAATGTTTTCACCATGATTTTAGAGATCTTCTCTGACTTATGAGATTTCCCATCATCACATTGTTAAGGGACAACTGCCATATGGATTGAAGGATTATATATCTTATGCATGATGTTTCATCTAAAATCCCTACTTGATTTTCTTACATTATGAATTTTCTTGCAAATTTACAATACGCTTTGACACTTCTTACCAACACCCTGTCTGCATTTAAAATTTCTATATGCAATACAATTTATAAAACCCACTTCATAAATAGGATGGAATTGACAAGGAACCAAAAGGGGGAAGAAATGGAATGAATTCTCACAAATTATATCTTGCACCGACAAGAGGGAAACCAATCAAGGCGCACTCCTGATTAATGTGCAAGGCCAGAATCTGTAAGGATGTGATTCAATCCTACATCATTGAAAACAGTGTTATCCTTTTCACAAGTTCTTAATGACAACTGAAAAATTAACATGGTGCAATAATGCACCTCTGGGTTGTTGTTTGGAGGGTGAAATGGGTGGAAATGAGAAAATAAAATTAATTTGATGTTTTTGAGGAAAATCCTAAAAGAAGTGCATAAACTTTATTTCAATTAATTTTATAGGCATATACTTTATCCTCGTCCTTAGTAATAAAATACTTTTTACATCTCATTTAGACTTGGTATAGATTTAGTTTTGTTTCCTTCAATATTTTTAAAATCATGGTAGGATTCTCTTAAACATCAATTAGCCTTTTCTAATGTTAAACTTTCAAATTCCCCAAAAGTCCTCTTTCAACTTCAAAATTTGCATTTATCCACTCAATCCTCTGACTGCAAAACACCACAAGTGAAGGAGTGGACTTTTATTATTTTTTCAAACCACAAATAGGCACCTTAAAAGTCACAACTCTCTCTGGAAGACTTAACACTATTATTGACCTACCATATAGGGTTTAACACAGACATAGCTTAGGTAGGATAGGGAACCATGGTCCATGGACAAGCTAGGAGATATTATTTGCATTCATGGCCTATCCAGAATAGAGACAACCCAATCCAAAAAGGATTAAAAAAATCACAACCTGTTAGAAGAAGATAACCATAGCCATGTCCATGCCAAAAGGAATACAAAACAAATCATAGTCTAGGTCTGTAGTATCCAAATAGGAAGCAATCCCCAAAAGGCCCCCAAAAAGACTACATCCAACCTTTATCAGTTCAAGATAAGGTCATGGCCCAGCAAGAGGCAGAAAGCACCAAGGTCAACCATGGTCAAACATGATTATCCACAATCAACTATAATCAAACATAATCAACCATGGGTGACTAATTCAATCCATCAACAAAATGAAACATGGACAACCATAGTTAAACATGGTCAACTACTTTCAACTATGGTTAACTATAGTTAACCATGGTTAACCAAAATCAACAACGGCTAAGCTAAATCAACCATAGTTAACCATTCATAAATAAACTCACCCATAGTCAAAACATGGTTAATTATAGCCAACTATGGTCAACATTCGCAATGTCACATAACCCTTATGAACATTGCAATGCAACATGACAATTCAGGAATGTATTAATTCGACATAAGTAATCTAAGATGAATGTGGAACTGAGCAAGTATTCTTAGCAGAGGTTCACTGACTCTGCCGTTTTTGAAGGATTACTCATTGTAGCACACTTCTTTTGAGGTGTAGGGTTTTTTCCTAGGCATTGGGTTTGTACTGATTCTTCTTCTTTGTCTCTTCTAGTGTCATCTCAGGCCGTAGGTTTTTAGCTGCTGTGTATCCACTTTCGGGTGTCTCTAGGGTTTTTTCTGTTTATAGGGTTGACTGTTCATAGCCTGGATCTGGTGACTAGATTCCATCCTCCTCGGTGGAGGACTAGTACCAACCAGTAGAAAAAAGTGGGAACACCCTCACTTTATTATATGCCTATTATTGCTTTGCCAAGAATACTATGAGGGTTTTCCCTATCTGGAACTAGGTGGAATCCCTTATTCTCATCCGCCATATACCTCTTGGCCCATAGCTCTTTCTGGTGGTGTTTGTTTGTATGGGTTACGTCGTTTGGTTTCTTTCTTATTATCTTTTTAGAACATCCCGCGATTCCAGGGAATTTGTGTTCTTGTTGTCCTCTCTGTGATTGAAGGTGTCCTTACTAGTCTCCTTGTTGACTTACTGGGGTTTATTTCGTCACCTTGGGACTATCTTATCAGCTTCCTAATGTCATGGGATCATCATGATGGGTTGACTCTTGGGTTGTTTCTATCGTGGTTTTTCCTATTTTAGGAACCCTTTATAGTCTTGCTTTTTTCGTAAAGGATTTATTCCTTTCCGTGGTTGTCGGCTGAACTGGGGATTGACGGACTTCACACTAGTTTTTCAATTCCATCTCTTAGGACTGGCTTATCGATGGAAGGAGACCCTCTTCCCTCACTGTCAGGTTGTGAGCGTCGCAGAAATGTGAAGGCACATAAAGTCTGGGAGGGCAAACTTCGATTTGTACTTGGAAGGGACATTTTCATGGACATAGTAGAGGTGTTATGCTCACGAGCCCTTATTGGTAGACTGGAGTATGTACAGATGGGAAAGAATGATTGGCACACTTGGGCCACATAAAATTGGAAACCTCTACTCTCATATACTCCCTCGATCAGTCTGTTAGCCAGAGGTTGGATTGTTATTGTGTTTTTGGAAGAGGCCCATGCATTGTCTGTTTTAAACTCACTATGGCGCATTCAGGAGGGCTCATTAATGTTGCACCGCTGGCATATACACTTTGATCCACTAAGAGAACATGTCAAGAAACGACATTTGTGGGTCCTTCTACCTGGTCTTCCTCTTCCATTGTGGAACCGCACGGTGATGGAGGGTACTGGAAATACCATTGGACGTTTCATTGTCATTGAAGATGATTTATTACATACATATGACAAACGGATGTCCAAGATCTTAGTTGAAATGGATTTAACTACAGGACTTCCGGCTGAGATTGAAATTCTATGCCTTGAACGGCTTATCCAGCAACGGCTCGACTACCTCAATGTACCCTTCCGCTGCAGTAGATGCACGGCTGTAGGCCATCTCCAAAGGACTTGTCCGAATATCAGAAAGGGGACTGTTACTCATATCTCCTCTCCACTCTCTCTGGATCGAGAACCACCTCCCTCCTCAATTACAATGGTCACTGTCAAGGAAGAGCCTTCAAAAGGTATGCTTTCTCAAGCCTGCTCTTTATTTGAGGATTCTTCAGAGCAAGATCTCTTACTTTTAGATTCTGTTACCACCATGGGCCCCTCCTCTCATTTTGCAGGGAACTCTGAGTCTCTTGAACCTGACTCTTCACCTGTTTTGACTCATGTCCCCTCTAATGAGGAGATACTTCTTCCCTCTGTGTTGCCCACCCTACTAGAAGAACACCCACCTACTGTACTGATTCCCTTGTTAGAGTCATAGTCTTCCCCTCCTCTCTACCCTGTGATGCATTCTTTATTCTTGGACTTTGATTTTCCTCCTTTACCTAGTTCTAGACCACCAACTGTTCCCTCCCCTCCCCACAGTCCGGTTACCTCTCCCTCTTTCACTGATGCCTCATTACAAACTTTTCTGGAAATTTTCTCTGATAAAATTCCCCAATCTCCCTCAGTCCTCCCTTTGGACTCTATTCGCTTTCAGAATGTGACGATTCAGAGAAAAAACAAGAAAGCTCCTCCAACTTCATCAAATTCCTCTCCTATACCCCTCCATTACACTCCCTTGTCTTTTAGGTTGAAGAATGCTGCTCGTAATTTACAACCTTCCTCCCCACGGGCCCTTAGAGCAAAGAAACCCGTGTCTTCAGACTCTTAATGAAGATCCTCTCCTTTAATGACCATGACCTTGGAGGCTTGGCCAAGCATAAAAGTCTCCAGAACCTCTTTGTCTCTTTATCTCCTGATTTAATCCTTTTGCAAGAAACTATGACTAGCTCACACCGAGCTCTTTTGGCTTTCTCCAAGCTGCGTCTGGGCTGGGAATATTGTGCTTTGAGCTCCTCAGGACTCTCTGGGGGTTTACTTGCGGCATGGAATCCTCTTTGTTTCAAAATCAAAGCTTTCAGAACTATTGCTGGGATTCATCTAAAAGCACATGTCCGAGGTACTTCTTTGAATCTCTCCCTTCTCAATTGTTATGGGCCCTACACTAATCAGGAGACCTTTTGGGATTTGGTTGTGTAAGGGGGTATTCTTAACCTACCCAATATGGTTTTAGTGGGTGATCTAAACCTCACTTTAAACAGCTCCAAAGTCTAGGGAAAAAAGGCTTGTACAGATCCTCTTGGTCCCTTTTTCACTCACATGTTCTCCTCACATCAGCTTGTTGACATTGCTCCTGACTTTGCGGGACCAACCTGGAGAAATGACCGTTCGGGCGATGATGGTATAAGTAAACGACTTGATAGGTTCTTGCTATCCTCTAGCCTGATTGACCACTTACCTCAGCATAGGGTATGGGCCTTTCCCTCAGCTATATCTGACCATTATCTGGTCATCTTGGAATGGAGGGAATCCACATCTCCTTGTGTCTTTCCCTTTGAGTTCAACCACTCTTGGATAGAATTTGACGATTTTGTCAGTATGATTAAGAAAGAGTGGCCTCTCCTCCCTCACGAATCCTCCTATTCTGGGATGGATTCTTTCTCAATGAAGCTCAAACACATGAAAGTGAAAATAAAATAATGGACTCGTCTCAAGACCCTCGAGATGAAAGATAAGAGTCTATGTATTGAGACAGAGATACATAATATTCTCTCATCCTCCCCTTCGGGTCTCTACTCTTCTGTGACTCTTACTAAACCAAAGGCACTTCAAGCTGATTTTAAAAAGTTGAGGAATCATGAGATCCTCTCTGCTAGCCTTAAAAGCAGAATGATTTGGGCATCAATGGGTGATTCTAACACTAAATTCTTCCATTCTTTGGCTACTGCAAGGAAAATTCATAATTCGATCTGGGGTTTGGAGGACGAGGAGGGTATTATGGTGGAACATGACCAGGGTTTGAAGGATCTAGGAGTTATACACTTTTAACAGATTTTCTGTGATGATAATCAAACCTCAATTTCTGCTCAGTTTAAAAGCATCCGTCTTTTCCCTTCTTATTTATCACATGAGGAGCGGTCTTCTTTTACTTCCAAGATTTCATTAGTGGAATTTGAAAGGGCTCTTACGTCTTTCAAGAAAGACAAATCTCCTGGGCCCGATGGTTTCCTTGTAGAGTTTTTTTAAGCCTTTTTTGACCTTCTGGGGGATGAACTTGTAAATTTGGTGGAAGCTTCTCGACAGTCCGGGAGGGTTTTTCCCTCACTGAACTCGACTTTTATTGCACTTATACCTAAAAAAGACAAGCCATTAACCTTTGCCAATTTCCGTCCTATCTCTCTCTGCAACTTGATTTACAAGCTGATTTCCAAGGTTGATGCGCAACATCTTAAGCCCTTCCTTGACAAATTTATTTCTCCTCAGCAGTTTGGGTTCCTAAAAAATCGCCAGATCTCAGAGCCTTTGGCCATAACTCAAGAAGTCCTACACTCTGTCAAATCTAGGAACAAAAGAGCCCTTGTTCTCAAGCTTGATTTCACTAAAGCCTTTGATAGAGTTAACTGGTCCTATATAAGGATCATTCTTCTACAAATTGGTGTGCCTCTGGAGGGATTCAACTGGATAATGGGATACATAACCTTGATTAATTTTTCCCTACTCATCAATAATTCCCCTTCAAATTTCTTTACGGCCTCACGTGGCATCAGGAAAGGATGTCCACTTTCTCCTCTCCTTTTTATCCTTGTTATTGAAGGACTCAGACTCCTTATTGATGATGCTCGCAGACATAGTCTGGTCAAAGGGATCAAAATCTCAAAACAACTATCCCTTACTCACCTTCTTTTTGTAGACGATGTGATTCTTTTTTGTTTTGGCACTTGTGAAGAATGGATAGCATTCAAAGTTTTATTGGACACCTTTTGTGAAGCTTCAGGCATGTTCATAAACTCAGAAAAGTCATGTTTCCTATACAACAATGTTGATGATGGGTCATTAAATAGAATCACACACTCCTTGCCCTACAAGACCCAACACATTACATCGGGGTTCTTTTATCTTGGTTATTTTATTAAACCCCTAGGATACAATGTTAAAGACTAGCTTTGGCTCATCAAAAAGTTTGAAAACAGGATTTCTCATTGGACTTACAGGCTTCTTTCTATGGGAGGGAGATTGGTTCTTACTAAAGCAGTTATCACCATCTTGCCGATGTACTGGATGGCTTTAGTCCCCATACTGAAATCCATACTTGGGAAACTAAAAAGCATGATTTTCGCCTTCCTTTGGGGCACTACGGGGAAAAAGGAAAAATACCATCTAGTTGATTGGTTGTCTTTATCTAAGCCCATTTCTCAAGGAGGCTGGGGTATCAAAAACCTCGACTGGTTCAGCATTTCCTTAAGGCTCAAATATTTTTGGTTTGCTCTTTGCGGAAATGATCTTTGGTTCAAGTTAATATCAGTGAAATATTTAAAGAATAATTCTGTTCTGTCATGGATTCGCAGTAAGGCATTCTCGGCCACAGGTGTCTTTGTTATTTGGAAAGGTTTCATTAGCACTATTTCTTGGATTGGCAATGGCTTAACTTGGATGGTGGGGAATGGTGAGAGCATAAGGGTGGGCTTGGACCTAATCATAGGTTTGCGCTCTTGTTTCACTCTGCCACAGGATCTCCATGACTATCTGGAAGATTATGGTATAATATCTCTGGCTCAAGCCAGGAATTACTGTGTGGAAGCCCGGTCCTACTGGCTCTCTGCATTGGATCTAGATTTGGATGGAGAATGGCACCTCATATGGAATGAATATGTTAAGGGGTTGGATTATGGAAGGATAATACTCAGGTCTCAACCAGACAGTCTTCTCTAGTCATACAAGAACTACTCGGGATCTTTAACTATGGCTATGTCATATGAATGTATTGTGGATCACCATTTGGACCCATATCCTGATTCTTCTTTTGTTCACCAGATCCTTTGGAAATTCAACATTCCTAAAAAAATACGATGCTTTATCTGGCTCCTCTTTAATAACAAAATTTTAACATGGGATCAGCTCAATAAACATGGTGTCCAGGGACCTAGTCACTGTTTTCTCTGCAAGAAAGATGAGGAAACAACATAGCATCTATTTATGGATTGTCTATTTACCAAGAGCACCTTCGAAGTTGTTTTCGAGCACCATGACTCTCGATCCTTAAATAAAGCATCTGCTCGTTTGTATCTTGAGCACTGGTTTCGTTCTCATTCTATTGACTACCCCAAGCTCTATCTGCCCCTATTCATCTTTTGGTTAATATGGAAACACAGGAATAGATGTATATTTGAAGGAAATACTCCATCTATCTATGCGGTATTTCTCCAAATTGATAGGCTCTATCATACATTTATAGTGCCTGTAAAGAAGATTAAATACAGAATCATTGGTCTGCCTCCAATGATTTCATATCCTTGTCGTTATTTTGATGGTGCAGCCACCAAGAACATTGGGGGGGTAGGTTTCGTGTTAATTTTGAGTAGCTCTCAATGCATTCACTTCTCCATGGGCTGTGGCAGAAGTACTAACACAAAATATGAGTTGATGGCATTATGGGCCCTTCTCTCTGTTTCAAAGATTATGGGCATTCCTCTACACTCTATATATGGTGATTCCCTTGTCATCATATCATGGGCTACAGGAAAGGGCACACTGAACTTACCTCATTTGAGTCATTGGTGTGATGATATTAGAGAATTAATGCATAACTCTCCGGAAGTGATCATGAAACACATATATCGTGAGCATAACCAGATAGCTGACAGACTCTCTAAAAAAGCACTCTCTCTTGATTTGGGATTTGGATTTTTCAAGGAATCTCTGAATGATATGATTATTGATCATGGTAATTTTCAGCTATATTAGCTTCTGCTAGGAATTAGCCCTCTTTTTTTAGCACATAATTTTGTTGTCATTAAATGGGATCTAGCAATCCCATGAAGAGACCCTCAATCTCCTTCTTATGCACATGATTTATGTTGTTTTTGTCCATTTCTGAAAAATGAATAAATCTGACTTGTCTATACAGGAGTGATGATAAAAGCCTGCAATACAACAAGTTTGTGACCATAGTGCCCACGGTTTGATGACGGGGACTCACCTTTGAGCTAAGAGGACACCCCATTGCTCCGAATCCATTCATGACAAATGTCTCTATGACTGATTGTATATGATGATCTTTGATTCAATAGAGTAATAGGATCTGGTATTTTTTCCTTTGAAAAAAAAAAACTAAGATGAACGTGATGTCATAATGTAACATAACCATTGATGAATGTTGCAATGCGACATAACCATTTAAAATTGTATCACTTCAATAGAAGTCAACCAAGATGAACATGGAAATGCGACATAAGCATTAATGAATGTCACAATCTAGCATAACCATCCAAGACCAAGGCCAACCAAACTCAACCTTAATTAAAACAATATTCAACCATAGTCAACCATCTTTGACTATTTGACTTTATGCAAGTGACAAAGGTTTGACTATGCTTACGTATAGTCATCCATAGCCAAACATAGTTATATATGATCAATGATTGTGAACCATAGTTGAATATGGTCAAACGTAGTCAAGCATCCTCAAACATAAACCAGTTAGATGTTCAAGACATCGAACATGCAAGAGACAAACCCAACCATTGAATTTCTTGTGTATCCATTGTTGACCCAAAAAATTGCATTAGGCTCAACATTAATGCTCACGAGAATATCTCTCCACGTCAAAGGGAGGGTTTATCCAAGAAACCCTCTAAAACTCCATTTCCAATCAAAGAAAGGTATGGGAATCATAGATGTTACTCCTTTTTCTCTATCAAAGAGTATCAATAGCTCACATGCATTGATTGTTTCAACCACATACCTCTATTTGACATTAAATTTTGTTAGTTTCAAGTCACTTAATTTTTGTTTAAGTCAATATCAAGGTCAATTTGAATTTGGTCAAGGCCTCGATTTGTGCATCGTTGGATATCATAGAGAGTGGAGTCAAATACCATCAATTGCAGCATCTCTTCCATATTCGACAATGAAGCAAATGTCAACCATCGAATTCCCTCATATGCATGATATCATCCTTGGCAGACATTCATTATTACTCGCTTTTCATAGTTCTTCTCCATATTTGTAACAAGTTCACTACATATAGGCTTGAAATCTACTTTGCCTTCTACTAAATGCAAATAATATGGGCAGTTTCAATCACAATTAATTGATAAACTACTCAAACAACTCAATGCAATAGAGCCACAACAAAAAAATATAGACAATCTGTAGACAACATAATCAGATAAGAAGAAATCGTCTTCAGAGTTCAAAACAATCGACAAAAATAATTTGTAAGGTTATGGACTATCATGTGAATTTAGATTACAAATTTGTATAAGTTTTAAAGAGGTTTAAAGAAAGAAAAAATCCATACATGTTTTATAATAAATATTTTTAAAATGAAAGATAATAAACTTTATTTATTCCTTTTTTTAATTGGTTTTCTTTCTCATTGAAAATAAGTATAAATACATGTTCATGAATTTAAAGAATGAGGGGCTTCCTGCAACTGCTTAAAATATAAAAAAATAATTCTCAAAGCTTAAAAGATGTCACATTGTGTTTCCTAATTGCATTACTAAGAGATAATTGAGAATGTCCCCTTGAGATACTGATAAAATTAAAAGTATAACTATGACTAAATATATTGACAAAGTTAAAAGTATAACTATGACTAAAGATACTCATAAACTTAAAAGTATAAATATTACTAAATTTAAAGAGAAGATGTGGAGAGAGAAATTGAGAATAAGATAATCAAAACTATCAATTTTTACTATTGGCATTTTAAAGAAAAGATAAATATTGTAAATATAATAAGACACTTTCATGGTGGGTAGGTGTAAGCTAATGCCGGTCACTTATGACGCGTTCGTTGAAATGGATTTCTGGAAAAACATAAATATGAATGTCAAAAAGCAATATTAGAGGTACCTACACAACTTTTATAATGTGGCGTAAGAATATGAAACATGGACAATCGAATTACCTTTCGTAATATATAACTTTTATTTACAGAAACTAAGTATAAATCCCCAAAAACGAGGTTCTTCTAAGGTTGGTATGTTATTTTTTTCCCAAAAAATAATGAATATGTTTGCATTGGTCCACATGTTTGGTGTGCAAATGGTGGAATTTTGTGAAAAAAAAATATAGTTGTAGATAACAGGTGTGTCTAGTGCAGCGTTATCTTTTCATATTTATTTATGTTATATATATTTTTTTTTTAAATTAAGGAAATCACTAAAACCCTAAAATTGCAAGGTCGAGCCTTGGTCCACGACATCTTGGTCTTAACATAGTCAATGAACGATATTTTTTTTTAAATGTAGGTCTTTGTGTCTTCTTGTCCGAGTTCTTTTCCGTTTTCTAACTAGGTGAACCAATCAAAAGTTATAGCTGAAGCAAATAGCCTACCTTTTGTGTTAGATTGACATTAGTCCATTTAAAATTAAATAAAAAATAGAAAAAGATAATAGATTTAAATAAAAATTAAATATTCAGAATCTATAGACATATTTACACAAGTGTGTGAATTTTCATTAGAAGTGGACAAGCGTGGCATATGCAAAATCATGCACGAAATAGGAGAAGTGGTACAAAACATGTTTTTTGTCATAAGACAGTCCAAACCACTTGGTTTGGCAACCCAAACCTAAAACCAAAGCATCCAAGTCATCCACCATGTAGGTTGGAAAAAAGGTTCCCACCAAAATTCTAATTTTAAAGCAGCACGTACACGCAACAAACATGTGTGCGCGTACTTTAAAAAGTAACACGCACGCACTAAACACGTGATCACACTTCTTAGTGCGTACACGTTAAATATGCGTGCATGCATATGTTTAGTTAAAACTTTGCTTTGATTTCATTTTCAAGCATCTCAATCCCCCCTCTCCCTAATTGTACTCCTCCTCCTTGCCTATTTTCCTAACCCTCTTCGCCCTTCTCCATGTCTCTCCCTAACCCTCCATCCCTATCTCTTGCTCTCTCTCTCTCTCCCCATCTAACCTTGCAGTATCTCTGCCTGTCACACAGAGTCTCTCTCTCTCACCCACACACAATTTCTCTTTCTAATTCTCTCTCTCTCACACACGCACACACACACACACAAATGCCATGTCACCCTACCTCTCTCTCTCTCTCTCACACATAGAACACGTCACCCTACTTGAAATTCGGACAATGAAGATGATGATGACGACGACGATGATGATGAACAATAATGATGAGGATGATGAGGATGATCAT
>LPNX010614007.1:221532-261532 GCA_001517045.1 Pseudotsuga menziesii | reverse complement strand
CTCATACATGTGCGAATACCAAGACATCCTTGAAGAATGTTAGTAATTAAATGGGATAAACATTAAGTGAGTTAATGCTGTAAATGTTAGGTAGCAACGAGCACATGTTTTTTTGCACGTACGTGTCCATGTATGCGTACGCACAAAACACGCGCATGCATCCAGATACCCGTGGGCGCCCATATATGCGTGAGTGTAATTAGGGGAGCATGCAGGCTCCTATTGTCCACATTGGTAAACCGACATGGAGGTTCACCATTGTCAAAGCAGGAACACGTGTGCGCGCACGTTCAATTTTTTTCCGCTAGCACACTCCCATTGCATCATAATTGGGCAGCTGCTTCTTACAGGCACTCTAGTATTAGAGAATACCAAATCAAGATTGTATAAAAAAACATATAAAATTTGTGAGATTAATGAAATAAATTACATGATTTTTTCTTCAAAGGTCTAACCTACATAAAAATAAAGTCTAAGTTTCAACACATTTAAAAAACAAATAATCCTTAAACTTATGAAGAAATAAATACCAAAAAAAATAAAAAAATTTATATAAAGTTATTTATCACAAATCCAACATACTTAAAACATTTAAATTTTATTTTATTTATTTAGTTTTAGAGTACAAGAGACCAAACCCATTCACAATAAAATGAATTCATGGCCAAAAATAATTTGATATATATTAGTAAAAGATACTATAATATTTAAAAATATTAAATTATATGATTATATTTATATACATATGGTTTTAAAAGCTATTTATTCATGTAATTTTTTACAAAATACGTATTTAAAAAATATATATATATTGTTAAAATTATGTTTTAAAAACCATTTGTGATGAGCAATGAGTGATGTCAAAATCACAATCAATTTATAAAAGATATATATTTAAAAAAAAAAGATTAATTTTTTTTCTTCAACTTGTTTTTTAAAATTAAAAAATATATATATAGTTTATAATTTTTTTTTAATTAATTTTTGAACTTTCTCTATGAGAATCTTTATAAAATATGAAATGATGTAAAGTTTTTGTCTATTACAAAAAATTGATATCCATTATGGCATACCATAATTGTTAATATTCTACAACTTTTTCAAAATATCTCTAGCCATGTTAGACCTAAGGCATGACATGGCCATAGCCTACATGAGATATCAATCTTATTTTCATTTAACATATCTATAGCACAAAGTAACACAAGCCTAAATATATTCCATTTGAAATATATTATGGATTTGAACATAAAACCGATCAACATTTTGTTTCTTCTAGTCATTATTGTATGCACTTTTATATGTCAACTCAAATTTTTTTAACAAAGTATTGTGTTGCATTCAACAAATAAAGGATGTTCAATGCCAATGAAGAGGTTGTAATGTTGAAGTTTTATTAAATACAAACATTTTTTGTCATACAACTTCTCAATCGAGAATAAGGTTTGGTTTCACATTCAAAAAATTTAAATTTAAATTCCAACATCACAAACTATATACACAAATTATGAGACAAGCCATATACCATCAGTAAACAATGTAGTGAAAATACTTTTAATATTAACTTTACTATGATATTTTAGCATTTATCTCATCATTTTAAGATTAATCATATTTTATAACCTTATAGTCTCACAATAATTGAGAAAAGAACTCACACTAAAATTCTAAGAGGTATTAACATAGCAATGCAATTCAATCAATATGATGATTATACATACTCATACTAATGCCTTCCTACTCATTGATATCATTAAGGCGGGGTTTTTCCTCACTCGAGATAAGTATTTCATACTTGAAGGGTTGCACTAGAAGTGCATCACTTATTGATTAATACAATGGGGAATAATTCTTCTAAGCCTCCTCCTGATGTGATGGACATCATCACTACCCAATCTGTGATCCTTGTACCACATGGTTATTATTTTTGCCAAATTTCAAGAGCATATTATCATGCAAAAACACCTTTGAGACCACAAAATCAAGACCACCTAATGAAATACGACTTTTACATTATATAATACCATTCAACACCAATTATAAAAGTTAGCACCTTGAACCACCTAATATATGGCTCAAACCACTTTACACAAATTCTAACTTTAGCGTTAAAGGGGCTAATTGGATGACACATCTGATGATCAAGTATGAATCATTTTAAAAAGGAAACACGCCCAAAAAAAAGAGACAAATCACTCACTTGGATGTGCAGTCTAACACTTTAACCCAATGAATTCTTCACTTTGGGGGAAAGTAAGCTCTCAACCTCAACAAGTTGGTAGCATGTCCATTAAGCTCAACGTTGACTTTTTACAATTGTTTCTTGTTTCCTTGGTTCATCAAAATTTCACCCTACAACTTTTCCTTTATCTGAAAACAAGTTTACTTAATCATCTTTTAGTTGTAGGTGGACTCTTTATGTGGACAAGACCAACATCTAAAAAAACTATTTATATGGCTAGTGTGTGAAAGCTCTTATTTCCTATCTAGTTTTTAGGTTGACCCAAAATTGACTAGTGAAGCATGTGGATATAATATTGATAATAAAGAATGAGATCTCTTGTTTGTTACATGTTTAGAGGAGATCTATAAAAAAAAATGGAAACGTTTTGATTATCTAACCATGATGAATGGTTGAGAAAATTAACCCTTCTATAGGTTGTCGCCTTGGGCATAGTGTACAAATATTATTTCTGTGTTGTTTCTATATTTCATACTTAATAATGTGTGCATTGTGTTCCTCTTAGTTTGACATTTTTCTCTTTTGGTGTGTTGTTTATTGAGAATACTAAATGAAGTAATCACTCTTTTGTTTTAGAAAACAAAAGTCCATGAGGTTAAAGCTTGCATCCTCCTTGCATTCTGAGGGAACAATTTGTCTCATTTGTCTATTGAAGTTGCTCCTTTATTTTTCTTCCTTGCAAAATCTATTTATGATTTTCTCAAGGTACAATTCCATGTCTACATCAACTCATTTTAGTTCCCCTTTTCAGCGTTTTTTTTACCCTCCAACAACCACCTATTAACATATTATTACACCTTACTGAAGGCATTCCGAAAAATACTATCTATCTCAGTCCATAGAATCAATAGGCGTCGTCGAACTATCAACTCTGCAATCAATCAATTTTCGTCAATGGGAAAGAAATGTAAAGGGTTGACATCATAACCATTTATTAATGTACGTAAATTAAAATCCGTGGCTTTCATTCATTTATGAGTTGTTACCTCATGGGGATGTGCGATAAGATGATAAAAAGTAAATGCAAAAGTGGTCACATGTGCGGTTAGATACATAACCCCATAGAAGATTACGATGAAGAAAGACATATCCTCATGAAATATTTCCTTCAATGGATGATGACCTTATGGTCATTTTGACACTCCATGCATGAAAATATGATAAAATACACCATCACAATTTAAATTGAGTGGATTACCTTATATCTATATTAATTGCTAGTATTTATTATATAGTAATTCAATATAAACTAGGGTTTGATAGTAAATTCATTCAGTGGTGTTGAGTCAATTATGTTTTTTTTTAATTAAAGTAAAGTGAAAGTTAGAATCATATGGTTAACACTAAAACAATTAGCTAATGTAAAGAAAAGGAGATTAGTTTTTAGTTTTTAGTTTTTTTTAATATTTTTTTTAGGTGAGGTTAGAGCTAATTGAAAACAACTAGCCCCACTTTGATTCTTGTGATTGATGTAGACTCTTGCAATTATCAAAGAATATGTAAATCAATATTCATTGCTTCAAGGTGGCACATCATACTTGTTTTTATAGCTATCGTCATATATCAATAGCTATTGGCAATGTCTAGCCACCTTGTGGCTCTTGTTTGATTCTCTTTGCTTTATACATTAAAAAAGAAATTTATCATACATGCAAAGGATTTTTTCTATGATTTCGCATGAAAGACTATTTTCATATTCATTTGTTTATTTTTATTTTTATTTTTTAACATGTAATATTGATAAAAATAAATATTAGTATAGATCCATCTAAAAGGGGATCTATCAAGCACGGAGAGGGATCAAATGTCTCAAGGTGCAAACTCCTTTTTAGAGTGAAAATATTGAGAAAATGTGTAATCCAATGTTTATGATTATAGTTTATCTAATTTATGTTGTTTTATATATATGTAATTCTAAATAATTTAAATTTAATTTAAACGCACATGTTATTTTTAATAACATTTTATTATTTTTTGTAAAGTACACGTGTCAACTCTAAGATAAGCACGGAAGGAGTTACACATCTTTCTTCTAGTAGGCTGTAGAATACACTTCTTCCCTACAATAAAGTAAAATAATAGAATTTTTTTTTATCAATTAATAAAAATAAAGATAAAGATAAACATCTACATGCTAGATAACTCTCCAAGAACCGGAATGTAAAATCTTAGAGTTCACGCCATATTACCATTACTATGTCTATAACCATTTCCGACCAATCTCGCAATCTCTTTGAACCCATTGTATTGTCTATAACCATTTCCGGCCAATCTCGCAATCTCTTTGAACCCATTGTATTGTCTATAGACTATGACCATTTCCGAACAAAATGAAGCTTATGGACCCAATTGTACAACAAATTTATGACTTTGATTCTGATTATGGTATGTTGTACCACCTCCTTGACATACCCCTCAACGATTACCTCTACTACCACTACTACGATAGCCACTTCCACCAGATATTCACTACTTTTCGGGAAAAAACTGGAATGATTTTAAAGTAAGTGTTTTTTCAAAGGCACTCGGGGTGTTGTTCGTGCTGGGTCATCTCCGTTAATTATTGGGATTACCAAAAGAAAACTAGTTTCTCTATTAAAAAAAAAAAACACTAGATAAAATATAAGTAAACATTTTATCACTGTCCTTGATAAATTTATCAATGTCCTTGATCAATATGAAATGATAATGACACGCCCATTATTCTCTTTCGCGTAAAGATGTGCGTCCGTATGTTCTCGTTTAACCGGGGCACACCCAGGGGACATATCAACAAAAAAGACATGGCTAAACCACGGCTCGACTGATAGCCATCCTTTCATCGAGTTAGGAACCGGATACTCTCTCACACCAATGTGACATAAAGATAAAAGCTTCAAAAAAAATAAAACATTGGAAACAGATGAAAATGGCTTTAAAAATTGGAAACAGATAAACCGAACCGAGTGTAGCAACGCAAGTTTGAGCTTTTGTTAAGTTCTGTTGGATTGTGTTTTAAAATGGGTGTTTTCAAGAACTGGCTCGGAAGTTCATACATCTTGCAGTTGATGATTATAAACTTCGTTGGCTTGCTGGCATGCCTATCTTCTGTTGTTTTAGCAATGACTGAAGAAAGTGAAACGGTAACAAATTCTGTTGTTAGTTTCCCTGACGTGGGAATCACATGCATAGGGAATTTAGCAATTTTTATTACAAGCTTGCTCAGAGGAAGGCTCGATCTCGAGTTGGCTGCGAGAGATGTTCTGGCCTATGTTACCAGAAACGAGAAACGGGAAACGAAACGATAAACGAGAACGGTACGAGAAACGAAGTTACCAGGTTTCGCAAGTATAAGAAACGAGGAGAGAGAAAAACAAAAAATTGAATTAATTAAAATATATAAATTAAATATTATGACAATTTGCAGATTTTAGTACTGACTCTACTTGGTTCAGCGTTTCAAACTCTAAGCTCCAACCAGCTTCACCCAGTTAATTTTAGCGTCAAAGACTAACAAACAAACTCCAGGTTCATTCAACTCCGAATTGAAGAATGGAAACCAATTCATTATAGGTTTAACCAATTTGTTTTTAATGTCCAAAACTTACTTACAACGTTGTATGGACTTCATTCAAATGGAGAGAGCTGTTGGACAGGTGGGAATTATTCGGTACAGCATTGCACCAGCGTTTGAAAACACTTGATTAACTAATCTTACTTGTACAGCATTGACCTAGCTTTGTATTATGAATACGCTTCATAACCCAAGCACCCCATCTCTTCTCACTAAAGGCAGTTCTATCATATTTCCGGATGGTTCCTCTGAAGCAAGCAACAAAAAGATCGTTATTCCGTATAATTTGAATCGAATTCAACGGGGCTTGCCTCATTACCTATCAAAAATCTAAAAATTAAACCCCGAAATTAACCAATTCGCAAAAAAAGGAAAATTCGTTTCTTGATAAACCGCTGGGGAAAACGCTGCGTCTTTTAAAAAACGGAATTTTGGCTGCAGAAACGAAAACGGCCGTAGAAAACGGCGTTTTCCGTCTCGTTGCCTTTTCTACACCGTTTTTTGTGATAAACGTGGCCTGCCGTCACGTTTCTGGTAACATAGGTTCTGGCTACTGTAAGAGGTCCAAAACTGAAGCCCATACTGCGGGCCACTTGCGAGGAATATAAAGATGTTTCTGTTGTATTGTTATCATATCAGTCGCCCAATTCTTATATCAAGCAATTCATGAAGTACATGTCCAGTGCCCATGATGTGCAGTCCATCTTTCTGGAATGCTTTCCTTTCGAACACGCTGCACTCCTTGCAGAGATTTGTAACTGCAGCGATGATAAATGCAAATGCATTGTATTTTGCACAGTGAAAGAGGTCACGATCATGCTTGCTCGTCGGATGCCTGGAACACTCAAGCGGCTAACAGATACCGTGTGCCTGCTGCCATCTTGTAACTGCCTCGCAAATGGCTGCCATGGTTGCAACGAGGGCATGTTGTATGTGGAAGAAGAATCTGGATATTTGAGAGAGGATGGAATGAAGATCTCCAATGAGGCCGTGAAGAAATCGTTAGTCTATGAAACACTTGATTACATTAATCCGGGATCCGTCCCAGAAGAACGTAGTTGCATCTGCATTCCAGTGAATCCAGCGTGCAATGATGACTGGACAGACCTGATGATAGGACTTTTCAGGTCTAAAGATAAGGAAAGAAGAGGAATCAGAGTCAAGGCTTCTGATGCGCTGGAAAATTACATGGCTTTGGGTGCCGAGGAAAATTACTTGTCTTCTGACATTATGGAAGCCAGACAAGTCGAAGTGACATATAGCCTAGGTTCTTTAATAGTGCCAAGGTTCATGGAAATATTCTTAAACCTTGCACTCACCGGCTGGTTCAGAACTGATGGTTTCAGTGCCTCTTTACTTGCAAGAAGGGCTATACGGGATTACCTAGTCGACAGTAAAGGAAATGGATTTGCTGCCAATGCATTTATAACCAAAGCTCGTGTCAAGTGGTCCGAAGTCCAGTCTGTTACGGATGATAACATGGATATTTGTCAAGTGCTCACTTTTAGAGGTGGCCTTGTAACTCTAAGAGCTTTATCGATTATAGGCGGTCTTGTGAACTTGTTTTGCTCTGTTGCTTGGGCTGTTCTTGTCGCATTAGAGGGTCGAGGTCATGGCCGCGCCGAATGGCATTATACACAGTCCATGGCACCCACTGAGGTTAGAGTAGCTCTCATAATGGCAGCCATTGTTATTGGTTTGGCTATGGACTTTCTGCATTTGTATTTGGGTGGATTTCGAAAGCAAAATCGTCCTGTTTGGGCAATCATATTTTTGGAGATTGCGTGCATTGTATCATGTAGCACAGTAACAGGTGTTTGGGGAATAAATGGTTTTGGAAGATGGATATACAGTGCTATGCATGGATTGGTGTGGGTGAAGTGGGCAATTGGCAGTTATCTTCTGGGTGAGCGTTTGTCAAAACATGAATCCGGGCCAGTCATGACTACTGAATATGAATATGAAGAAGATCCTAACAAGAAGCGGAAGCAGAAGTGGACTGACAATGGAAATCTGGTGTACTCTTCTGCGTTCTTGCTCAATGCGATCTTAGCAGGAGTTCGGGGCAACTGGGTTTACATAGCTAAATCCCATAAAAAACATCATTAAAGTATGGCAATTATTTTTTCTAGTAAAACCAAGTGGCATTTAAATGTCATCATCGTTGCCATTATTAGTCCGACTATTGTATTCCATTTGCTTTGATTTTACTTTAGTTACTTTTTTAACTTGCTATATTATTTACTTAGAATACTTTTAGTTGTAACTTTGAAGCATTATGGTCTATAAATCTATGGAGCTCTTGAAAATAAGAGCTCTCATTCATGGTTAGTTAATGTTTCATTAACTATGGGTGTTTATGTCTAAATATTTATACATGTTTTGAGGATACATTTCATGAGTGTATTCACCATTATATTCATTGTTCAATGTCTTCACAGACTTTCGATCGGATAAGAAAGAGTTGTTTAAGTGACACTTCAATAGAGCTTTAAAAAAGTTTGTATGCTTTGGAAGTCCCCTATCTAAATAAGAAAATAACAACTCTTTCACCGAAGGATAAATGCACATGAATATGCTAGCTTGACAAGCACTAAGAGAGACTGGAACCCCTTTCTAAGTTGTTCAAAAGCAAGGTTCACTGAACTAGAAGTTTTATTATTGTTCGTGAATAAAGTGTTTGGAACAGTTTATAAAGTATATTATGTAATTAACAACTTGATAAGAACTCTTAATAATCATTTGTTTATAAAAAATTATTGTTATGGGTATAACGTTTTTGGGGAGTTGGATAAAATTACATGCTTTTTTAAAGTTGGATGAGTGCAATACAATCAAAACCATATTTTGATCTTTGAATCAAAAAGGGGTGCTATTAGTAACTCCCATTTTTTTCAGGCTAAAATTAACAATTATCACCATTTTTTTACTCGGGCTTAAATTACATATTATTTGAATTACTGGCTTCAACAATAGGCATCCCTAATATCAAAACCCTAAATTAAAACTCACCTACATTCAACATTGATGCAATGAAAGTGCTAAAACAAACCCTAAATTAATAAGGGGTGCTACTGGTATAAACCCTTTCTTTTGTAAAATTAAAACTATAGGCATTTCAAAACCATGATTTAAAATATATTTAAATTTAAAAAAAATCACAATAACAATAATAATTTTGACAATTTTTTTTAAAAAACAAAACATAATTCTAAAGGAAAAATACATTAAAATTCTTAAAATGAAAAAAAACGTCAAAGAAAAATAAAATTTAAAAACATTAAAAATTTGAAACTTTCAAAATTATATATATATTTTTCAAAATTTTGGAAATTAAATATAAATTTTGGGAGGATAAAATTTATAAATGTTTAATATTAAAAAAATACATTTTAAAGTTTTAAAGCAATTATCAAATAATAAAATTATAAAATATAAAAAAACAATTAAATTTAGAAGAAAATATATATACATAAATTATAATATATTAAAAAGTTAAATTAAAAAAAAAACATCCTATTATAATTTAAAGTTATAGTGTATATCCCTCTTATTTGCTCTATCCCCTGCCCCTATTTTATGTGAAGGAGGAAAGGAAGATGGAAAAAGGTGGTGTCACCTGTTTCCACCCCGCTTCACATGTAATAAGGGTAGGAGAGGGAGCACATGAGAGGGGATATACAATTGAGCGTGTGAGGGGGGACACTCGGTTTCAAGAATTCAGTATCCCCTCATACGTGCTCCCTCCTCCACTCCTATTACATGTGAAGGGGGCACGTGGGGTCGAAGGGAGGAAGGATGTGGCACCACCTCTTTCCATCTCCCTTGCCTCCTTCCATCCCCTTGCCCCCCTTCACATATAATAGGGGCTGGGGCTGGGGGAGCACATGAATATGAGACTTGATTCATGGAATTGAGTCTCCTCTTGTCCCCCTTCACATGTAATAGGCCTTGGTTGGGGGAGCACATGAAGAGGAGACTCGATTAGTGAAATTGCATTTTCTATATATGTGCTCTCCCAATTGTATATAAACAATAATATTTTTTCCTTTTAATTTTTAAAATTTATTTGTTATTTTTTATAATTTAGGTTTTTAATACTTTATATTTTTATTTAATAATTGATTTAATATTTTAATCATTTAATTTTTTAATATTTAATAATAGATTTAACTTTAATGGTCAAGGGGGCATAAAATAGACTATAAATGGTTGTAGTATAAAAGGGCACTTTATATTAGGTTATCGGTTAGAAACTCTTTTGATCCTAACATACCCGCAAAAAAAACTTTACTAATTTAATTTTTCTTTTAATTTTTAATTTTGATATTAATTATTATTATGTTTAATAATTTGTGTTTAATTTTCAATTTTGTTTTTTTTTAATTTTTTTTAATGTTTAAATCATTTATCTTTAATTTTCAATTTTTTATTTTTTATTTTTCCAATTTCTATACTTTAATAATTTATATTTATTTTTAAAATTTTATTGTTTTTAACTTTATTCTCACTTTTTTTTAATATTGGTTTAATTTTTAGAATTTTAAAATGTTTATTTATTTAATTTGTTTATTTAATTGTTTTAAAGTGTTTTTTTCACATTTCAATATTTTTTTAAATTGTGGTTTTGAAACGTCTATAATTTTAATAATATAAGAAAAAAGTTTTTATTAGTAGTATAATTTTTTTTTATTCGAGGTTGATTTTGGAATTTTCATTGCAACAATGTCTATTGTTAAAGCCATAGTTTCAAAAAGACTATAATTTCATTTCATCCTTAGAAAAAATGGGGTGTCATGTTAACACAAATTTTAGATTTAGGAGTTGATTTAGAGTTTTGATTGCAGTGGAACAATATGCAATTTGATTCACAGAGAAAAAATAGTGTTAGTCATTAAGGACAGAGTTTCAAACAATATGTAATTTTATCTTTAAAAAAAGTATTCATTGTGAAAAAAAATATGTAATTTTATCCTATGAAAAACAATGGATGCACAAATGGCACCCCTTTTCAATTCAAAGATTGATTAATGGTTTTTATTACAATACCATTAGTCACCATATAAAAACACTTATAATTCTAGCCTCCAGGTAACAAAAGCTTCTATGAAAAGCAACAAGTTTTGAATTAGAGATTTTATTTTTTACAAAAATATGATTTTTTTTTATAGATAAAGTTATATTGGGAGCATGAAATTCTCATCAACTTATATAATATGTTAATTACTACCTTCTTAATAATAATGACCATATATATGACACCCCAAAACACTCCCATAATTTAGGATCCATTTTAGTTCCTTAGTTAAAGGTAAGTTGTATCATGAAATTTCTTCTATCTGTTGTTTGGCAAGCCATCTCTAGATTCATAAAAAACCTTGTCCTTCTAGCTTGCGTGCAGCATAACCTTTGGAGATTAAGCTTAATTGGGGGATTAGAGCCGAAGGATAGTTTGTGGCTTCCTTTGGGACCCAATGTGAATGGCTTAAACGTGTCATATATTTCATCATTTAAACATGGCTTTTATGATTTCCTTGGGGAACCCGGGTGCATGTCCTCGACGTGGTAATTTTTTTATTTTTCTATATTTTATTTTATTTATGATGGTTATTCATCCTACATAATACATCTTCACATTGTTCAAACAGATGGAGCGAGAAAGACGCTAACTATAGCTCACTTGCATGTAATTCAAATGATCAAACTAATGTTCAATAAATGATTACAAAGGATAATTGTTGATTATGGTATCCTTCCAAGTGTATTTGGTTTTAAATGAAGTTATAAGATGCTCGTTGAAATGACCATGCTAGCCCTTTCTCAATGTCACGAGATGACACCTTTAAACATGCATATGTAGAGGGTGACATGCATTAAACAAAGGGTTCATATGAAATGGTTAGTATAGTTTCATCATGGTTCAAGTCCAACAAAGTAACTGAGTATGGTTTTTCTTGCTTGAGGACCACCAGGGGGCTCGAAATGGCGTCTGAGGTTTTTGTTTCTGCTCCCCCTGCAACTCCATGGTGCCCTCGGTCTCACTCTCTCAGCCTGTCTTTGTGCTCTCTCTGTCGTTTGATGCTCGTGTGTTTTTCCTATGGTGCTTCCCTGCATTGATTTTTTCATGTGGTATTTCTCTTACTGCCGTTTTTTCCTGTCTAGCCAGTATTAGAAGCAGCCGTCTCTGGATCTTTTTTCTTGCAGGTTTCGTCCTTCTGTTTTGCACCCTGGATGGTTTATTGCTCTGGTTGGTGGGTATGGGGTTTTGCGGCCTGGCTTGGAGTCCCTCCCATTCAATGGGGGACTAGTACCAACCAAGCGTTAACAAAAGAGTGGGAAGGACTATCGCTTATGCCGCAGCCTCGTTTTGACGTTGTATTTTTTAATCTGATTCTCGCCACCTTTGCATATTTTTTCCTCCTTTCTGGGTTATCAGGGTTTAGGGTTGACTTGATTTCTTTCCCCTATTGTGTCCGTCAGTGCTCTTCTCGGGCTATGATTGTGCCCTTCCCCTATTGTCGTTTACATTTCTTTTGCTTGGTTTTTTGTGTCTTATGGGTTCATGATTTTCCCCACCTCCTTTGCATAGGGGTCTTATCTGGGGTTTTCGATGTGGGTCTTTTCTTCTGCCCTGGGTTGACTTGGGTATCTTTCAAGGTTTACGTGGTGTTCACCTCGAGCTATGATTTCGCCCCTGCTCTACTGCTGCTGACATCTTCCCTACTGGGGTTTATACATCACTGGCACCGATTTTTCCTTTTATTGTTGTTGTGATTGTCTGGGGTTTCTTCGTGGGGCTTTTTCTTGGTGGGTTTCTGGTCTTTTCTTTTTGGCCTGGTGGTTGAATTCTTGCTTTCCTTGGATGGTTGACTGTGTGGACAAGTCACGTTTCCACAGGAAACGTAAATCTAAGTGTATCAAAGCCACTGAGGAACGGTTCCGCTTTGTTCTGGGGCATGATGTTTTTTTTTATCATGTCTCTTCCCTGTGCTCACGAGCACTGGTCGGACGCCTGGAGTACTGCAAAATGGATAAGTCGTCCTAGATTTCTTGGGCATTGGAGAATTGGAAACCTTTGTTTAACTATATCCTGACTATTAGTCTTTTGTCTAGAGGATGGGTTGTATTTGTCTTTTTTGATCCTGAGCACTGTACCAAGGTATTGGAAGGATTATGGCGTGTTGGGAAAGGTTCCTTGGTTTTAGGCCGATGGCACTCACATTTTGATCCTTTGAGGGAGAAAATTACTAAACGGCATTTATGGGTACTCTTGCTGCAGCTTCCGTTTCCCTTGTGGAGCAAATCTATCCTGGAAGGGATTGGAAACACCATTGGACGTTTTATCTCTGTGGAGGAGGATTTCATGCATGCGTATGATAAGCGTTTAGCGAAGATTCTTGTTGAGATGGATTTATCTCGTGGTCTGCCTATAGAAGTTGAAATTATGTGTAATGAGCGTCTTTTGGTTCAAAGGCTCAACTATCTGCATATTCCTTTTCGTTGTAGCTGCTTCCATGCCGTTGGTCACCTCAGGAAATCATGCCCGAAGATATTGGAAAATGATTGCTCATCAGATTCTAGTTTGTCTCGATCTCCCTCTTCTCATGTCGGCCTTCTGGGGAATCTTCCTTCTCCTACAGGTATGTCAAATGTTTCTTCTCCGTCTAATGATATCATCCCTGATTCTTTTTTGGAGGCAGTTGACAGTTTGATTATGTCACACAAAAAAGACTCTACTCCCTTAACTTCCTGTACATATGAAAAGGCCGGCCCTTCTCTTGCTCCCTCATTGGCCTTGTCTGATGACCTGTCCCATAAAACAGTTTCTTCTCCTCTGACTACCTGTTCTTTTGAAAAGGCAGGCCCTTCACTTGAAACCTCTTTGGCTTTGTCTGACGACCTGCCTGGTTCCCGTGTACCCCCTCCATCATCTCTGGCTGTTCCCGATAAGAGCCATCCTACAGCTTTATAGGTCACTGATCCTTTGCCTCCCCCCTTGGCTGCTCCCAACGACAACCTCCCTCTGGTATAATAGGCTCTCGATTCTTTGCTGGATTTTCCCCCTCTCCCCTCATGTCCCCCCCCCCACGGGTCTTCCTTCTCCCTCTTCATCTTCTCAGGCTCCTCCTACTATTCCAGCTCCCTCTCTCCCTATCCCAACCTCCTCCCCCTCCTTCTCAGACCCATCTCTCACGAAGTCCCTCTCCATCTTCACAGCCTCCTCCCCCTCTTCCCCTTCAGTCCTTCATCTCAATTCTATCAAGTTTGCCAATGTCACTGTCAGAAAGCCTAAAGGGAAAAGGGCACTTCGTAATGACCTTTCTCCGGCCTCTCCTCCGTATATACCTCTCTCTGAACGGTTAAAGGATGCTACTAGGGTCATTTCTTCTCGGGGTCTTAGAGCGAGTTCACCCCCTCAGGATTTGTCTTAATGATTATTCTTTCTCTTAACATTCGTGGCCTTGGAGGTAGGCCCAAATTGCTCAATCTTCGTTCGCTCTTTAACTCCCTGAAACTTGACTTTATCTTACTTCAGGAAACCATGTGTAGTGATATTCCGGCTCTGTTTGCTTTCTCCAAATTACTCCCCTCCTAGGAATCCTGTGCTATCAGTGCTAGGGGTTTATCAGCGGGTCTTCTCTCTACATGGAATCCATTAAAAGTGATGTGTAAGGCATTACATACCTGTGCTGGTATCCTACTTCAAGCCACCATTCGTGGTCTTTCCTTCCCCATTCATATTTTGAACACTTATGGCCCTTACAAGGATAGGATTCTCTTCTGGGAAAAGGCTCTGCGTGGTGGTCTATTAAACCTCCCCCATCTTGTGCTAGCGGGTGATCTTAATCTCACTGTCCATCCTTCTGAGATTTGGGGATGCAAGGCATCTCTGGATCATCTTTCTGAGCACTTTCTTGCCCTTTTCAATCCTGCAGGCCTTGTGGATGTTGCTCCTCCTTCGATAGGCCCTACTTGGCGCAATGGTCGATTGGGTGAGGAAGGCATCTGTAAGCGCCTTGACTGTTTTCTTATCTCCAAAGAACTGCTTCCCTTTTTTGGGTCCTACAGAACCTGGATTAAATGCTCCATCATATCAGATCACTTTCCTTAGATTCTCTTCGAATGGAATTCCACTAAAGGTCCCTTCAATTACCCCTTTAAGTTTAACCGTTCTTGGCTGGAGAATCCTGAGTTCATTAATTGGTTTCACCATTGGTGGTCTCTCTACTCTGAGGCTGATAATTTTTCTGGCATTGAGGATCTCTGCCAGACTATACGTAAGCTAAAGCATGATTCTAAGATCTGGTTCAAAACTAAATCTGCTAGTTTAGATTTGGAATCTTTAAATCTGGAATGGGCCATTAAATCTATTCTTGCTAATGGTATTCTCACTAAGGAACAACTGGCACATTTATCACACCTTAATGCTGCCAGATAGAGGATCTTAGACCACTTATCCCTCACCTGGCCACTTAAGAGTAGAACTAAGTGGGCATTACAAGGAGACTCTAACACTAAATTTTTTCATATGGTGGCCTCTGGCCGGAGGACTCAAAATATGATTTGGTCGCTGGAAGATGAGGCAGGTAATCTTATCGAAGAAGATGGACCTTTAAAGGATCTTGGTAAATCTTTCTTTCAGAATATATTTTCGGATGAAGGGATTACATGTCTTGACCACCAACTCAAAGTAATCTCTCTCTTTCCTAGGATGATTCCCTTGGATCACTCTTTTTGCCTTACTTCCCAGGTCAAACTAAAGGAGATAGAACACTCTCTTAAGTCTTTCAAAAAAGACCGTAGTCCAGGCCCAGATGGGTGGCCGGTGGAATTTTACTTACACTTTTTTGATCTCTTGGGTCCCATCATATGTCAGCTGGTGGATTCGACCAGGATTACTGGTACTATTCCTTCCTCCCTGAACTCTACCTTCTTGGCTCTGATCCCGAAAAAGGACAACCCTTGTTCCTTTGCCGACTTTAGACCCATTTCTTTGTGTAATCTCCTCTATAAGCTCATTGCAAAAGTCATTGCTGTTAGGCTTAAGCCTTTTCTTGATCAGGGTATCTCTCATGAGCAATTTCGATTCCTAAAAGACCGACAAATCTCTGAGCCCATTGGCATTGTTCAGGAAGTCCTACACTTTGTCAAATCCAAGAATATTTGTGCTTTTGTTCTAAAACTGGATCTTTCAAAGGCTTTTGATCGTGTTGATTGGACGTACGTTAGATTTATCTTAATACAAATAGGTGTTCCCCTCCTCACTGTCAATTGGATTATGGGCTGCGTTTCATCTGCAAACTTTGCGGTCTTGGTTAATGGAACTCCTTCTAGCTTCTTCACTGCTTCTCGTGGTATTCGGCAAGGCTGTCCTTTGTCCCCTCTTATTTTTATCTTGGTCATTGAGGGTCTCAGTTTTCTCATTAAGGATGCTAGATCTAATGGCCTCATTCGAGGCATCAAACTCTCGTCCTCACTGACTCTATCCCATCTCCTCTTTGTAGACGATGTTATTCTCCTGATCTCTGGGACATTCCAAGACTGGCTGGCCTTTGAGGTCATCCTTGATGTCTTCTGTAAAGCCTCCGGTATGAAGATCAATATTGACAAGTCTTGCTTCCTTTACCACAATATCAATGGTGACAGCCTCAATGCTTTTAGGGATGCTCTGCCATATAAAATGCATCCACTGCAATCTGGTTTAACTTATTTGGGCTTTTTTTTGAAACCGCTGAGCTGTAAAGTATCTGATTGGTATTGGCTTCTTCAAAGATTTGAAAAGAAAATTAGCCACTGGACATATAAAAATATGTCTCTTGGAGGGAGATTGGTTCTTGTCAATGCTGTTCTGACAAGTATACCGGTTTACTAGATGGGTTTGGCACCTCTCCCAGTTTCTATTCTTCAGAAGCTCAGAAGTATTATGTTCAACTTCCTGTGGGGATCATCTGTCATTTCTTTCAAGTACCATTTGTCAAATTGGAAGGATCTCTCCTGGCCCAAAGAATTGGGGGGCTGGGGAATAAAAACCTCTCGTGGTTCAATCAAGCTCTGCGTCTTAATATGTTTTGGAAAGCCATTCACTCTAAAGGTTTATGGTTCCAGGTCCTTAATACTAAATATATGAAATGTATGTCGGTTGCTGATTGGCTCCGGAAAAAATCCTTCAGCTCTCACAATGTCTCTCTTATATGGAGAGGTTTCATGCAGGTTATTCCATGGATGGGTAAGCATTTGGCGTGGCAGGTTGGTAATGGTGATAATATATTATTGGGGATTGATCCGATAGTGGGCTCGCACTCTTCTTTTACTCTTCCGGAAGAATTGAGATTGTATCTGGAAGATTTAAATATCTGCAAATTATCTCAGGCCCATAACTCTATGTATGATGCAGCTCAATACTGGTATTCTGCTGAGGACTTAGATCTCGGTGGCTCTTTTGTGTCATCCTGGAATGATTATATCTGTTGTCTTTATGGCGCTGGCATACGTCTCTCGAGCAGACCTGATAAACTTGCTTGGATATACAAGAATAACAAGGATTCTATTACGGCCAAGGATGCATATGATTGTATTGCCCGTTCCTATTCAAGCTCGGTTTCAGTGGTTGATGGTTTTATTTTATGGATGAAATCCCTCCCTTGCAAAATCTTATGTTTCATTTGGCTTACCCTTCACAACAGAATTCTCACTTGGGAGAACCTTCAGAAAAGGGGTTTTTTAGGTCCAGGTTTCTGTCCACTTTGCTATAATTATGAGGAAACGGTGGAGCACCTTTTCTCTTTCTGCTTGGTCTGGAAATCAGTTGCAGTATTTATGAAGGAGCATTTCAACCTCTCTGTATGTTTATCAGGGGATTCTATAGAGTTTATCTTCAAAGATTGGCACGACAAGATCCCAAGTAGCTCTCCCCATTTCCTACTCCTATACAATATGATATGGATTATTTGGAAGGCTCGTAATATGGCTGTGTTTGAAGGGAAAAAAAGAAATATTTATGGCATTATCCAGCAAATTTTTTCCACTGTCCAAGCTCCTCTTCCTGGGACTGTCACTATTAAAAATCAAAGAAGACTTATTGGGAATCCTCCAGATAAAACATTCCCCTGTGGATTTATCGATGGTGCATCTAAAAATATGATTACTGGTGCTGGTTTCTGCATCTTTCTCAATGACTCCCACTTTTTGGAGTTTTCGTTGGGGGTTGGACATGGCACTAATACCAAAGCGGAGATAATCAGTCTTTGGGCACTCTTGCACACTTCCCATATGATGGGGATCCCCTTAGCTCAGGTGTACGATGATTCTCAAGTTATCATCAACTGGGTAAAGGGATCAACTGCGCTCTCCCCACCTGAACTTGTTCATTGGTGTAGGGAGACTAAAAATCTAGCCACTAGCTTCCAGGATCTGTCATTCACTCACATATATCAAGAGCACAACAAGATAGCTGACCGTCTTTCTAAAAAGGCACTCTCTTTTTCTCAAGGAAAAGGATGTTTGATGGAATTCATTGAAAATTTTCTGATAACTCAAGATTATTTTCAGCTCTATTGAGTTAGTATGGAGGTTTATACCTCTCATGTTGATGTATCAGATTCTTGGATGTTTTTTTAGAATCTGCTGAAGGAATATTTCCCTCCCATTGTAGATGTCTTTCATGAATGAGCAGAGTGCTCTCTTTAGATCACAGTTCAGAGTTTCATTGGCTCTCGATTGATGTGAGTGAGCGGGTAGTCTCTTTTATATGATGAGACAATTTTCTGATGGGTTTCTCTGGTATTGATGTGCCTTTCCCCTTGGCTGGGAACTCCAGTGGGTAGCATGTACAGGTGCATTGTTTATGAATTATGTATAATTCCCTTTGATTCATCCTAATGAATAACAAGGTCATATTTTTTCTTCTTGAAAAAAAAGTTGTCATGGAATAGTTGTGTTCAACAAATGATTGCAAAGGATAATTGTTGATTATGGTATCCTTCCAAATGCATTTGGTGTCAAATGAAGTTATAATCTGTCATGGAATAGTTGTTTTAGTTGAGCTTAGCGGCTCCAATCGTCTATATAATATGTTGGTGTTGATAGAAAGAGATCCATAAAAGGAGGCCTTAATGTATTCCTTATTAATCAACACGAAACGATAATTGAGATATTTTGTGAGGAATTAAATAATCAGGTACAATTTACATAGGGATGGCTTAGATAGGAGCAGGACCAACACATTATATAGGTGATTCTGTTGGTTCACACCCATACCCAGATAGAGATAGAGATCATGATAAGGAGTTAGGCCTTAGTGATAGGGATCTAGACCCATACCCGTATCCATCTTCTCCCCCCCAGATAGAGATAGAGATCATGATAAGGAGTCAGACCTTAGTGATAGGGATCTAGACCCATACCCATATCCATCTTCTTCCATTACTTTGTTGAGATGTACAATCTAATTCCTATAATAAAGCAAATAAGTTAAAGTAACAATTTTAATTCATGAGATGATTTTTCCTCTTTGATTTTTGTTGTACTTATTATTGTGTTTCGATATCTCTATTTTTAATATTTCAATTGTAAGTTGTAATTATAACATCAAATTATTGGATTCTACTTTAAATTATTAGATTCTACTTTAAATGTATAAGGTAATCGAGTATAGTTTACCTATGTTGTGTTATCATATGGATTCCTGAATTCTCTAACAAATTGATCGCATCTTATGTAAGTTCAAGTGGAGGTTCTATTCTCTTTGGATGTGGTGGATATTTTGTGGTTGTGGTTAGAAGCATTCCTTGTGTTGGGGAGAGTACGTGCTAGTTTTCCTTTTGGGGAGGTGTCTTGTAGCTTGGGTAAGTTAACAACATTTTTATTTGTCAATTTACTTCTTCGAATGTTTTGTGGTTAATTTTTAGGAATGAGGCCATCATGGATATGGTTGATGTGACAAGGTTGTGTGTCTATTTATGTGTCGTGTCCTTGCACATATAGTATAGTTATTTATGTTTTAAAGTGCCTCATCATTTTACATAATAATAATATGTTATTGTTTTTCCTTATTTGTCTTTGTTTTGCTTTGTTTAACATACTTTTCTCATATACAAAATCCTTCTTAACTAATCTATTTCAAAGTGGATCTAAAATTTATTTTATGAAGAGTAACTACGTAGTAAGCATCTGTTTCTACATAAGTGAATCCTAACACACTATACCTCCTTCAATTTAGAATAGCTCAACACATATCAACTTCCAACCTAAGCATTCTCTTGGTCGGGATAGTTACCAAGGTATTTGTTCATTTGGTAACACAGTCTTTTTATCTTAATTCCATATAGTTTTTTTCCATAAACATGAAGTTAGTAAGTAAATGCAAATTATAATTGCTCAACCTCTTTCTTTTCAAATTATCCTAAATAATTTTATTTCGTTTTAGTTAATTTGCTGACACGTATTCAATTGAGGAGTAATTACAGGGTGTTGTGGAGATCTTCAGGCTTCTTTTGAATGTGCTGCTAAAAAAGCTTTGAGAATTGTTGTTTCTTCAATGTCGTTGTAGACTTCAAAAGCAACATCAACCTTGCCATTATTGAGAATTGTTGTTTCATGAATGTCGTTGTAGACTTCAAAGCAACATCAACCTTGCCATTATAATAATTAACAAGTGATAAGTAGTAGCTAGTCCCTACCCCTTAGTTTAGGGATAGTTAAATTATATTTTAAAAATGTATGCAATATGATATAGATAACCTAATTACATAGTTGGTGTTTAATTTAAGAATTATATGATTCAATTACATTTCCAAAACATAAAGGCAATTTAATATAGAGTTATATTGCATTTCAAAATATTAAGCCAAATGTAATGCATAGATTTTTAACATAAATGTATTAATTTAGGAATACCCTACAAATTTGGCCTTTTTGAATTTAAATTCTTTATTTAAGTGATTGTTTTAATGAACCTTAAGTAAGTCCCTAATATTAATGACATTTATTTCTTGTAACACCATTCAAGTCAAGCAAGTCAAGCCATGTAAGACCTTGCAAAACCAAATCACTTCAGGCCACTTAGTAAGTATCTCTTTTAAATTAATTTGAGGAAAAGTTCATTAAATTATGTTCATAGGAAAAGTTCATTTTTATGTTCATGGGAGCTAAAAACATTCTAAGAATTTAACATGCATATTTAACAAAGAAAATTAATAAAATTATGATAATAATAGTACTTTTACATAAAGATGAATGGAAAACTTAAGGATAATTAGTTTTCACACTACAACAAAAAATGGATTTAGCGTCGAATTTAGCACCGGATTTTAGTGTAATTTTTTCCCAATTGTGATGAACAATCTAGCGCTAAACTTGGCACTATTGTACATTTTCATAAAACACCGTCTATTGCATCTTTTTTTATGTCCTTTTTAACATCCATTTTTGCGCCCAATTTTTTGCATCTTTTGTTTCGCCTTTATTTCCTCCCAATTTTGCAACTTCTATTGCATTTTTTTGCATCCTTTGTTACATCCTTATTTGCACCCAGTTTCAGACTCAGTTTTGCATCCAATTTTGTGTCTTATTTTGCTCCTAGTTTTTCATCGAGTCTTGCACCCAATTTTGCACCATGTTTTGCATAAAATTATGTGTCCAATTCTGTATCTAATGTTGCATCTAGGATTGCATCCAATTTTTGGCCCAATGTTGTGTCTAGTTTTGCATCCAATTTTATTTATAATGTTGCATCCCCATTTGCATCTAATTTTTTATCTTCTTTTACATCTTTTTTTGTATCCATGTTTGTGCCTAATGTTTCATCTCATTTTACGTCGTATTTTGCATCTAGGTTTGCACCTAGTGTTGCATCCTGGTTGATGTCTTTTTTTACACCTATGTTTGAGCCCAATGTCGCACCCAATGTTGTGCCTAATGTTGTGCCTAGTTTTGCATCCATGTTTGTATCTAATATTGGATCTAGTTTTGTGTCCAATGTTGCATCCCATCTTGCATTCAATATTACGTCTAGTTTTACATCCAGTGTTTTGTCCCATCTTGCATCCAATATTGTGTCTCATTTTAAGTTTTTGTTTGTGCCAAGTGTTCCTTCCATTTTTTCATGTGGTGTTACACCTAGTTTTATGTCCATCGATACACCATATTTTGACCTTTATAAATACATTCCAATATCATTAGGGTATGGAGGAATCGAACCACCAAACTCCTGCTTGAAACAGGCGCTCTTCCATTGAGCTAGCACCCTTTAAGAATCGGGAAGAGGAGCAATATTAACACATAGATTTGATCATTTGTAATTCTAATAAAAGACAATAAGATCCAAAGACATTCAAGCTTAAAATCCAATTTAATTTTTCAAACACACTAATAAGCACAAAAATATACCGTCCTTAGGAAACAAAATATCGTAAACAGTTACACAATCTATTAAATTGGTCCACAAAAGAGACTTAGAGAACAACATAATGCATTGATGCATACCTAATAAACTAAAATTGATATGGACAAAGAATAAGGGATGTGTTTAAGAAATAGTTGTAGAATCCAATTGAAGATGTGTGTGTTGCTACATAAATTTTGTTATTCATTGATGAGGTAATTTTGTTTAGCAATGGGATGGTAAGAGAAGAACTCCTGAATGGTTACTAAAAGAAGATGCCTACAAACTAAATAGTGCTACAAACTAAAGATAAACTTGGGGAATATTTCTTTAATCTACCAAGAAGTACATATAACTCCATTATACTAACCATCTACAAAACCTGTACCTACTATAGCTTCAAAATCAACCACTATCTATATAATAGAGACAACACATTCACATCCCAGCTAGAATAGATCATACCGTAGTCATGGCCTATTAGGAGAGGGTATGGACATTCAAAAATAAGGTTTATCAACCCCAGAAGAATGATGCCTAAGTGAACAGTCCAAGAGCAGCCCATGGAAATGAACACGGCCTACTTTTTCAGTAGCAAAATGGAATTATAATGCATTCTTCATGTGCTAAGAAATGGAATTCAATTCAAAGGAAATTGTGAAATTATTAGTGAGTCCAATATGACTACGACAATAATCCAGTTCAAATGATGGAGAAAAAACATTTCTTAGCTAGATGCAAGGTCCTTGATGGACTTGGAGTAATGTTGGTGGTAGCAATTCGAATGAAGACTGAGCCAAAGAAGTTGAATGGAACAATTGCCAACAGGTGGGGAGGAAGAGTTTCAATAAGAAACCACCAACAATCATCATAATAGATGAAGCAAAAACCTAAAAGAAGTGAAAAAACCGTCAAGTTGAGATTTAATATAAGAATGTGAAGTTCTTATTAGGAATGTGGGTCTGCCTAAATTTTGATATGTCTCATTAGAAAGTTGGTAAAAGAGATTTTCAGAAAATAACAAATTCTAATCTCTAGTGTTGTTAATTTTTCTCTTCAAGGTAATTGTATGGAAATGTATCAGAGAGTTTGAATTAAATTTGAATGTCCTTATTTCAAGTTCTGTGGTGAGCAAAAGAAACTATAGTAATTATCTGTAAAATCACCTAAGTGTGAAAAGAAAAAATAAGAATGCCTAGTGAAGTGGTAGAAAAAATAACACTATTTGGTTATACATATATTCATGTTGCGTCAAGTGGTAGATATAGGAAACATGATCTAGGGGGGCCTACCACATACATGAACATACAAATGCATTTGGTATGGCCCTGAAACACATCTGGTACAAGGTGTGATAAAAGCTGGCAAATACAAGCTATCGATAAAATCCCAATTGCAATTTATGGAGGGAAGATAAGAGCAACTCTCATGAATTAACTCAAGGTGCATTTCCAAGACTTCGGATGATCAGGCGAAAGTTGCTAAGGACAATAACAACCATTGTTGTTCATAATATATACTTAGCAGTTTGAACATTCATGCATATAGACCTCATGATTCCTAACACATCATCTACACAACTATTCACTTGCAACAAATCCATTGAAGAAAAGATAGAAGACTACATTGCAATGAAATAGATATCATCAACAAATAGCATCATGAGGCCACTACTCCATTCATTCTCGTCATCAACAATAACATTTGTATAAGACTTTATATTATTTTAGTGCAAACAAGTTAATACAAGGTTAAAGGCTACAAAATGCAACATAAAGTATCTATTTGGTAATACCCAAAATATACCACTACATTATGAATCCTTCTTTTCTAGGGAAAACTATCACATTTTATTACTATATAAAGCACAAAAATGTTTTCTATGGGTGTTGTAGCACAAAATACAAAATATAAATCTTACTTTGCTTTGTAAACCAAATCTTAAACTATCCACTAAACATAATGTCCCTTTTAGGAAAACAAATATAGTCTTCCTTTAAGATCTTTTAAAAAACTAAAACTATAAGATAAAAAAACACAACTAGAAAATTTTGAAATAAAACTACAAAGGTCAGATCTAAAAACCTTTGGCATGCCCTCATTGAAATTTACAGCAAGAAGTACCCCAAAGTGGATAAGTAATACCTCTTTGGATATAGCATCAACTCATTGGTTTAATTCTCTGTAATGTGGTAGATTTTGAAAGTATTGAAGATCTCAACTATCTCCTTAAGACATTATGAAGCCTTTACATTATATACTTGTGATCTCATACATTGGGTTCATGTTAGTTGTTGTCTAGTTGCCAATGTAGTAAAGGCAATATTCTAGTCAAAAAATTGTTTGATACTCAATATTGTGCTGTCTTTTGTCAACCCAAACCTCAAAAATTTGGATTGTTCTGGATTGTCTAGATACTACCTTTTGTGGTCCCTATCTTTCTTTATTTTTCTAATTGCTTACTGTGCACTAACTATACAAGTTTGTGCCTTTTCTTTGTTCAATGTATCTATGTCAGAGACTCATACTTGTGTCCACTTGACTATCTGCAAAATCATTTTTCCTTTATAGCTCTTTGCATTTTTTAATGGTGTTTGGCCTAAAAGAGCATAATTATTACTACACCTTACACCCAAGTTGGAAAACATGATGGCCTAAAATAGAATAATTATATAATGTTGTATAAATGAAATTGAAAAGTGTTGAAGATGGGTATTGATTGAACACCTTTATGAAGGTGTGTAAATGTAGGGGGCAGTAGTAAAAGAAAGAGGGGCTTCACAGTAATGGTGAACAAGGCAAGAGAAGAACATCAAGACATTGCAACTGTAGTAAAGTTGTTGGGCACACATTTAAACACATATAAGCACAATGCCTTAATGAATATGCCACCCTCATTCTTAGACAAAGTTTTCATTTGGAATATAGCAAAACAACAATAAATAATCTTGTTTTTACAATAAGCAGTCATAAAAAGAGGTCTCTCACAACGGTCTGAGGCGTGGGATTAGTCACAAAAAAAAAACCCTGTAGCAACTAGCATTATAATCTGGGAAGATTTCCAATAGGTAAGGATGTTGCAGACCTATATTTTTTAGTGTTCCCTGTAGCAACTTCAACATCAATTGGAGACCAAATGATAACCTTAAATGAATTTAGCTTACAACAATAAAACACAGTAATTTGAAGACTAAAAAGGATTGCAATTGTGGCATAAACATGTTTACCCTTGGTTGAGTATGATGGTGCTATCATGGAGTAGAATGGGATTGAATTTGTCACTTTATCCTTGTGTTTGCCTCTGCTATCTCAATGAAGAAAATCTTGGGGATTTTTATATGGTTGTTTAAATGTACAAGGATGAGGTTGAAGAAGCAATGATGCATAATGCCTTAAGCAAGCATGTAAAACAACTCTTATTATATTTATAAGGATATGCTCTTGATCTCTGTTTAGTGGTCTCCCTGTGGGAAACCATATAAAACTCCACAAGACGTCACCATGTGCTACTACGTTCCCATGTATACCATTGCATACGCTTGTATCCTCCTATTCCATTAAGTATCTTGTAGTCATGACTATAACCCAATGTGTCTCCATAGCTATCTTATATCTTCCAAGCCAATTTAGCAATGCATATACACCCATGATGGCTGGTCCACACAGCAGGTGCTTAACTACTCCCTTCATGATTAATCCTTTCTCCAACATAAGTGGCTCATGATCACGTTCATGGTCCAAGCCCTCTATGTCACATCTCTCCTCAGTCACCTGCAACTTTGAAGGCTCCTCATGCATAATAATCAAAGGTCATTCCCCCAAATCACGTGTGACACTCATGCCCTCATGTGTCACTCATGTCATGAGAGCCCTATCATTGGTGACCAAGCACTAACCCTGGTGTTCCTTCTTAAGGATAATGAAGGCAAGGTAACCGCATGGAGATGAGCTAGGATAGATGTAGCTTGAGTCAAGAAAATATTTGAGTTGGGGCTCAACCTCAAGGAGGTTAAACAACATGCAGGAAAGTTAGAGAGAACATCATTGAGAGTTAAGTCAATGGAGTGCTTAATTGTGCTTAATATTGCGTGTAGGAGGCAACCCAATATGGGGAGTAAAAACATCAACAAACTCATTAATCAATGGAAGCATATCAAAGGGAGGGGACTACATATCATTTCCAAGGACCACTAGGCAGAGGATGCAAAGGGACAAATATCAATGTACATTGAACTATAGCATCATTCCCAAAGATAAGAGTTCATAGATCTTAGAATCCTTGAAGAGCTTATAAGTATTGCACCCAACATCATAAAAAGGCTTAGTGTTGATGTTAGTAGGGAATGCCCAATAAACAAGTCCAAACAATTAAGAGGGGAAACATCTCAATGGATGATGTTATGAAAAGCACCAATGGAAAAGGTAATAGTGCAGTGTTGATTACCTAGCAAGCAAGGGACATATTTGGGTCCAACCTAGATGATAAGGGAAGGGGAGGGAGGTAGTCGGTAGCTACAAACATTTGACACTCATGGGATATGAAGTTATTTTAGCTCCCGTTATCAAGAATAAGGGTAGCGAACTAATATTTGACTTAACAATTATGAAAAAAGAGGAAGTCATCAAGGGGTTGTACTGGGTCCCTGGCTATGAGAAGTAGTCAAGAATCTGCAATGGTAGGGTTGTCTAGTGAAATTACCTCTTGTGCTTTATGCAACTAAGGTAAGGAAATCTACATTAGGGCTAGGATACTCATCAATAAAGAGGGTTTTGGAAACACCTTGATGTCGAAGAGGTCTACACTTAGTAGTAGAATGGATATGTGTCCTTTTATAGGAACACCAACAACCAAGATGAGAAGAGAGGGAAACGCACTAAGAGGTAGAGCTGAGGAGATGGTGGGTGGGATTCATGTGGAACGCAATTGAGGGATAGAAGGTTGCAAGGAATGAGAACGTTTATCAAATTTTCAGGGCACAAAGGAATGCTTGGTCAAGAATGCTATTATCAAATAAAGCCATCTCATTTCTAAAAAATGGTAACAACCCAACAACAACCAAGACAAGAAGAGAGGGAAGTACACTAAGAGGTATAGTTGAGGAGATAGTGGGTGGGGTTGATGTGGGATGCAATTGAGGGACACAAGGTTGCAAGGAATGAGAACATTTATCAAATTTTCTTTCAAGAGATAGGACTAGAAGGAATGCTTGGCCAAGAATTTAATAAATTGTTTAATGGTCTGATAAGGAGCCAATAGGAGTTGTAGCCAACATCCAAATGTTTTTTTAGGTATCTAGGTAGGTAGAAATGACTACATAGGGCTTGACAAAATGCATCCCAAGTGGAAATACAATTAGAAGAGGAACTCCCAACCTATGAAGGGTTGAGTTCAACATAGAGGTCTAGAGATTGAATGTGGGACTAACACGTGCATATAATGCCTACTACGCTGTCCAATTGATACTCAATGATTTGCATCTTGAGTTCTTTAGGTATATCTAGACAAGCCTTGAAATAGACATATCAACTACGAATCCAAGCATCTAGCACTTCACCTTGCAACTAGACATCATACTTAAATAGAGTATTGTTAGTGTCTAGCTAGAGCATTGAAGTAGATGCCCTAGATTGTCTATGTAGGGCTTCAATGAGTGCAAGTGTCAAATCATGAAGTGACTTGGATTGAGTAGAATCAACATCTTCAAGGGGGGGTAGGCTCTCTACGAGGCATTATATGCACATAGATTTGGAAAAAATTGTGCTTGGCTAGGATGAAAGGGAAGACTTCTAGAGTCCTAGAAAAAGAAAACTATTATGTGATTCAAGTGGTTGTTGAGCCAAAGGAATAGAATGACTTGCCAGTGAGCATTATTGTGAGGGCACAAATCCATGGAAGGGCTATGGAAGCTAGGAGTGAAGTGCTCTAATACAAATGATTTAAAACCATAGCCTTATAAGAGAGATTATGCAAAGCATATAAAATATAATGAAGAGAGAAAACCCAAAACCTATTCATGTTCATTCTACTAGCAAAAATCCTCTTATAGATGTCTACAATGACAAAGCCAAAAATAACTAGCACACTACCAAAAGCATAGCTCTACATGGCTTATTTAAATTTTAAATATATTAACTAATTAATGAACCTAGTAGTTATGCCCTTAGAAAATCTAGGGAGGAGTGTTGTCAATGGTCATGAAGCAGTGCACTCCTTGGTATGGTTGCAATATTTTGTTGCTTCCTTGTATGCATAATTTTGGCTTGTGTCTTATTTGAAACAATGGTGGAGTTCTAGACTCTTCTGCCCAAAAGGAAAGTTTAAGTCTCTTTGATTTTGTAAAGCTCTTTGATTGATCTTTGTCGCTATAGCCTTGTTAGATCACTTTTGCTTCAGAGTTTGTTGGAGCACTCTTGTTCTTGTCACTGTAGCCCCGTTAGATCACCTTAAGATACAAGACTCTTATGTTGCTTGAATAATTTTTGTTGATCATTAATATTTTTTTGCCTTTTATAGCATCTACCTTGCCTCTTTAAAACTTCAGCAAATTTAATTCTCTTGACAGTTATGAGCAGTCCCTTTTGCTTCCTTTTTACACATGCATTGTTTGAAGCACTGGTTCTTAGTTTGCCTAGATCATTCATGTGGATCTTCAACACTTGAAGCTTCACCAGATCCTTTGAGCATCAACAATGAACCTCTTCTAAGTCATCTTTTGGACTGTCCTTTTCCAGCTTACTCACCATCCAGTTCAATATCAACACATATATATACATGCATTTCATTCAAAAACTTTTCTAGGATCAAGTTAATGACTTGACATTTTGTCAAACAAAAGATCAAGTTATAAACTTGACATTTTGTCAAATAAAAGATTAAGTTGCAGACACCACCTTAACACTTATTGTTTGGAGCGCTGGTTCTTAGTTTTCCTGGATCATTCATGTGGATCTTCAACACTTGAAGCTTCACCAGATCCTTTTAGCATCAACAATGACCATCTTCTAAGTCATCTTTTGGACTGTCCTTTTCCAGCTTACTCACCATCCAGTTCAATATCAGCATAGATATATACATGCATTTCATTCAAAAACTTATCTAGGATCAAGTTAATGACTTGAAATTTTTTCAAACAAAAGATCAAGTTATAAACTTGACATTTTGTCAAACAAAAGATCAAGTTGCAGACACCATATTAACACGTATTGTTTGGAGCACTGGTTATTAGTTTTCCTTGATCATTCATGTGGATCTTCAACACTTGCAACTTCACCAGATCCTTTCAGCATCAATAATGACCATCTTCTAAGTCATATTTTGGAGACTATCCTTTTCCAGCTTACTGACCATCCAGTTCAGTATCAGCACAGGTATATACATGCATTTCATTCAAAAACTTATCTAGGATCAAGTTAATGACTTCACATTTTGTCGAACAAAAGATAAAGTTATAAGCTTGATCTTTTGTCTTTCTTCACCTTCAGACTCTGTTAGGTGTGAAGGAAGTCATCATTAAACGAAGATGGGCTCTAATGCCTCCCTCCTCTTTCTGTCAAGTTGTATATCCTTCTTCTCATCCATGGTTGTTCTTAAGGGGGGTGTTAGAATATTAGACATTAGGAGCATAATATAAGATCAATTTGTAGCATTTGTATTGCATGGTTACTTGCTAGTATAGGTCATTATTTGGCTGCCCTATTCACCCAATTTTCAATGTAAGATTAGTACTTCTATTATCATATGTTGACTCATCATGATACCATGTTCTTATGATGGTTTAACTTGGTGATTCTCTCACTGTGCATGAGTGCATGCTATTCTTAATAGTCACAATATTATGTCAATCAGACTAGTCCATACTCCTCTTTGATGTCAACCTTGTGTTTGATGTAATATAAATAAAGAAGCACTTCAACTCATTTCAACATCATCAATCATCATCATTCAGGTTGCTCCAAAAGGACAAGTCATGTTTCTTGGCTGAGGTCTTCTTCTACTCTATCATAGCAATTGTTTTTTACTAAGGTGGCTATTTGTTGGGGTATATTTCTCTTCTCCCCGATGTGACAAGTCTGGGCAGTCATTAGCGCTCTTCGTGTGCTCTCTTCTTCATGGAAGCAACAACAAGAGGATGCAAATAGTCACAATGGTGGGAGAAGCTATCACGGTGGTGAGGAGCAGTCACGGGGGTAGCGGGAGGAGGCTACACATAGTCACGGTGGTGAGGAGAAGTCATGGGGGTAGCAACAAGATACTTCTACAGTCACAGCCAACCTAGTTGGGTTGTCATACATGCACATTGGCCCTGCTAGGATATTCCTTTGCATCCAATCGCTGTTAGCGCTATCCTACAGCAGCAGCAGTCCACCAACAGACCTCGGTGAGGTGCCAGCAGGTGACAACAAACCTCAGTTAGGTGGCAATAGGCCTTTCATAGCCCTCAATGGTAGCAGCAGGTATAGTCCACGTGGAAACAAGTCATTGGTAGCAACAGTAAATTGTGAGCCTGCTAGGGCTTCCACGGATCCATTTTTTGTATAGTTTAGAAGAACACAGTCTGTTGGGTAAAATTCATCTACATTCATCTCAGAGTTCTATGATCAAATTATCTCTGCTCATTTACAAACTCGGTCATCTCATTTAGATGATGAATTATTAATGCTTTGCGATTTCTATGATCCTTTGGGGAAGTCCCAATGGTCCTGGCCAAGAATGAAGGGGTTGGTGAAGCAAAGGCCATGAGGAAGTTAATCTAGTTGACCAATTATCTAGTTGATGGTTGAATTTGAATGTGCATAAAAAATAGAACAATCTGTGATCAGTGGAAAAGTAAGAAAATATATTAAGACTATGTATGTTTGGCTTTGCTGTCAATTTCTACCATTTGGTGGATAACAACTACTCTTATATTCCAGTATAAGATCAAATTTATATTAAAAATGAACTTTGATTCTATTTAGGAAAAACAGAAAGTGAAACTCACAAATCTGTCATGTGAAGCATGTGATAGTCAAAGGAAAAAGCGATGGCAAAGCACAATTGCAGTCGCAATTATCGTGTGTGGCCTGCATGCAGCATCGAAATTAGTACAGCTTAATAACAGATCAAACATCTAATATTTTCCATGAGTTGCTCCTCTAAGAAGCAACATCCTAATCCAACATATTTCCCATTGAAAATAAGAATAATATTATGTAAAAACCATAAAAGTAACATTAATAGAAGTAATGATGCAATGAATTTCTAGAATCAACACTTCCAAGCAGAAAAGCACACCATCAACGAAATCACATAGCAAACTGTAATTGTGTAGCAAAAAACAATTTGGATATTGAGATCTTAACAAAAATTTCTCAAGATTTTCTTTCACAAGGGTAAGAGACAAACCCTGTGAGCACGGTTGGTTTCAACAAGCCTCGTTCGGTATGGAGACCTGAGTTAAAACCCCACAATGGAATATTAGTCTACTTGTTAGGTTAAATTCCAGCTGCAAGACCTGGGTGATTATGACATAAGAGTATGGACTTGGCCAAATGAAAAATAGTTGTAATTACTGATTCAGATTTTTAATTTTTTAAGGGACATCGTATTGGTAAAAACAGGCTGCCTATGCCTCACAAATTCGGGCCAATTGTAATCCTCTTGGAGAGATGCCTTGAAAATCCAGAGGTGTAGAAAAGTGGTTCCATATTGGCTAGATAGGTTGTAATTACTGATTCATATTTTTAAATTTTTAAGGGCCATCGTATTGGTAAAAAAAGGCTGCTTGTGCCTGACAAATTCAGGCCAATTGTAATCCTCTTGGAGAGATGCCTTGAAAAGCTAGAGGTGCAGAAATAGTGGTTCCATACTAGCTGGATAGTTTCTAATTACCGATTCATATTTTTAAATTTTTAAGGGCCATCGTATTGGTAAAAAAAGGTCGCTTGTGCCTGACAAATTTGGGCCAATTGTAATCCTCTTGGAGAGATGCCTTGAAAAGCCAGAGGTGTAGAAAAAGTGGTTCCATACCGGTTGGATAGGAATTAGCGTTGTATTTATTAAGTTCACTTTTCCTTATTGACATTAAGGAGGCAGGCCAAACACTTTGAGAATGACTCTGGCCCGCTAGGCCTAATGAATTTAGCGGGATTATGGAGGGAGTGTAACAGGTGCCTCTAGTCTTGGCCTGCTACTAGGTATACTCCTGCTAGTGGATGGATTTATAAAATAAATAGCTCTGCCATGGTAAATTAGAGAGTGCAAAGATTACCTTACTTGAATGGTAAATTATAAAGAATCAGTGGTTCACTGACCACTACATCTGCAGATCCCACCAAATCATTCAACCTGGCGGCTGCTCGCTCTTTGATCAGTGATTCACAAGCCACTGGATCTATAGACAATCTCTCCGAAATCTTCAACCCAACTACTCGGTCTTTGATTCACAAGCCACTACATTCAGGGATCCCACCTTATTCTCAAACCTGGCAGCGTTGATTGGCACTCTTGTAAGCTCATCCTGCATAAAAATTATTGGGGTCCCAGGTCCTACATCCACCAAAAACATCCACCTTAAAAAACAAAAACTTGCATCCATCGCTTGGGTTTAAACACAAAAAAAACACAAACTTGCATCCATCGCTTGGGTTTAAACACTAATATTTGATATAGGGTTTGATTTCTTGTGCAGGGTTTCAAAGAACCCTCATGCAGCAACCAGGTTTTGCAATTATAGGATTAAGAGAAAATATCAGCACATATTGGGCAATCTAATCGACCCTACTTGATGCTCGGCAATGTGCTGGGCAAATTTCTTGTGCAGGGTTTCAGAAAACCCTCGTGCAACAACCAGGTTTTGCAAGCTCTATGGCGAAGTTCTTCGACAATGTGAAGAATAAAAGACAGGCAGAAGCTATCACACTTTGGTGCACTATATGAATATTTTGTTCATTTATAAATAATCAATCCTAATTTTTCACTTGCAGTTAGGTAAAAATAAAATATTCATGTAGACTTATAACTTATCAAAATTTAGGTAGTCACATGAAATTAAACAAATTAAAACCAAGGTAGATCTATCTTACACAAGCATCTATTAAGGACCAAGAGGGATCCAATTTCTTAATGTGTAAGAAAATCTTAAGATAGATCTATGTTGGTTTTACTCAATTTGATCTAAAGTAATTTAATATTAATTATCTTATTCTATGTGGTAGGGTTTGCTTCATTTTCAGTTGCAATATAGGTTATGAAGTAATATGTAATTTTTAAGCTTAGCTTTTCCATGTGAATGTGTAATGAAAAATATAAAATCAAATGCCAAAAATTGAAAATACAATTACACATGTTTGCATAGCTAAACATAGCTCTAACATCCACACTAAGATATCTTTGGTCTATTCAATGGATATGGGAAAAAAGAATCTAGGTTTTGAAGATTGAGAATGGTTCTTAGTCTCTAAATAACATAAGAAAGGTACAGAAAATCCTTTATGCACTACACAAGTCTTCTCATAATCAAGGGCTACGTAAAATGGCATGGAGTCACACCTCTGCAGGGGTTTTTGACACTTGAGTTGGATATGTATGCCATTATAATGTCTAAGCAACATGGATGGGTCATTGATCCTTGACAATCATCGGTGAATGAAAAAAAGTGCATTATGATGTTTTTGAAATTTTGAGGATCCCTCCCTTTATAGCTGGTTTTTGGATTTCGGAGTTGATATACGTGCAATGAGTAGGTTCTATGCAATGGAAATGGTTTTTGAGGGATAAACGTGGTAAGTAGGGGAACACTAGCTTTCCTCTCTAATTGAACCTTTTTTATATTAGTAATTATGAACGAAACCTATAACCCATGACACAATCCCTCTTTAGGGTGTCTTTGGCATTTGATTTGAATTCATCTTCCATTACGATATTTTGGGCACTTTGGATGGGTCTTGGGTCCTTGAACATACTAGGGGAAAAAGAAAGAGCCTCAATCCCCGACCCTTACTTCCTAGGATTCCGTGGAAAAATCCTCAAACCAGCACAAATGAACTGTGCATGGCATTACTAACCTCAAAAATTAGTACATGGGAACCACTACTAGGTTAGTTGTGAACCAAGAATATGTATGAAGGTCTAATGAGGATCATGGGAGTGTACAAAAGGGCATTAAATGAATCTTACTTCTCTCAGTCACCATGAAATATACTTATACCTATAAACCATATCTTTTTTGGGGGGATCTATACAACATAAGTGTTTTTTAAAGAGACATTATGATTTCTTTTCTATAGTTTACGGTTATTTGGGTGTAAATAGTGCTCAAAGAAGGATATCAAGTGCCTTAGGCATTTAAAAACATTTCTCAAGCTCAAGCATCATGAAATTTGCACTAAAATGCCACATAGGACCTCTATATGTTGTCTTTACCCTCTAACTAGGATATGAGCTTCATTAATTTGTTTGAGATAGCAAAGATGGCTCTAGGGTATTAAACGATCGACAAAAGGAAAAACAAGGACCTTACATAAGAAATGAACCTTATAACCCTAAGAAATACTGAATAAAGACAACAATTATGAAACACGCACTCCTAGTGGGTTCTTTCACTTTCGAGTATGATCCAAAATGGATCAATACATATTTTTTCATTTATTTTAGTTATTTTTGGATCGAAAGATTGGGTGAATTGATTTGATGGGCCCACTTTAGGGACAACTCTCACTTTGCATATTTGGGGTTTAGAACCTTACGAGGCCTATTTGAGGGCTTACATGGTGTTTTTTGGGTTCAAAAGATCATTACTTATACAACTCCCTTAACACAATTCCACACTTAGATTCCTTTCCAATGGTGCATGATTCATCTTAATCGAAGTCCATATGAAGGAGTTATGCCTTTTGCAAGCTAACCTATCTAGTTGACCACCATGATACCATGTGGATTCCTTATGATCTCTCATTTCTCACACATGAAAAGTTGGTTACGTGTGGAAATTCAAGGACATTTTAGAAGGTACAAAACCCTAACCCTAATCAAGAATCAATGAATGAAAAAAACCTAAAAATAACCCTATATGACTATGAGGTTATATTAAATACTGAGGCATTAGGAGAAGAGGGGGCTCCATTCTTATGATATTATTGTATTGTTCCATAGTTGAGTAATAATAAGGGGGTATATATTAGAGTAAAACAAAGGGAGTAGGAGATCCTGTAGTAGCAATTTATGGCTTGGATTTTCCTCATAATGGGTTATCCCAGGGTAAATCTTATGTCGATCTTGTGTATATATTTTCTCTAGTTATTTTTATTTTAGTCCTAATTTATTTAGCATTCAACAGAAATATGATAATACAAATAATTAAGTTGTAAAATCCATTGTGACAAACTGTTCTAATGGAATATACATGGAAATTTATGAAACATATTGTTATTAGGGAAGTTTTCTTTGTATTTTTGTGGGAAATTGCAAGATTTAGTGGTGGAAAAATTCCTCAAACTCTAAACATGGTGGACACGTATAGCGAAAAACTTATAGGTGATTATGAACAAGGATTTGAAAAGCTAGAAATACAAGTCACTAATATCTCATGCAACATGTCTATCCTCACCGTATCTCTAGAGAGAAAGTTTGCACCTTCTTGTGATTTTGGAGGCTCTTGCTTAGATATTGGATTAGAGTGGAAATCATAATATAGAGGCAAGCTAGAAAAGGAACCCAGGAAAGAGCTTGAAAAGGAGAATCTAAGTTTTAGTACAAACATTTTTTTTTTGTAAGTAGCATAAAATTATATTAAAGTACAAAAAATATTACATGCATAGTGCAAGAGACATGTGTATCTTTAATATCATGGCACATACATAAAATTGTTGCATCAGTCCATACATTTCCCTTTATGAGGGAAACCAAGTCTTCCCTGTCAAAAATATCATATTTATTCGGCATACTAACAAAGCTAATAGAAAAGAGAAAAAAAACACATAATATTTTAGAAAATCTTGGGACCTTACAACTTTCTCCATGGTTCTTTGACAATGGGAAATGGCTTGATGTAGCCATCATCTTCACTGGAGAGAGCAGTTTCAATATCCTTATGTGGCTCCATTGCAGGAGGAGGTGTCGACATCTGTTATGGTGAGCTGTCAATATGCATGTGCCCTTCTTCAGTCCGACCCCTTGTCGCCATGTCGAGTGGAGCCTCTGACATACATCATGTGTACTTGGTGTCCTTGATCTAGTTAATTTCTTTGGCACGGTCCTGCTGGTTTAGACTCAATGAATCCAAGGATGTTTATTGTGTTGAGGAGCTATCAGAATCACTAGAAGTTGGGGGTGAGGGAGCACAATTGCTTTCCTATAGAAACTGGGAAAGAAAAATATCCATCCGCTAGTAGTGGAAAAGCCTATGATGCAAGGGTTGTGTTGTACAGTGATGAGCTACGAACTCGACTTCCCAGTCAACCACCACTCTACGCACACTTATGTGGATATTGTATCTATACCTAATAGAAATGGAATGACAGAATGTTGTTTGGCCTTGTGCTCCCCTCGAGCTGCTACCCATGTGAGGCATTGCATGAAGTCTAAGCGACATTATCAGTGAGTGAATTACTTGCTTTTTGTTTCTTTCTCTCTCTTTGGCTTGAGAGATGGAATTTCCAAATTCAATGGAGTGGTCGTAGAGGATGCATATTAAAATCTACTGCTCGAGCCAAGTCCATACAAGGCCATCGAGCAGGGTGACTAGGTAGTTGATTCGAGCGCCGCCGACCTTTAAATTCTTGCTATGTGTTGAGAGAGGAATCAAAGGCAAAGCCTGTTCCAGGTGACCAATAGTACAGGGTAGAGTGCCTTCCAAGATGGATCCACTAATACATTTGGTCATATTTTTCCACGAAATATTTCCACGTTCTAAACATTCGTGGATTAATACTTCATTTTTTTTATAATGGTAGAAAAATCATGGCAATATCAATGTTTTAATTTTAGAGGAACTTTCGTCTCTATATTGATGATATATGGCTATCTTTGCATACCCGCCAAACCAATACTAGCTTTCAATGCGCGGGTCAACTCATGCATTTTCGGCACATTTGTTGTAGTTGCAACAAGGTTCTTGGTGATTGATTGAGTGCAAATTGAGCTAGGATTTCTTTATCAACCATATCCAAAACTAGAGAGATCAACCATACTCTGCTTCTTCAACGGGTGACTCAACTAGAAAAAGAAGATCAACCAACCTTTAGAGGACAATATGGAACCTGTGGGAAACGACATGCCTTCGCTTTCCCTTGAAGAAGATGTTGTTGTCACAACTTTGGTTGGAATGCATGGAAATGAAAATGTAGATCAATGGGAGGAAGTTGTGAACAATGATATGGACCATTCACCAACGAGTGATGAAGACCTAATTCATGCCAAATATTATTTTGATGGTAGACTTGTTTTTATTTTATTTGATAAAATGGTACATTTCAAAGAACAATCTACCTTGTGGGAGGATTCCTTCAAAGCTAGCGATGAATTGTGCAGAACTAAGGATGTCCAAATTCTGGATATGGTACATCGTGTTACAGGTTTAGAGAAAAGAATTGTGGAAACTGAAAAAATAATTGGCCAGAAGGATCAATGTTCTAAATTTACCATAGTTCTAGCAGAATTGATTTCTGACCTTGACAGACTGAAAGACATGTATCAGGCTCAAAAGAAAAAAAATTGAGGAAACTATAGGGAGACTTGAAAATGAGCTGAAATAACAGGCCTGAAGTTTTGAACATGCCACCATTGAAGACTGTATTTGGTAAGGAAGCAGAACTTCAACAAGAATTGAAGCAGAAAGAAACATTTATTGTAGGTTTGAAGGTTGAGTTTCAAAGGGCATTGATAGAGATGATCATTAAACAACAAAATGAGACTGCAGAATATGAAGCAAGATTGGAAAAATTGAATAACAAAATTAAAAACAAAAATGAGTTGATACAAAAAAAGAGAATTGAAAGGATTTGAGCAACTCTCGGGGCTAAAAGTGCTAGAAGAGGAAAAAAATAAACAGCCAAGGGTAAACAAGTCTGCACACTAGAAGAATCAATAGTCAAGGGTAAACAAGTCTACACACCAAAAAAATCAATAGTCAAGGGTAAGTATTATATTTACATTTATTACAAGTATAGTATGGATGGACTATGAATGTATGGATTTTAACATAATTCCCTAAAATGAAGCATGTTTTGTTGGGAGAAAGAAAATTGGAACAATTTCAATATTAGGTTTCCCTTTTGGTTTGAATTTTGTACTTTGCTGGGGTGTTTTAGAATAATACTTCTTGTTATGCATGCTTTAAGCATATCCCATATGCTTTAAATGATGATGATGATGAACTAGATGACAATGACAGTGATGATGTTTTTAATGAAGATGACGATGGAAATGATGATGATCATCATCATTTTCATCTTTGTCATTATCATCATGATTATCACAATAGTCATCATCATCATCATAATCATCATCCATGTCATCAACATCACCATTGTCCTTGACATCATCATCATGGTTTTTAACATTTTCATCAGTTATTCATCATTACCTTTGGCATAAGAAATAGAATCTACCCAAAATATTTGATTAGTGGAAAAGGGTCATGGAGGACACACACGATTTATGCATGATAAATAACAACTTATTTTTTAAGATGATCAACATCATCATTTTGATTGTACTCATCATCATTGTCATTGTCATCATCACCATCATCACCATTCATTTCATTTCCATCATAATCATCAACAATGTAGTCATTGTCATTATCCTCCTCCTCCTCCTCCTCCTCCTCCTCATCATCATAATCATCATCATCATTATCATTGTCATCGTTCTCCTCATTATCAACAACATTATCATCATCATCATAACCATCCTCAATATCATAATCATTATCCTCACTTTCATCTTCAACATCTGGGTGTAAAACTGGATGCAAAAGTGGATAAAAACATGGATGCAAAAAAGGATGCAAACATGGATGTAACAAAAGTAGGAAAAAAGTGGGCACATAATGGGGTGCACCAAAAATGGATGCAAAAGGTGATGCAAAAGTGGATGCAAAAAATGATGCAATCATGGAAGCAAAACATGATGAAAAAAGTGGCGCAAAAGTGGATACAACCATTGATGTAAAATTGGATACAAAATTGGATGCGAAAGTGGATGCAACAAAAGTAGATGCAAAAGTAGTCGTAACACCCAACACAAAAATGGATGCAAAAGTGGATGCAAAAAGGGATGCAATAACTGATGTAAAATTGGATGCAAAAAAAGATACAAATGTGGATGCAAAAGTTGAAGAAAAAGTGGGTGTAAAAGTAAGTGCAAAAATGGGTGGGAATTGGGACGCGAAAAAAGTGGATGCAAATGTGGATGCAATAGTAGATGCAAAAAAAGACGTAAAAATAGATGGAAAATGGGATGCAAAAAGGGATGCAAATGTGGGTGCAAAAGTGGACGAAAAAATGGATGCAAAAGTGGATGCAAAAATAGCTGAAACAAAATGAGATGCAAAAATAGACTCAAAATAGGATGTAAACTTTGATGCAAAACTTGGCGCATGAAGGGATGCAAAAAAAGAAGTAGAAGTGGATGTAAAAAAGGATTCAAAAGTGGATGAAAACAAGGGTGTAAAAGTTGAGGCAAACATGGGCGTAAAAGGGGGTGCAACAAGAGTAGATGTACAAACTAGGCGCAAAATTAGGTGCAAAACTAGGCTCAAAACCTGTCGCAAAACCTGATGCAAAACTTGGCACATAACCAGGTGCAAAACCCGGTGCAAATTACGCCACAATTTGCGCATGA
>LPNX010614007.1:192517-221455 GCA_001517045.1 Pseudotsuga menziesii | reverse complement strand
ATATATATATATATATATATATATATATATATAATGTAATAATTTATTATTATGTTGATAGATATTTCTTTTTTAGGAAGAAAAAAGCATGTCCTTGTTATTCTTATTAAGAATCAAAGGGCATCAATAGCACCATCCCAGAATGGGTTACATCTCAGTGAGAATACAACTCATATGTAAATAAGTCACATCCAATCACAGCCAAGGGGAAAGGTAGACAATAGAGTGAAGGTTCCCATCAGTAAACTGTCTCATCATGGAGGGGACCGATCTCATCAAACCCCATCTACCGTGATCCAAAGGGATCAGATCAGCTATGTAAAAGAGGACACTCAATGAGTAGCAAAACAACAAATAGGATAGAGGAGTAAGCTCCCCGAACAAGACTCAAATGAGCTGAAAGGTATCATATGTGACCAAATGGTCCATCATAAATTCAGAGAAACAACCATTACTCAGATACAAAGAGAGTGTAGTTTTAGAGAGACGGTCCGCCATCCGATTGTGTTCATGGCAGATGTGGCTAAAAGATAGATCCTGAAAGCTAGAAATTAGCTTTTGAGTTTCTTGACACCAGTGGTAGAGTTCTGGAGGGGAGAGAGCAGTGGATCCTTTTGTCCAATTAATGATGACTAGAGAGTCACCAAATATGTGTTATAAGGGGATCCCCATCATCTAGGATGAGAGCAGAAGAGCCGATAGGCCAAGTAATTCTGCTTTTGTATTGGAGCCATTTCTGACCCCCAACACGAACTTGAAGTGGTGTGACTCATTCAAGTACAAGCTGTATCCAACACCAGCAGCATTTGTTGTAGAGGCCCCATCAAAAAATAGACATGGGTATATCATACAGGGAGGATGCCAAATCTCCCTAACTTTTTTAACTTTGACAGTATGAGAAGAAAACATTTGCATAGAATTTATGATTTGTTGCATGATTTGTTGAGAACAGTCCTCTTCTTCCCTTCAAATAAGGATAGGTTCTGAGCTTTCCATATGGCCCACATCATATGGAGTGGGATAGAGCATAGAGCCAAGTGTCTAGGGAAAATACCAGCCCACTTTTCCACAAATATAACAATTGAGTCCGCGGGAAGAGGAGGAGGCAGCTGATACTGATCACATATGTGATCAAGAACATTCTTCCATACCTGGTAGTGTGAGAATATATGAATGATAGACTCCTCATCGGAGTAGCATAGAGTACATATAGCTGGACCAGAACGCCCCCGTTTCTGAAGGTTATCCCAGGTAAGGATTTTGTTCCTTAATACCAACCATATAAAGCACCCAATTTTGTGAGGAAGAGCATAGGACCATAATAAGGAGTTAAGCCGATTGCTAAAGGATGGTGATAAAGATTTAACAATGCAATCATATACATGATTAGCAGAGATAGAACCATCCTTTTTGTTAAAGTCCCAGACAAGTGAGTCAGATTGTGGTGTGAGACATATACCACTAAGAACCATACCCGTCGTGTATGTATTCCATGCATCTTTCCAAACCCCATCTAAACACAATTCCTCTGTCGTGTACCAGTAATTCTGAGAGTCTAGTAAAGTGTTGCGAGCCTGTGAGAGTGAATTGATATCCAAGTCTTCCAGAAAGGATCTCAGCTCATCTGGGAGGTAGTGTGAGGAAGGGATACTGATAACTGGGTCAACACCAATCAATATATCTTCACCATTACCCACCTGCCAAGCAAGGTGACTTCCCAACTAGGGGAGAGTCTGTAATAAACCCCTCCATGTAGCAGATACCCCACGTGTACAGAACCTCTTACCTCTAAGCCAAGCTACCACCGTGAAGTGTTTCATGTATTTTTTGGTAAGTACACGATGCCACAATCCATCATTTGATAGAACCCTCCAGATATTTTTCAAGCGCAGAGCAATGCTGAACCAGTGAAGATTTTTTATCCCCCATCCCTCATACTCCTTTGGCTATGAGAGACACTGCCAATTTACCAAATGATATATTCGATTATTTTCGGTGGATCCCCATAAGAAAGCAAAAGTAATGCTCCTAAGCTTGTTCAGGATAGATGCCGGGATGGGAGCTAATCCCAGCTAGTAAACCAGAAGACTGGAAAGCATAGACTAAACAAGAATCAGACAGCCTCCCAAAGAGAGTAGCTTGTGGGTCCAAAGAAAAATCCTCTTTTCACATTTTTGTACCAACCAATTCCAATCACAAACCCTATAGCCAAGAGGTTTGATGTAGTATCCCAGGTACTTAAAACCAGAATGAATCAATGCCATCTATTTAGGAAGGACCTTGGCAATATCCAAGTAATTGACAGCATCTATGTTATTATACAAGAAGCAAGATTTTTCAAGGCCGATACACATACCGAATGCCTTATAGAAGGTATCAAGAATTACATTGAATGCATCCCATTCCTGTAATGTGCCAGTTCCCATAATGATCACATCATCCATGAAAATAAGATGGGTAAGTGCAAGGGAGGAAGTGATCTGAATGCCTCGGATAAGACCATGGTTCTGAGCATTGGAGATTAATAGGCTGAGAACCTCGATGACAAGGATGAAGAGTAATGGAGATAATGGGAAGCCTTGTCGTATGCCCCGAGTAGTAGAGAAAAACTTAGCAGAGAATCTTCATTTGCAGAGAATATTTAGCCTTGTCATATGCCTCGAGTAGCAAAGTAGCAGAGTAATAGAAAATGCATTTAACCATGACCAAAATCCAAAAGTCCTGAGCATTGAAGATTCTCGACAAAACCTGAGGTGGGGTTTGGCTGGGGTGGGGTGGGGTGGGATGAAGAGGGTTTAATAAACTTGTTTGAGCAATTCACGAACAAAACTGTTTTCCAGGGAAAGTTACCACCCAAAGGCTGAACAATTGACATTGTACGGGAAAGGGCTATTTTGTTGAAAGATAAAAACCAGGCATGATCCAAGTTCATTTCCCCCAAAGTAGCATCATGCAGATGGTAATGCAGTTTGGATTGCTTCCATATTGGCCAATCTAGAGGGAAGTGGTGGATATGTCCCAACCAGAAGAAGAACACGGAGACGAACCTCATGTGTTCACCCTCGTGCCTCTTCTTTCGCTCTTACAAGGTAAATCATAAAAGATTGGTTGAGTAGGCTTCACTTCACTATTAAAAGAACTAAATAAAAGTAACCCTTCCATCTTTGAATCTCTCAGAGCTTTAACGATAAAAGTAAAGGGTGGGTTACTAGACCCTGACCCTTGGTGAATTGGACCTGATGCTTTACGTCCTCCTAGGAGGTCCTTCTTTTACTATAGTAGGTTTCAAAAAATATTAGTTTGGATTGCTGCCATATAATGTCATTTTCTGGTTTGAGTGCAAATTAGAGGGCAAGGGCGGATTCTCAATTAATAGGATACTAGAATTATTAGTCATTTAGCACATTAACTAGAAAATGTTTTGTTTTATAAGCGTTGTTCAATTTTGTGTAAATTCATTGCACAGTGACAAGGTTTTCATTGCACAGTGATGAAGATATTGTAGTTAGATAAATAAAACTTAGTCTTTTCCTAGATTTTTGTGTTCTGTAGTATTGACCTTGAAAAGCTTGAGCATCAACATCATAAACTCTTGGTGGAACATCTAGTCTTAAATATGTTAAATATACAGCCAGACAGACTGCAAGGATACGTTTGTAAAGTGCATTGGCAAGAATAAGTTATAAATACTCTTAAATCTGTCAAAACATTTATGTTAAATATACAGCCAGACAGACCGCAAGGATATGTTTGTAAAGTGCATTGGCAAGAATCAGTTATAAACAGGGCCTTTTAGTATTGCACTAAGATATATATAGAACCAGACGAGGAATATCATTCAGAAAAGTTGTGGATCTTACATCTGAATCAGAAAGAGAAAGGTCCATAAAAGAAGCATATGATCTGACAAGGGAAGATATATAGGGAATTGTAAGGATCAAACAGTTTAATATTGGTTCAAAAGACCAACCTCAGTTGGTTAAAAAGGTTGGTTTTTTTAAGATTATTGGGACAATTAAGTGTATCGGAGGTTGCTTCTTAAAGAATATGTATACCTATTCTAGAATTTCACCTAGATGAGGGAGATTAAGGGAGAGCTTAGAAAGATGTAGATAAAGCTTAAAGAAAATGCCAGAAGGTTATATTTATTATTGATTCAGCAATGGTTACTTTTTTTTATAGAGAAAGTGACTATCCACGTTTTCAAAAAGAGTAGGACCGTAGTAGCAATGGTTACTTTTTTATAGAGAAAGTGTTTATCCATGTTTTCAAAAAGAAGAGTATGACTGTAGTAGAAGGAGCAGTTAGCTTATAAAGGATACCCTGCATAATCAAATGATAAATGCCAAGTAAATGCCCCTACCCTTGAGTAATGACTCCAAAATAATAATGGTAAATATGATCTTGGTCATATCAACCTATGAACATGCAACACCCAAACCATTTCATTAATGAATGATTGATTATGTGAGGTGGTAATAAAGTTGATATGATTACAAAATAAGATGTGAGCCAATAAGATGATAGGTAATTGTAATTATATTATATTCATAAAAATATAAATTCATGTTTATAATGTTTACTTTATCTATTGGTGAAGAAATTTTTGGTCAACAATGCTTAATATAAGGTCAAACGCCTTATCGATTAATAACCTACCTACGGCAGGGATAATAATATTTGTATGTTACATATAAATGCGGTAATATTTTGAGAGTTTCTAGAATTTATGATCGATGTAAAATATCACTATTAATGTTAAACTAAATATAAATATTTGGAAAAAATATCATTATTAATGTTTAATTAAATATAAATATTGGGCAAAATATCATTATTAATGTTTAATTAAATATAAATATTGGGAAAAATATCACTATTAATGTTCAATTAAATATAAATATTGGACAATTTGCATGTAGTTGAACCAATGCTGAGTGAAATAGTGAGTGGGTGAACCACGTGATAAAATAATTCATAAAATAGTGAGTGGGTGAACCATGTGATAAAATAATTCATAAAACAATGAGTGGGTGAACCACGTGATAAAATAATTCATAACCAGCTAGTGCGGACCTCCCATGTCATAGCAGGAATGTGGGTGCTTAACAAACGTGTTTGAATTTAATATTTTCCAACTCAAAATAAAAAATCAAATTCAAAATCTTATAGGTGCATTGAAAACTTCTTACTATTCTAATAAAATCTTCATTTTAATTTTCTGAGAACAATATGAAGGGGGAGATTGATTTAAATGTTTGCATTGTTGTTATTTTGTTTAGGAGTCCAACATCATGAGAATGAGAGTACTGATTAATACATCTGCAAGTATAGAAAAGTATGGTGATGAAGTATGATTTAAATAATGATTTAGAGAAATCAAGATTGTAATTGTTTGTAAAATGATTTAAAAAGTATTACACTTATTTAGAAGATGGATTTTGTATGCAATCACATTGTTATACTAACACAAACCAATCTTTCATTATCTCTATTTTTTCAATGGCTTAACTAAGTAGCATGCTAGATGGATTTTGTATGTAGTCACATTGTTATACTAACATAAATTCTTATGTTCCAAGATTCTTGTGGTGATAAATTTTATGATATTTCTTTGGATAATCCATAGTATTCATTTTAATGTTGATGTTTCGAATCCACAACAGGATTTGTCAAGAAGATATGTTGACATATTGTCTTGATGATGAATCATGTTGTGGATTCAAAACAATGACATTAAAATGATTACTATGGATTATTCGAATGAAGATCATGACATAAATCCTTCTTCCAGTGTCTCTATTTTTGCAATGGCTTAAATAAGCAGTGTGCAATAAACAAGTTACTTTGTGGATCAGTTTAAAAGTACCATAGAATTTTTTACATAATTTTCTACCAAAGAAGGCCTCCTGGTTCATTTTACTTATTGCAGCTATAACATGTAGAATAGTAAAATTATAAAAAAGGTATGTTCCATCTTTTTTTCATATCTATCAACTTGCAGATATAAAACAAAAAATATTTCTATGCTTCTCAATCATAAAAGTTTAGTACTTAACTATGTATTTGTGCTTTCATAATGCAGACTAATCCCTTCAAGAAAAAATTTATTGTTCATGGTTTTGTATTAGTTATTTACGGTGAAATATACATCATCAAATTTGATATTAAATAATTAGTAAATGTTGAAGAATTCTCCTAAACAAATGCATTGGAGCAGTAGAGATCAGTTTATGATTTATGTCCTTATGTACATAACATGCAAAGAAAGAAGGCTACTTTTAATTATTGTTTTGAAGATAGACACGCTCCATATATAGCATCCTTTCAATTACAATTTATGTCCTTATGTACATAGCATACCAATAAAGAAACCTATTTTCAATTAGTGTTTTGAAGATAGGCAGCTTCGATATATAGCATCCTTTCAATTACAATGTTAAAAATGGACACCCTTCATGTTGCATGATATTTGTGATTTATTAAATTACCTATAAGAGATAAAAAGAGTTGAGGAAACCCAATCTTAATAACCTAACACGTCATCCATTTCATCAATAAACCACAATTTTATTGGAAAAATAAAATAAGAATTGTACACTGCTTTTCATTTTTGAAATGTATATATAATCCTAATTTATGCACTTTATATCGCATCTACAACTTGTGTAATACGTTCAATATAGATGTTGCATCTTTAACTTCTTTGTAAACTATTGAGAAATATATCTTTACGGCAGGCACATTGGCACCATTGTGGCACTTGTTTACGTCACCCAACATGAATAATGTTAGATAGATGCATCATTTAGAGAGGAAATTGTTGAAATTCTGGATAGAAGTGGAATTTGTGTGGGTCACACCCAACACATAGTGGATATAAACCCACAAAAACAAATTCTTTATCCCACTTTGCTTTACTTCAGCACGAATGAAGCTTCTAAGTTTCAATCTTGATTTGATTGATCTGTTTATGTTTAAAAGGATAATGCTTGTACTTACTCCATTTCCTCTACCCCTGCTACTAGTACTTCAGGTGGATCCATGGATGGATTTGGATCCATTGTAAGTGATTCATACCTTTATGTATTTTCTATTTTAATTCTGTTGTAGAGAACTAGAATTACTATATAGTAGTGTTTGTTAATTAGGTTGGATAAACATTTTACCTGAGTTGGGGCACCTTGAATTTAAGGTTTCATATCTACTTCAATGCTACACTAGTTCCAACATGGAAGAAAACTAGGGATCACAAACAATTTGATTAATATAAGTATCTAGAAATTAGTGGAATATGACATTGGGAAACAGTAACCCAGACCTAAACACACAATTGCATCTAAAACTTGGCATCCCTTTGTATCGACAACGCAAGCCCCCAACTTTATAAATTGAATTTAGTTTTTTGTGAGAATATGTTATTTGAAGCTTGGGCTGTGATTGTTATCTCCTTCAAGCTTTGAGTGTTATCTTCTTCAATCTTTGAGGACTATGATGTGAGCTAGTTCAATATCCCTACATGTAGACCAAATCTTATCTGAAAGTTCCACTTAATGAACATTGGTCAAAGTTCCAAAACCTTCATAAAAAGGATTGTAATATACTGCACCACAATTCTTGAGTCAACAAGAATATGTTTGTACTCTGAAGCATGTTCAAAGATTAAATATATGTTATTTTAGTTCCTTTGGTTGTCATTGGACAATTGCTTACTCTAATTTAATTAATCAATACAAAATTTGTTGGCATTGATATAATGGTCTTATTGGAGGTTCTTAAGTTCAAGGAGGAAAGACCTAATGCTTGAAGGAGCATCGATTATGGTTTACCTATTCTCATTCCATATGCTTGACACTTCTTTATATTCAGCACACCATATTAGATTATAACATTAATACCATATAAACCTAGCTACTATTATTTTTTCTCTCAAAAGACATAGCCAACAGTTATCCTCCCACAAAAGGAGATGCCATGAATGAATTGAAATTGAAAAAGGTAGCTCAATTGACTCGTCATTCTCGACTGTGTAATTTAATTTGAGAACTTCATCTACAGGGACTTTTGCCAGCTCAAGCAAAAGGATTATAGGTTCGTCCATGAATAATGACTTACGTCACTCCTTCTCTCAAAATCATGTTGAGAAGGATTCCATGCTATGTGATCTTTAATCAATGAATTAGTTATCATTTCAAAATGTAGAGAACTTAAGAGAGATAAACTAATTAGAGCATGATAACATGTTGCACGTAGATGTTTTGTCTGTCTATACAAGCCAAGATAAATGCAAATACAATAATGTATCTTGTCATAATTTTTGAAATGAGCCATTTTTTAAAGCAATACATTATTAGTCCTTTTCCGACTAGCAGGGACTCTTGTAATCGACTTTCCTCCATTTCCATTAATCAGCACACTAACCAAAACATGTTTTAAGAAATTATCCTAAGCTGTAAACATTACTTGCCAACTGTCTTTTTATCAATGAGGATACCTTTTCATGAACCAATCAAACAACAACCGACTATTTCATCCACCAATCAACAAATTGGAGGTCTTATTTGGCCTCTTTTCAAGGAAAATATATTTTTATTAGCCTTTATGTCCTAAGTTTTTCATGTTTCCAGTGCTTCAACTGAAGTCAACTAAACTAATGCTATGAGTCACTTAGCATTACTTAAAAACATTTAATGTTATGAAACTATTTTCATTAACACCCTCACACATTACAACTTTCAGGTAGCCACCACCCCATCACCTTCCCTCCTCATGCACCGCCCCACTGCCTCATCGGCTTCATGCATATTAACTACACTTGAATCTACATACCTTAAATTCATCTTCTCCGGGAGTTTTCGGAGTTTGGATTTTGAAAAGCCTGTCATTGGATTTGGCCTTCCTTCACGCGTCTTATCATTTTCCATAATGGATTTTGCGTGGTGTTTGTTATTCCCTTTAATTTGCCACATTATCGTTGTTAAGATGACTCAATTCAATTACACTTCATATCTTACATATCTAACACTTCATATCTTACATTAACGTGACTTAATTCAATTACACAACTGAAGCAAAAAGGATTTACTCAATAGACTATTTCAGGAGGAGGATGGTAGGTGGCATTACAACACTATGAAACTGGCTCTTCCCTTTTAATACACGAAAGAAGTTTTGGTATTGCTTCAACAATATTCTACTATTCCAAAGACTTCAACATCTACATTTCATGAATATTTTCCAACGACAATTCTTGGAACACTCAGAAACTTCAACCAACATGTTTTACAACTTCAGATCTGGTGGAAACCCTAAGTATTTTGTGTTATCTATATCCAGCATTGATTCCTAAGTATTTTTTGTTCTTTGTATCCAGCATTGACTCCTAAGTATTTTGTGTTCTCTATATCCAGCATTGACATCTGAGACTAGGAATCTTTTCTATGCCTCCATAATTTGCATCATGAGGCGCTGAAAGACTCCTGTAGCAATCTTGACTTTCAGAGATTCTGCCTGCAAAATAAAATGGTCGAAATATTTATGCAGAGCTTCGACCATAACATTCTTCCCAACTCCTCCCATGCCGTAAGTTTCATCAATATCGATGCAAATATAGAAATTCCACTTAACAAGTTTGAAAATCTTTTTACCAGCAGAGCCGAGCCATCCAATTCCATACAAATCAAGTGATCGCATCAATCTCAGCGTTTTCAACTTTATTTTTCTGGATCATCTAATATCTTAATCATCCGATGCATCGCCGAGCGAGCTACATGGAAGTCAATGTATACGTAAGCAGCTTCTCCTACATTGGACAAAACTTTCACAAATAACTTTTTCTTTTTCTTTACAACGAAATTATTCATTCTTCTTTTGTGATACACTAAGATAAGTGCAACTTAACCTTGAATGTTTAAATATGATGAACAATTTTGTTTTTCCTTTTGAACGAATAAGTTTTAATTGTTTTCAATGATTGCAGCTTCACTTTAAGTGTCACTATGAAAAATTAATTTTAAATGTAGTTATTAACCATTTTACTTTTTCTTTTAAATGAAGAACTTTTAATTATTTTCACTTCTTTTTAAAAAGAAATGAATTAGTTAAGTGCAACTTGCTTGTTAAAGTATTGTAAGAAGGAAGAGTTAACTCAAAACACTTAGCTTGTTAAAGTATTTTAGGAAGGCAAAGTTAACTCAAAAAAATTATAGCTAACAAAGCATTAACCAAGCATTATTATACTTCTGAACTTATAATAAAAGGAGACGAAGCACGTATACATCACATCCTGCAGTTTTGGTTCTTTGTTGATTATGGGGCTATTTTATGCTTCTGTCGTAGGAGAGGCAAGGAGTAACTTCCAACCCGCTGCCTTAATTATCTTAGTAGTACATGGAAACTGAGGTGATCGCAGACATCAAATCCAAGGCCTACCGACCATGCATACTTTCCGCAAAGACGAGGCCGAGGATAGGAATAACTCCTGAGTGGAAAGAATATAAAGGACATAAAGGATACCCAGAGCACAACAATAGTTAGTTCCAAGCTCGACATGCATCCAACATCCAACTGACTATATCTAATGCTAAAGGCAAGGACTTGCTGCCTTTAGCAGCCCCACTTGTTATTTTAGTTATAATGTAATAGGTTCTTAGAAAAAATATTTTAGTTAGGAAATGGAGAGATAAAAAAATTACATTTTTTAAGCGATTATTATTGTAATTACATGGTTTTATTAGTTGTTTGTATGTTAATAAAATTAATAAAAAAAACGAATGGAAATAGATTAGGTTTCTATTTATTATTTTAAATTTTAAACTTTGATTTTCTTTTATCTCAAGTTAATTGTGAAATTAATTTTGGGACCTTAAGTTATTTGTGGTATCCATATATTTTTAGATATTAAAAATGATCATAGTGTAATTATGTCAAAAATGATTAATCACTTGTCTAGCACTTGATCGTAAGTTTTATTTAAATTGAGTTAAGTTAATACTTGGAGAATGTACTTTTAAGATTTTTCTAAATCGAAATAAAGTTGGAATGATTACTTGAATTATTTAAATTGTTATCTAATTTGAAAGTATGATACATGGTTTTGGAGTTTTGTATTTTAAATAAACATGAGAGGTATGTGCTTATATTTTATAAAAAATACCCCATGATGGGAGGAAAAGTCAAGGCACACTAACACTTTCCCACACTTGTTTCATTCCAATGAGTAGCATGGGCACTCCCTTAGATTGTTATGATAGAGAGAGAGGCAACATTGGCCATTTTACAGCCTAATTTAATTACATTGGCCCTTCATCACACTTCTTCTAAAATCTAAGTAAAGATGGGAAGGAGCACTAGCCCTTTCTCACCCTTTTATGGTTAGGGTGACGAGGAAGAGTGTTTAGGAACTTTTTCACACACTTGTTCCATTATAATGAGTAGTATGGGAACTCCCTTAGACTTTAGGGAAGAGAAGGAGCATGGGTCTCTGCTCAAGCACTTGTAATTTGAGGGAACAATTTGCCTTTTCTCTTGCACTAGTAATTTTTGGGAGGAAGTGTCAAGGAGGACTAGCCCTTTACTGTTCCATTCAAATTTATGAAGATGGAAGCTTGAAGTAGGTTTTTAAAACTATCATGTAATTTGTATTTTGTATAACATGTTGGATCTATTTATGTTTTGAATGACACCTTGGAGGTGATGTCTTGTACTTTAGGTTGTACATAGTTATGGAAGTAGTCTTAATTGTTATTTAAAATAAAATAGTTGTAGAAAGACATCTATAATCTCGTGCAATGTAAATAATGTCTTATTACTATATAAATAAACTTAATTAAAATTATGTGTGCAATAATAAGTATCGACAATTTCCTGGATAAGATGTCTGGTATGGATTAGGCTGGTTTGGTGAGGCCAGCGCAGGCCCAGGTGGACACAATATAGGATGACCATGTGTTTGGAGTAGTGGAGGCTCGTTAGTCCATAGAAAATTTGGTGGGTAGAAGAGCGGCGAAGGCTTGTCACTCTAGAGAAAAGGTGGCAGGTGGAGAAGCACTAGAGGATCGCTAGTCTGACTTTAACATTAAATGAAGATTCTTTTCCATCGAAACAAATCAGCGTTGCATGTAACTTTCTGCATTGGAGATTGATACTGAAATCTAGCACGCAATGGAGGTAATCCTGAAATATATCACATGGGCGAGGATGAGCATACCGATGGAAATGATGGCCATCTTCATCACTGGAGCCTGCAATGAAGACACAACATTAAGAAGCGATCAAAAAATAAAGGCACACGATAATGCAATGAAATTTACTAGTTCTGTATTCGCTCCCACTGGATTAAAAACTTTGTTTACTATTTTGTTATGTTAATATATTTATATTTTATAAAACCATAATATCCAAATAACAACTTCCAAACATAGTACCATTGACTAAATAAAGAGAAAATCCATTAAATTAATATTATTTGTGTGCCTTTCCATTTACCAAGTTGAATTTTTTCGTCCTAAAACTCAAAAATTTTCTTCTTCAGAAGCGTGAAATCTCACATGCGATGGAGGTGATTCTAAAACCGTGCATGCATTCAATGAAATCTCATCATGCAAACATGATCAGCTTAAAGTTAGACAACAATACCATGGAACTCATTGTTCTAGCTTCGCACTTAGTGGATTAAAAACTTGGTTTGATATTTTGTTGTGTTTGGGTGATCGACTTGCCTCACTTTTGGTGTTATGGCATCTCATGGTGGAAATTCCAGCCCTTCACCGAATGGTTCGACTTTTGTGGCCATGGCTATTATTTAAGCAACAAATTTTTAACACACATAAGTCTCAGAGGAGGAGCAAGACACAATGGTTGTTTTGGAAGTGGAGGTTAAGCTGGTTAGGGCGTACTACGAAGATGGTGAGGTTCAAAGGTAGGTTAAAGGAAGAATTCCAGAATTGGGTTTCTGTAGATACCAAACTTCTCAGTTTTATAGGACTTTGGATCTTTATTGCAGGAACACCAAATCTATGGTAGCCTTGGGTATGCAGCCGAAGGATGAATACTTCCACCAACTTGAGCAACAAATGGAGACTTTGGAACATAAAAAATGCTTATCTTATTGAGGTCGTCACATGTATGGTTGGTCGAATGGGGGGATCCTTCGAACAACCTTCTGATAGGCCTCCTTAGGTATAGAATGTTGCAAACCTACCTCCTGCCCAATTTTTGCAAACCCAGGACTAGCATAGTTTTGATCATATTTAGAACCGCTCCAGTGGGTCTTTAACATGGTTTCCCAACTAGCCAAGCACAGTTTTTTAAATCTCAATTATGCATACCAGCTCTAACCCCTTTATACATTTTTCAATGTAAGATATTTATATAGCTTCATTTGCTTCATTACAAATTATTTGTTAACTAAATGAAGTGTTGATTTTTTTAATTCTCAGAACTATCGATTATCGATTAAATTGTTTTGATATGAAAACCTGTTATGTCACCTTTATACATTTTTCGATAATATGTTAATATAGTTTCTCTTACTTCAACACAAATTATGCGTGGACTAAATGAAGTGTTAATGTTCATTGTATACATTGTTTCTTCTTCTATCATCTACTTCAACCTACATATTTTATAAGTTTTATTTTATATATATTATTATTGTAGTCTTTTGTTGTACAAACTACATAATTTATCGATTAAAATTCCCATGTATCATTAATGTAGGAGTTTTTAGTACAAGTTAATTTGTTTATAAATTTGGTTAGGATGAAAAAAATGGTATAGTAGGCACACTGATTATTATTCAAGGATTGAAATCCAATTTTTTAAATCGAAATTCACAATTTTATATAATTTGGAAGAAAAAGGTGTACTTCGTAGTTTTAGAATTAAAAAAAACACTACTGAAATAAAATTACACAATTTTCAAATCCAACATTGCCCATTACAGGACCCAATTTTGCACTTTAGAAATGCTGATGTTGATGCTTTTTCTCACTCACTCACAACTCCTCATTTCTCTCGCTCTAGTAATTTTGGGAGGATGAGACCAGGAGCACTAGCCATTTCCCATAATTTCATTCAAATGAGTAATTATGGGAATTCAAATGACAAGTCCATGCCATGATGTCGGGGTTACAATGCAGGGACAAGAAGGAAAGTGTTTATCATAACTATGTTCCAAATAGGCTATGTGCTTTGAGAAATTTATGTAGCACAATTTATAATGGTCAACATGCATATGGTCGTGGCAGGGTTCAGGGAATTAATTTCCCATTGTTGACACACTATTGTGATATTGAGAGTCTCGTGGTGATTTAAAATGGATCTCCATTTGTGACCCCAATGCCAACTTTCTGTGGAACAGTGCAAGCAAGGCACTGTGTAATATGTCGAGACCTTTTATATTCAACAAAAAATTTCTATGCCACAAAAATTATCTTTACAGGGGGGTCATGGGAGTTTCGTATGTTACTAAGGTAAAATCAAATGGAGGGTTGTTGTAAGGAGGAGAAGGAGCATCGATCCCATTCTCAAACTCTTGTAATTTAGTAAGCATGAGTTCTTTCTCTTGATGTGGTAATTTTTTGGAGGAAGAATCAAGGAGCACTTTCCCTTTCCACTATTGTTTCGTTCAAATGAGTAGCATGGAAACTCCCATAGAGGGTGAGTGGCGACTGATCAAACAATGTAATGTAGTACAAAATAGTGTTACATTGATGCAATTTAGTAAACCTCAACTTCATTTTGGTTTCACTATCAGATAGCTCAAGAAGGTAAGAGAAACAACGAAGGTGGAAGGGATAAATACAAACATTATTTAAAAACGAATAGCAGAAGGAGGGCTCAATCAAACCTCGTAAAAAATAAATAAACTTTCCTGTTAAACCTTACTAAATAGATAGACATTAGCACCTATGATAGAGTTAGGTTATTTGATGATTCTCTCAAACAGATATAAATCATCGTTGTAAATTTCTCCAATCCAATAATACCAAACACTACCTAAATAGTAGTCACCCAAAGCAAACCTTAATTTCCCACCCAAAGGCTATGCACTTCGGGAGGGATTTATGCACCATTTTTATGCAGCACAGTTTATAATGGGCCACACTGATATTCTTGTTGTGCATTTTGAGGCATTATTTGTGGTGATTTATGGTAAGTTCCTTTTTACTATTGTGCACTTTGGATTCCACATTGTGTTGCACTATATTCCCGAGGCAATGCACAGTCCATCACCTCTTGTTTTGTAGTCGTTCAAGGTTGTGTCGAGCCGTTGGGTTCACAAACCCATCGTAGAATTATAAAATATACCTCATAAAGTTACAATGGGTCATAAATTCATGTGTGATTTTTTAGCTAGCTTAATGAGCGGTGCTTTCTTGGTCGTCAGAATATTCCATGTATAAATTATTTTTGTTTGAAGTAATTAAGTTACACTCCTAGGACATTTTAGGTTCTACATCTTTTAAGGCATAATTAAATAGAAAATCGTTTTCATCGATGAAAAAATAAGTTCCCTCTTTTGAGTTTCCAATGAGTACGTAATTTATGTAAGTATTTAGAGTCTTCCATGTAAATTTATTGTGTTTATTTGTTGAAATTGTACCATTATATTTATCATTTTATATTTGTACTAAGTAGTCGTAAAATCAAATTTTCTACAGCAGTTTCAATGGCACACCTGGAATCCTCTTATATAATTGTACCTAGGCTTTAAGTCTTTTCTAAAATTCTTTGTGAAGAGTCATATTTAAACTAGTTTATAGAGGTTGCACATTCGGAGAATTGCAACCTAGACCTATACATTCACGCTGAGATAGGGGAGATAGTGACACCCGTAGGAATTGCTTTGAACTCAACAATTGTGAATGAACATGAACTTTTGATTCAATTTGAATCAATTGTAGATGCTAAAGAAAATGAGCCTAATGTTGAATATTGCATTGTACAACAATGCACCTTTTAAGGAAATATTTTATCAACAACACATTATACAAGCATCTGTGGAAAGAAAATATTCCTCAACATACATGTATGGTTGGAATTCGGCAAACTATGGTGAGAATCCATACATATTAATACATGCTAATGGAATACAAAATGAGATTCAAACTATTTTGAAATGTGTATACCTTAAAAAAAACATCATCTGTTGTGCACTACATGAATATTAGAAAGGAGCTCAATCAAAATTGTGTTGTGAGCCTTATATATTGGAGGTGCAGGTATGCACACAGTTTGGAGAAGTATATGAAAATTTTCCTTTTCAAATCATTGTGATAAACTCCAATTGAGGCCAAGATCGAAACAGTAGCCAAAATATTTCAAAAAATAGGGGGTGAAAACAAAACAATTGCCTCCACTTTCTTATTTGCTGGCAAAGTTTTCAAAATTGGTATAAATCAGTGTCATGTGGCACCTAAAGAGTACCAGTATAGATCAATCAATGAGAACTGGGTGCCTTAATTGATGCATTCAATCATAGAAAATCTAAACACCTTGCAAAGAGGTGTATTATTGATTCCTTTTAAAGTGCTTTTACAAGAGGGGGTACCAAGATACCATACAACTTTGCAGAATTGGTAATAGAGGAAGATGTTCCAAGGGAAGATGTACATTTGTTTATTTTTTATGGGAAACACGCAATAGAAGATTCTAAGGAAATATCGAAAAATAAAGTATATAGTGCTCTCCATGATCAATTGAAAGAGAGGATGGCTCGAATTGTATACCCTGCCACATCTACAACTAATGATCCTAAATCCTTGCAAGCAACAAAATGATGAAAACAAATCATGGGTTCAGACTGAGTACGTTATACAGATTTTGAAAGCTAGGAGGCACCACTGGGAGAATTTCGGTGAGCCAAAACATCTTGCGAGGGGAATCAAATATTATTCTGAATGGATGGTAAGTTTGTGTACTTGAACTACATTGATTATATTATTGTGAAAACAAAATTCCAACATTTATTATTTCCTTCCAAGTGTTTGAGAAAAAATCTAAAACTATCTTCAAAAGAGAGAAGGATGAGAATCTCAAGGATAAGTTGACCTTAGTGTGTATCCCTCATCAAATACGAAATAAATGGGTCAACATTTTTTACCTTTATAAAAGTGGTGTTCAGGAATGTTCTCCTAATAAGGCATCACAACCAAATTTCACTCCCAACAATACATCTAAATACACAACAAGTTTTTTCAGGTGTACAAGGGGGATGGAAGATAAAGAACCATATGGTTTAGAAGCTACAATAACAAAAGGAAATGTATGGATGAATAACTCAGTAAAAGAAGGGGTGGAAATAGAGGGATTAAATGGATACTACAAGAGGATAAAAGCATAAAGACATGTTTGTAGATTTGAATCAAGATACATGGAAAATAACGATGTTGACAACCAAATATATTTCAAAGTACACATAATAAATGTGCTAGAAATGTACAAAATGAAACAAATCCACTTCATACAACTTGGTGATGTCCTTGGTGAAATGCAAGAAATAGATGACCTGGAAAATCAAGTAAAAAGAAGAAAAAAAGGAAGGTTAATTATGATGATCATAGTGTTCTCAAACTAGTTAAGAACACTTTGGATATGTATATAGTGCAAAGTAATGGTGTGGAAAGGAGATCCCTTCCAAACTCCTTTCATTTTTCATGTGTTTCATCTTATCCAAGTTCATTCAAGCATGCACTAGAAAGCTTATGACCAGATATGATAACATTGGAAATTGATTTATTGGTGGTAGATTTATGTAATGTGGTCACGGATTGGAGTGGTGATGATATAATAGAGTTGTTTAACATGCTGGATAGAAGCCATGGTAGATGTGTTTGTGTCTTTTTGGTTGATCCAGTAAAATTCCATTTAGTTATAGTTGTGGTCAAGTTGTATTTAAAAAAAAAAGTCAAATATTTTTATTTTAAAGTTGGCAATATTGGATAGTTCAAAGATAAAAACAGATATGACAAATCATATACCATCATTGTGTTTCATGGTCTATATAAACAATGAAAAGATAATGAAATCAAAATAATTCAATCAATGGATATGTGTTATGACCATAATGAAGATGATGACAAAATGGATCCCCTTCCTTCATCCAAGGAAGTTAGTGTTCAGAGGAGGATTACACATCCATTCAAAAATGAAAGAAATATTCCATTTTGGGGACAATGTTACTAAACATTTTGTATATGAAGGTGGAGTGGTTCTCTTTGTTTATGGCAGAAATATAATTCTTTAGTTTATAATGTGGGAATGAAAGTATTGATTGGCATGCGTTGTTGAGAATGCAAATCAAGAAGAAAATTTGAAGAGATATTATGAAAGACTTATCAACACTCCAAGTTGAATCTTATTATTATTATTTTAGTAAAAAATATATAATATTTTTAAAAGCTAATTATATATATTTATATAGATAAATTCTCTCGATACTCTATCTTGGTGGGATATCTCAAGTGGTCAAGTGTTGTAAGTTGTGAGCATACGGTCTTGGGGTCAAATCCTTGGGTGGCCATACATTTCTATATAAGGGTCTCACTTGATGTCCCCATCAAGTTAGCTTTGTAATAAGAGCGAATGGGATGGGGGCCCTTTGGGTGGGGTCCCTATGAATTGTTTCCTATGGACATAGCAAGCCCCGCGAGAAAGTAGGTGAACCACAATTGAAAAAAAATACTGTTAATACTCTCTCTACTTTCTTTCTTGTAAAACATTTATTAATTTAGAATAATAATAAATCTTTTGTACAATATTAAATTAGTATCTTTAAACTTGAGAAAAAACAAGAACATTGCACAATTAATTGCTTTATCTAGCAATTGAATTACATGCCTTTTAATTAGATGCCTTAGACCAACTTTATTTATATATGAACTTTATAGGAATATATTATAAAACAAAGGTTCTCCTAAAACTATATTCATTCTTCTTATTTCGGTACATTTAAAAAAGCGTAACACTAGTACTCCTTTACACATTGGAAAAAATATAAATATATATTCTCTTAAAAAAAATTCAATACTCAAAAAACTATACTCTGTATTAATATACATTTCAAAAAAAGTTAACACTATGATTTCTTTACCTATTGAAAAAAAAGATAAATATATATTTTCTTTAGTCTTTTTCACTACTGAACAAACTATACTCTATATTAATAAATAATGTTTTTAATATTGGTCGAAGAGAGTGAATAACCATGGGTCCACAAGCCTCCAAAAGTGGTATACATGATAGAGTTGGGGAGATGGCTAGGGTTTCACAGCGTTGGCACTTGGTCCATCTCCATCACTGCTTGACCATACCCTGGTTTCTCATTTGCTGAATATTGTCTACGCTACATGACGATGGCCTTGTTGTCTGGTTCTTCCTCACTTCACAGGGCTTGTTCTCGCATGTTTTCTCATGCAAGTGAGGTGCCAAACTTGCAATTTTATTTCTTGTGTCATCTGTGTCAGGTTTGTACCGGTTTTTTATGCAGGTGGTTGGCCCTGGTGTCAGATGCAACACCTTGAAGGTTTGAACATTCCTTGATTTTTCGGTGTTTGCTGAACCGGGTTTTTGTTTCTCTAGGTGGCGGCATTGTCAACTAGCTCAACCATGTTCCATGGGGTTTGTATCGCCACGACTTCCTACGGTTTGTGTGGGGTTTTTATGGTAAGCTTCCATCTCTATATTGTCACCTATCTTCCTTCCCTATATCTTGTCTGTATCAAGCTACCTGGAGTTCCTCCCCTTAGATGGGGGACTAGTACCAACCAAGTTTCAAAAAGTGGGATTTTTTCTTTGTATGCAACTTGGTATTTCTAGTTTTACCCTTATCCTCGAGCCTTGCTGCAGTGAAGGTTGATTCTTTCCAGGGGGGGGGGGGGTCGGTTTGTTCACATCGTTTGTTTTACTTCACCACCTTTTGGGTATCCTCGGGATTCCCATGGTTGACTCTGGGTTATTTTTCATTTTTCTCTGTGCTGCACTTGAGTTTTTGTACCTGATATTTTGGGGGTAGGGCTTTACTTTCTTCTTTCCTTTATGGGGGTTGACCCTTTTCTTCTGATTTTTTTTGGGGTACCTTGTTGTCGGATCATGATACGGAGGGTTCCTGGGTTTAACTCTGGTGCCCTTCGGTATAAGGCCCTCTTAGGGCTTTTGCCCTATCCTCTTGCAATCATTGTTTACTGACCCATCTGTCTACTATTTTTTACTATCTTCGTTACCCTTTTAGGGTTTTATCTGGGGTTTTATTTTTGGATTTGGTCGTCGCCACCTTTGGTTTCAAGTGTTGGGTTGACCTGCTTTTGTTGGTATTCATGTATCTTTGGGTTTTGCTTTGTTACCACCCTCTTTTCTATGACGGGGCATGGTATGGCTATGTGTCCTACTAATCCTCATGGGGGGCATCAGACTGGCACTACTCGATCCCAGATAAGAAGGAAGTCAAAAGCCCTAAAAGCGCAAGAAGGAAAGGTTAGATATGTGCTGGGGCGTGGTATTGACATGGAGCATGTGGAGGCACTATGTTCTAGGGATTTAATAGGCATACTTGAATACTGTCATATGGGGAAAAAGGAATGGAAAGCTTGGGCTTCAGAACATTGGAAACTTCTACTCACCTATGTGCCCACGATTACTCTGCTCACAAAGGGATGGTTGGTGTTTATTTTTTTGGAGGACGCTCATGCTACGACAATATTGGAATCTCTCTAGAGAATTGGGGAAGGTTCTCTTGTCCTTAGTCCCTGGCTTGCGCATTTTGACCCTCTCTATGAGTAGGTAAGGAAACGACATTTGTGGGTCTTACTCCATGCTCTTCCTTTTCCTCTGTGGAGCTGAGGGTTTTTGGAAGGTATTGCCAATACCATTGGCAGATTCGTTGCTATGGAAGATGACTTCCAACACTCTTTAGATAAGAGATTGGTGAATATTTTGGTTGAAGTGGACATCTCAGAAGGTCTCCCTGTAGAAATTGAAATCCTCTGTCTTGATCACCTAGTTACTCAGCGATTGGTTTACCTTAACATTCCATTTCAATGCAGTAGATGCAGGGAAGTGGGTCACCTGAGAAGGGAACTCCCTATCATTATTCAATGGGTTTTTAGTCTGTGTTCTCGACATACTCCTCCCCGTACTGAAGCAGGCCCCCACCTGCGCAGAGAATAAGCTGCTTGAACACACTTCCTTGGTACAGGATCCTCTATCTAAAGGTATTTACTCTCAAGCCTTTTCTTTTTTTGGAGACATGTCTGATCGTGACCTTTAGCTTATTAATGAATTGGAGGGGATCACCACTCACTCTTCAACTCACTTGGGTAGTGTGCCCTCAACCTCTCGGCCTTCCTCCATGCCCAAGAACTCTTTTGACACTCCTAGAGGTCCTTTTTTGCAGCAGCCTTCTAACCCTTCTCTTTTTGGTACTGATCCTCAAGTCCCGCTTGAGGTAGGCTCTATTTTTTCAGCAAATGACTTTCCACCTCTTGAGAGAGCAAGCTAACCTATCATCACTTCCTCTCCCTGCAGCCCCACTTCTTCTCCTTCCTTCGCTGACCCATCTCTTCAGAAGTCTTGGAGATTTTCTCTACCAAAAATCCTATCTCACCCACTACCCGTCCACTGGAATGTATACATTTTGAAAACGTTACTATCGCAAAAACATGAAGAAATCTGGTCCTGCGGTGGATAGGGCCTCAGTTGCACAAACCTATACTCCTTTGTCTGCCATATTGAAAAATGCGGCGAGGAACTCTTCCGCATCAATCCCTCGGGTTCTTAGAGCATTGTCACCCACCTCTGGTGGTTCTTAATGAAAATTTTATCTCTCAATGTGAGGGGCTTGGGGGGCTTGATGAAACAAAAGAGCCTCCATCTTCTTATTGTGTCTTTCTCACTCGAATTGATTCTTTTACAAGAAACTATGAACAACACCTATCCTGCTCTCCAAGCATTCTCCAAGCTCCGTCCTGGGTGGGAGTTTTGTGCACTCAACTCAAAGGGATTTTCTGGTGGTATCCTTATGGCTTGGAACCCCCTTAGGGTGCTCTACAAGGCCTTTGAAACACTGGCAGGCATACTTGTCAAGGCATGTTTTCGGGTTTCACACTCTTCCCTATCCATTTTGAATTGTTATGGTCCCTACCACAATCATGATGTATTCTGGAATTTCACTGCATGTGGTGGTCTCTATCTTTTCTTGATTTGATCCTTGCTGGGACCTTAATATTACTCTTAAGGCTTGTGAAATATGGGTAAGGAAATCCCAAATTGATCCCCTTGGTCAATTCTTCACTCAACATTTTTCTAACTTTAATCTTGTGGATGTTGCACCTTCCTGTGCAGGGCCTACTTGGAGGAATAGTAGGGCTAGGGAGGAGGGATTTAGTAAAAGACTCGATATATTTTTAATCTCCTCGAGCCTGATTGATATGCTTCCTCAATATAGGGTTTGGTATTCCCCTTCAGCTGTCTCGGATCACTATCCAGTATGTTTTGAGTGGATGGAGGAGGTGAGCATTCATTATTTCCCTTTTAATTTCAATCGTATCTGGCTCCTTGATGAATATTTCACTAGGATGGTCAAATAAGAATGGCCCAAGTTTCCTCTTGGAGACCTTTGGATAAATGGATGCTCTTTCGCAAAAGCTTTGCTTGTTGAAAAGGAAGGTAAGGGTTTGGACTCGTTCGAAATCCTTGGATATGAAACAATACCTTATTTCTATTGATTCAAAAATTAAGAATCTCTTAGGTTCTTTTATGTCGGGTATTCTCTCCTTACAAGACCATTATCGGCTCTCAGAGCTCAGGAGAAAAATGAAGCATATGTTGGACCATGAACTTCTCTCAGCACTTTTACAAAGTAGGTTGACTTGGGCAAATTTTTGGGATGCGAACACAATTTTTTTTCATGTTGTGGCCTCTGCTTGTAGGAATCAAAATGCTATATGGGGCCTTGAAGATGATATGAGGAATTTGATTGAAGATGATAAGGGTTTAAAAGACGTTGGTTTTAATTATTTTTCTAAAGTTTTCAGGGATGACCATCAGACTAATATTGTGTCTCAATTGAAGGTTATACACTTGTTTCCCTCCTTTATTCTTCCTGATGAAACTGAAAGTTTCTCCCTTCATATTACCTTTGAGGAGATTGAGCATGCTTTAAGGTCTTTCAAGCGGGATAAAATCCCTGGACCAGATGGCTGGCCGGTAGAATTCTTCCTGGCTTTCTTTGACATTTTTGGAAATGACCTTCTGGATGCGGTTGAATACTCTAGATTGAATGGAAGGGTCTTACCTTCTCTGAACTGTACCTTCATTGCTATTATACCCAAGAAACAAAACCACTTACCTTTGTTGACTTCAGACCTATATCTCTTTGTAACTTGGTGTACAAACTTATCTCCAAAATTGCAGCCTTACGTTTTAAGCCTTTCCTGGATAAGTATATTTCCACTCAACGGTTTGGGTTTCTGAAGAATAGGCAAATTGTAGAACCTATTGCCATCACACAAGAGGTTTTACACTTAGTGAAGACTAAAAATAAGAGTGCCCTTATTCTCAAGCTTGAATTGTCAAAGGCTTTTGACAGGGTAAATTGGTCATATCTCAGGCTCATCTTACGTCAGATTAGGGTTCCTTTGGTTGGTGTCAATTGGATCATGGGATTTTTATCTTCTGCAAAATTTGCCCTACTTATAAATGGTACTTCATCTTGTTTCTTTCTTGCTTCTAGGGGTTTAAGGCAGGGCTCTCCGTTGTCTCCTCTGTTGTTTATTCTTGTTATTTAGGGGCTTAGCCTATTGATTGAAGATGCTCGGTCAAACGACAGGATTAAGGGTATTAACATTTCATCTCAGTTGTCTCTCACACATCTATTATATTTCGATGATGTGATACTCTTTGGTTTAGGAACCTTTGAGAAATGGGTTGCTTTTGAAGCCATTCTGGATAGATTTTGTGCAGCCTCAGGTATGTGTATCAATATGGACAAAGATTGTTTTCTTTTCAATAATGTTGAAGAGGGAATCTTAAACATGATTACCCGTACTTTATCTTTCAAGTATGATCACATCTCACTGGGGTTCAAGTATTTGGGATGCTACATTAAGCCTCTTGGTTATTTGGTGAAGGACTAGTACTGGCCATTAAAGAATTTTGAGAAGCGAATTAAGCATTGGACCCATAGACTTCTTTCTTTGGGGGGCAGACTTGTCTTTATCAGGGCTGTACTTACCAGTATGCCTATTTACTGGATGGCTCTTGTTCCTATTCCTAAGTCTATACTAGATAAGCTCAGAAAGATGATCTTTTCTTTTTTATGGGGTTCTTTTGCAGATAAGAAAAGGTACCACTTGGTGGATTGGTTGTCTCTCTCACGACCTATATCCTTTGGAGGGTAGGGTATAAAAAATTTGGGCTGGCTTAGCCTTTCCCTGCGCTTGAAAAACATGTGGCTGGCACTTAATGGGATAGGGATCTGGCACCGTATTATTTCCTCTAAATATTTAAAAAGACACTCTCTGGTGTCATGGATCAGACAAAAGTATTTTTCAGCAATTGGGGTATTGGTTATATGGAATCGCTTCCTAAATACGCTCACCTGGGTCGGTAGATGTATTTCTTGGCAAGTGGGAAATGGTGTATACACACTTATTGGCTCGGATCCGATTGTGGGTGTTAGCACTCAGAATGTACCCAGGTTGTGAAAGGTAGATCCCAAGGTAACAGCAAAAACCACTTTAGAATGTATTTCTGACCTAATACAATCAGAGAGGGATCTCTCACTATTTACAAAGTTTTTATACTCAATATATTCAATCAAAGACAATCAGAAGGTCAAATTTCTGATGGGACAAATAGGACAAGTTTGTTTTAAAAGACTTGGTAGGACAGTCATGAAGGAGACCATTGGGCAATGGAGTCAACAATCAGAAATGAAATAGGTTGCAAGAGGTAGGGTTTTGAAATTTTATGAACAGAGGCAAGGTAGGCACCATTTCCTCAGTCTTGAGGTATTAATAGGTTGATTAGTAGACAAAGGGAGACATTCCATCAAACAGAGCACCTCTAGGGTGAATTCTGCAAGACTTTAGAAGAAAATAGTTTGAAAATGCTTGAACAATGGACCTAGAGCATGCAAGATGAATTATAGCCCATAAAAACTAATGCTCAAGCATCAAATCAAATACAAAATGGAGTGGCAAATAGGATAAACAATCATATAAAGAAATTACTTATTGAAGAAAAATATGGCACAAGAATCTCTGACATGAAAAAGATTTTACATTCCTCCTATGCAAATTTCATTCATTTACTGAAAACTTGAAGCCATTACAATGTAGAGCCTCTCCACTCTTGAAAATCCTCCCTTTTTTTAAAACTATCAATTACATTTTTATTTATATAAGAATAACCTCTACCTAACTTTGAATTCAAAACCTAACTGAACTCTAAAAATAGAAACAATTACAACAATGTTTCTCTTGCATATCTCTAATGGTGATAGCTGTGTGAAATCTGGGAGATGTTTTTATAACTAGACATGTTCCCAACAAAACCCATGTCTTCATTTCTCCAAAATAATCTCAATATCCTCGAAATATTCCTTTGAAGCTGATGACTCAAATAATAAAATTGTAGATTTCTTGAAAAATGACTTCTGAAGATATTTTAAATTCTCCCAACCTGTGATTACTGTGTAAAAAATGAAGGATGTTTTTTATTATAGGCCTGTTAGGAATAAAAACATCTCTAATTTTTGTCAAAGTAAATTCCATTTGTCCAAAACAATTTTTTGAATTTGATGGCTGAAATAGTCATTTGGAAAACATGAAAAATGGCCTGTACAACTGACTTTGTTGATGATAAAACATAGCACCTGTGTGAAAACTGAAATAGGTTATTGTGGATAGGTATGTTGTGAAGAAAAACCTCTCCGCGTTTTGCAGAATTTATCTCCATTTGATGTAAACAATTATTTTAATTTCATGACTAGAACAGTCATTTTGAAATCTGAACATTTTCCCTCTGAATATGACTTTGCTTCTCCCAATATGTAGCCCCTGGGTAAAAACTGAGAGAGGTTATTGTAGAGCACAATGTTTTTATGAAAAACCTCTTTCAATTTTTGAAAATGCTTCTTTTTTCATAGAAAAAGGTCGTTGAATAAAATGACTAAAACAATCATTTTCAGAAAAAATATGCTATGTAAATATGCCAGACTGTCTCCTTCCTTTTGCGTGCAGCACACAAATGAAATAATTTTTTTTAAAAACCAAGCCAACTTTACATAATGGTCTATTTCGGAGCCTTCACTGAGTTTTTTTTCTTAAACCATTTTTCTCCGCGGAATTCACCAAAAGTTACCACGTGGAAAGTGGTTTAAATTCCGCTACCACCTTTCCGATTTAACCACCTCACAACTTTACTCTCTGGAAACATTAATACCCATTGGTGAGTTTTCGCTTTTTACATTAGCCATTGGATTAATAAGATTTCATTTTTTGACTTTGGAAAAAATATCCAAAACTATATAAGTTTGAATATAAATAAAATAATAGGTTTATAAAACCCATTTTATAAATTTCATTCAAAAGTTAATAAAACTTTTTGCCCCATTTGTGAAAAAATTATTTCTCTTTTTACCTAAAATTTCTTTAACTTCTCTTCTTTTCCAACTTGGAAATAGCTTAATGAGAAAACTTTGGAAACCAACTCAATCACCCATGAAAACTTAAAATTTTGAAGGCAATAAGACCAATTCCGACAAAAATAAATTTAGTGCTAACAACTGGCTCCAACTAGTGATGCTATCCTCCCTATGAGGTAGCAAAGAACCCCGTAGACCAGGTGCCAAATCCATTAGGTTTCTTTAATTTTTCTCTGAAATCCTCAACATGTTTTGAACTGAACCATCAACTGAAACCATTTTGCAAACAAATCCCACTCTGTCAACCTGTAACCTATAACTGAATTGCACTTGAAACTGAAACCAGATTTAAAATTGTTGAAAGAAATGCTCGCCATGTCGAGTTTATTCATGCCTACCTATCCTGCTTAACTAAGCACAAATGCCCAATCAAGCAAAATCTGACTTCCAATGAAGCCAATCAAGCAATTTATCCAATAACTCCATTTATTTTTCATGCTTGATCAAAATTAGAACATAAGAACAAAATAGCAATAGGTTATGATGAAAAATTTGTCCTTTGCTGCAAACATATAACCAACTACTCCATCTGAAAAATTTATCCATGTACTCTGCTATTGGATCATAAAAAACATGACAAATTTCAAAATACTCAATCACCTGTTTGTCATGACAAGGCTGTCCAAAAAGTAACTCTTCTTGCATACTGTCAAATCAATCTTTATAAGAGCTTTGAAAGGAATTCTCATGATTGTTTTTCAATGATATATTAGCAACTTCATTTAATATTTCTACATTTACAACTCCATTCTTCTCAAGCACTTCAAGAGGAATATCATTTTATTCTTCAACAAGATTAAGCAAAAAGATGTCTTCCTAACAAAATGTTTCTGAATTGGAAAGATTTAAAGAAACATCCCATTGAGAGTCCTCATCTCCTTCTTTGTGATCCCTTTGTTTATTGCACACTGTTGGTTCTTTCACATACTGATATTGATGGCATGATTGCTCTTCCTTTTCATTATTTATAAGTAGACTAAAATTTTCTTTAAAACCATCACTAACATAATTTTTAACAAGCTGACCGCAATCATCAGAAAAAACATCAAGAGTATAACCTTCTTTTTTCACATCACTATGTTGATCATCTTCATGCTCATATCTTTTTTCCAATTCTAATCTAAGGGCTGATTTCTCTTTAATTGATTTCTCTTTAATTGCATTTTCAGAAAATAAATATGTGGAGGGACTATAAGACTGAAAATTTGTAGAATCAGAATTCTTTATGTAATCACCCATAGAAGCATTAGAATTTAGAGGAAATTGCTGCTACAAAAAGGAATTTTCTGATTGGGAATAAGCAGCCTCATCTTGAAACATAACTTTAGAAGTTGAATAATATGAAGAAGGGTTTGATTGAACATCCCAACTTCCTTCTTGGTCACACAAAGATTGACAAGACTACTGCAAATTATCATCTACTTGAGGAAAATAAATGTAGCTACTTGAATCAGAGTTTTGGCTCATGTCTCTTTCAGTAGAGGAAGAAATTATTAACTGCTGAGATTTTTCTTGAATGTGAAGAAAGCTAATTTGTATTTCTTTTTTTCTGAAATGCGTTCTCATATAAAATTTCTAAAATCTCTTCATCCACTAACTCATCATCACTATACAATTTTTACAAATCTTCAATGAAACCTTTAGCATGCATACAACAATCTTGAACTAGCAACAAGGAGGGGTATTGGTTTTTGTAATGTTCATGAAATACTGTATGAAAATCAGTAAGGGAAAATAAACTTTCTGATGGTAACCCTCCATACCATGACCTTGAATCTCCTTCTAAAGTAGCCATGAACATTTTCATTAAAGAGTCCTCATGCAATTTAACTCCCAGCTTATGTATATGTATATGAAATCTAACCAAATGAAGGGCAGCATCATCATTCTTTTGATCTTTAAACTTTGGAAGACCTGTTTGCTAATCCAATTTAGGTATTTAATTTGGAAAACTAGGAATGCGAGCACGATTCATAGGGGCATACCTTACAGAAAAAGGATTCATCTTGACAAATGAATATACTGAATCAAATCTTCAAACTTTACAATCTTTTGACAGTGGAGTCGCCATAGGAATTCTAAAATCTGGATTCTTCGAAGATGGATTCGCTAGGTGAAAGATGCACAACCTTGCTGATATCTGATTGTTATTCACCATCAACAATCAAATTTGAAAGTATGTCATTTATACCCAAGGAAGATTTGAACCTTCGTTCCCCGGCAACGGCGCC
>LPNX010614007.1:156078-184171 GCA_001517045.1 Pseudotsuga menziesii | reverse complement strand
GGATGATGATGATGTTCATGATGTTGATGATGAGGATGAGGATGAGGATGATGATGATGATGTTGATGAGGATGATGGTGATGAGGATGATGATGATGTTCACAACGATGAAGGTGATGATGATGATGTTCATGAAATTTATGGTGCGGATGATGATGATGATGATGATGAAGGTGATGGTGATGATGATGATGAGGATGAGGATAAGGATGAGGATGATGATGATGATGTTCATGATGTTGACGGTGATGATGATGATGATGAGGATGATGATGAAGGTGATGATGATGATGAGGATGATGATGATGTTCATGATGTTCATGATGTTGATGATGAGGATGATGATGAGGATGAGGATGAGGATGTTGATGGTGATGATGATGATGATGAAGGTGATGATGATGAGGAGGAGGATGTTCACGATGATGATGGTGATGATGAGGATGAGGATGTTCATGATGATGAAGGTGATGATGATGATGTTCATGAAATTGATGGTGCAGATGATGATGATGATGATGTTCATGATGTTGATAGTGAGGATGATGATGATGATGTTCATGAAATTGATGGTGCAGATGATGATGATGATGATGTTCATGATGTTGATAGTGAGGATGATGATGATGATGTTCATGATGTTGATGGTGATGTATGATGATGATGATGATGACGATGATGAGGATGATGATGATGAAGGTGATGTTCATTGTGAGGATGATGATGATGTTCATGATGTTGATGGTGATGATGATGACGATGATGTTCATGATGTTGATGGTGAGGATGATGATGATGATGATGATGATGAGGATGATGATGATGATGATGATGATGAGGATGATGATGATGTTCATGATGTTCATGATGTTCATGATGAGGATGATGAGGATGATGATGAGGATGATGATGATGTTCATGATGTTCATGATGTTCATGATGAGGATGATGAGGATGATGATGAGGATGATGATGATGTTCATGATGTTCATGATGTTCATGATGAGGATGATGAGGATGATGATGAGGATGATGATGATGTTCATGATGTTCATGATGTTCATGATGAGGATGATGAGGATGATGATGAGGATGATGATGATGTTCATGATGTTCATGATGTTCATGATGAGGATGATGAGGATGATGATGAGGATGATGATGATGTTCATGATGTTCATGATGTTCATGATGAGGATGATGAGGATGATGATGAGGATGATGATGATGTTCATGATGTTCATGATGTTCATGATGAGGATGATGAGGATGATGATGAGGATGATGATGATGTTCATGATGTTCATGATGTTCATGATGAGGATGATGAGGATGATGATGAGGATGATGATGATGTTCATGATGTTCATGATGTTCATGATGAGGATGATGAGGATGATGATGAGGATGATGATGATGTTCATGATGTTCATGATGTTCATGATGAGGATGATGAGGATGATGATGAGGATGATGATGATGTTCATGATGTTCATGATGTTCATGATGAGGATGATGAGGATGATGATGAGGATGATGATGATGTTCATGATGTTCATGATGTTCATGATGAGGATGATGAGGATGATGATGAGGATGATGATGATGTTCATGATGTTCATGATGTTCATGATGAGGATGATGAGGATGATGATGAGGATGATGATGATGTTCATGATGTTCATGATGTTCATGATGAGGATGATGAGGATGATGATGAGGATGATGATGATGTTCATGATGTTCATGATGTTCATGATGAGGATGATGAGGATGATGATGAGGATGATGATGATGTTCATGATGTTCATGATGTTCATGATGAGGATGATGAGGATGATGATGAGGATGATGATGATGTTCATGATGTTCATGATGTTCATGATGAGGATGATGAGGATGATGATGAGGATGATGATGATGTTCATGATGTTCATGATGTTCATGATGAGGATGATGAGGATGATGATGAGGATGATGATGATGTTCATGATGTTCATGATGTTCATGATGAGGATGATGAGGATGATGATGAGGATGATGATGATGTTGATGATGTTGATGGTGATGATGATGATCATGTTGATGATGGTGATGATGATGATAATGATGATGTTCATGATGATGATGATAATGATGAGGATGATGAAGATGAACATGATGAAGATGATAATGGTGATCATGGCGATGTTGATGATGATGATGATGGTGATGATGATGGTGATGATGATGTTGATGATGAGGAAGGTGATGAGGAGGAGGAGGAGGAGGAGGAGGATAATGACAACGATGGTGATGACGATGATGTTCATGATGATGATGACGACGATGGTGATGATGATGTTCATGATGTTGATGGTGGTGATGATGATCATGTTGATGATGATGATGATGATGATGATGATGATGGTGATGAAGCTGAAGATGACAATGAGGATGAGGATGATGAGGATGAGGATGATGATAATGATGATGGCGATGGGGATGATGATGATGATGAGGAAGGTGATGATGACGATGATGATGAAGATGAATATGAAGATAATGAAGATGATCATGATGATAATGATGATAATGAAGATAATGAAGATGAATAAGAATATGATGGTGAGGATGTTGATGGTGGTGATGATGATGAGGATGATGTTGATGGTGATGATGATGATGAAGGTGAGGATGATGATGATGATGATGAGGATGATGTTGATGATGTTGATGGTGATGATGATGATGAAGGTGATGACGATGATGATGATGATGATGATGATGATGTTGATGGTGATGGTGATGATGACGATGAGGATGATGATGATGATGATGAGGATGATGTTGATGATGTTGATGGTGATGATGATGATGAAGGTGATGACGATGATGATGATGATGATGATGATGATGTTGATGGTGAAGGTGAGGATGATGATGATGATGTTCATGATGTTCCTGATGTTCATGATGAGGATGATGATGATGATGTTGATGGTGTTCATGATGTTGATGGTGATGATGTTGATGGTGATGGTCAGGATGATGATGATGATGTCCATGATGTTGATGGTGATGATGATGATGTTCATGACGTTGATGGTGAGGATGATGTTCATGATGTTGATGGTGATGGTGGGGATGATGATGATGATGTCCATGATGTTGATGGTGATGATGATGATGTTCATGATGTTGATGGTGATGGTGGGGATGATGATGATGATGTCCATGATGTTGATGGTGATGATGATGATGTTCATGATGTTGATGGTGAGGATGATGATGAGGTGATGTTGATGATTTTGATGGTGATGATGATGATGAAGGTGAGGATGAGGATGATGATGATGATGATGATGAGGATGATGTTGATGATGTTGATGATGATGACTATGATGATTATGACTATGATGATGATGACGATGATGATGGTCATCATCCTCACCTTCATCATCATCCTCATCATGGTCATCATCGTCGTGGTCATCATCATCATTCAAGCCATTATCATCATCATCGTCGTCGTCGTCGTCGTCATTGTTCATTATCATCATCATCATCGTGGTCATCATCATCATCATCATCGTTCTTCATTTTCATCGTGGTCGTCATCATCATCATCATAGACATCATGCTCAATATCATCATCATCATCATCATCATCATTGTCATGGTCATTGTCATCATGATCAACATCATCATCAACATCATTGTTCATCATCGTCATCATCCTCATCATCATCATCATCATCATCATCATGAACATCATCATCATCATGGTCACCATCATCATGGTCATCATCATCATCATCATCATCATCGTTCTTCATTATCATCGTGGTCATCATCATCATCATCATCATCATAGTCATCATGCTCAATATCATCATCATCATCATCATCAATGTTCATCATCATCATCATCATCATCATCATTGTCATGGTCATTGTCATCATGCTCAACATCTTCATCATCATCATCATCATTGTTCATCATTGTCATCATCATCATGGTCATCATGGTCATCATCATCATAGTCATCATCATTGTTCATTATCATCATCATCGAGGTCATCATCGTCATCATCATTCTTCATTATCATCATGGTCATCATCATCATCATCATCGTCATCATCATCATAGTCATCATGCTCAATATCATCATCATCATCATCATCATTGTTCATCATCATCATCATCATCATCATTGTCGTGGTCATGGTCATTGTCATCTCTATGTCTCTAGTATATCCCCCTCTCTCTCTTTGTGTCTCTAGTAGCCCCTCTCTCCCCCTCTACTACCTCTCTCTCACTCTATGTCTCTAGTACCCCTTTCTCTCTTCCTCTCCTTATGTCTCTCTCCCCCTATGTCTCTAGTACCCCCCTCTTTCTTTAGTACCTCTCTCTCTCTCTCTCTCTCTCTCTCTCTTTGTATGTCTCTACTGGCCCTCTATCTCTCTCTCTCCCCATGTCTCTAGGTACCCCTCTCTCTCTCTCTCTAGGTACCTCTCTCTCTATGTCTCTTTACCCTCTCCTGCCCTTATTAAATATTACACATAGCTTCCCTTGACCCTTCCCCACCCCTATACAATATTAGCCACATTTTCCCTTAACCCTTCCCCACCCCTATTAAATATTAGCCATAGTTTTCCTTGATCCTTCCCCACCCCTTCTAAAAAATTAACCAAAGTCTTTCCTACCCCCTCTGAATTATTAAAAAATATTTTTTTATGTTTTCCATAACGCGTGCACGTTTTGGTTCACTATAACGCGTGCGAGTTTTGGTTCACTATAACGCATGCGCGTTTTGTTTCTATATAACGCACACGTGTTTTGGAGTGTTAAATCGCGCGCGCGTATTGTTAAATTCAAATTTTTATTCCCTCCAAATGATAAGGCCGAGCCTCCACCCATGCTTTTGTGGAATTCCTATTCCTATGTGTCTGCTTTGTACTTTGCTTCGGATTAACATGCCTGTGCCTTGGAGTATGATAAACCATGGCAAATTCAGCATTATATCCATATTTTCAATATGCTCGTGTTTAACGGTTCGTCTGATGGTGCTGCACACCTCCATTTTTTATGAGATTTTAGAAACAGATATGGTTTTTTTTTCAGATTCTAAATATGTAATTTTAACAAGAATACATAATTTTTTCTATTTTTTTCTTATTTATCTTATGTCATTACTCCTCAACTCAAAAAACACAATGTTAGTGTTTCTTCTATAACTTTTTCAATTCTTGATCACTTCAAACAAAAATTGTATGGTGCACAAGAAGACACTAACCTCTACGTTCTATCAAAACCCCATTTCATGATTTTTGCATTAAGACCTTCAAAGGCTGCACCCACAAAGCACGTACCATTTTCGAGGTTTTCTCACTTAGACAATTATAAAAATATTATAAAATTACTAATTTAATTTTTGACAAAAAGTGCCGCACTAGTGCTATGGGTTCTCTACATGGATGTCAATTTTTGTAGCTTGATTCGATCATTTAGGCCCTCAGAGGCTGCACCCACAAAAACATATACCTTATAATTTCCCTAAAAAATAAAAAGTGCCTGTTAGGAAAAATGAAATTTGACATAGCTATGAAAATTTTCGATACATAAAAGTTATATATTCGGAAAGGTGATTCAATTTCCTACATTTCATGTTTTTTACTCAATGCAAGATATTTTGCATAAGTATCTCAAAAAATCCAAGTAAGTTGAGGGATGCCTGATTTTTCAGGTTTCTATTGCATCTAACGCGCCAAAAAGGTCCATCATCTTCTTGCACTGACCCCCAAGTCATACAACTCAATTATTGACAACAATTCCAACGAAGAATGATGATCAATATAATGTGATGTTAACGCAAGCCGTTGCATATTTTGAAATAATTGTCTATGAAAATCATACATTTTGTATAAGGTAATGGACATGGTATTGGAATTGAAATACAATGGGTTACCAATAAGTGTAACAATTACATATTGACATTTTGATTATTGTGGTATTTTATGTTGTCACATTTTGTTTGACAAATAGCCTCTTATTCATATATAATAAAATAAGTATTTTATTATCTTGCATTGTCCAGTGTCATTGTGAAATGTTACATCACTGATTAAATATTATAATGAAGAGATGTGAAATATGATGATATAACAAATTATTTCAAACATCATATCCAAATGCAATAATCTAAATTCAATTCATATGAATACTATTATAAGAAATATTTCAATTTTTGATAAATAATGTAATTAAAAAAAAATCATTGTCAAAGGTCATTGTTTAAAAAATAGAAAATGAATACATGTTATTTTGATCATCCTATATGCACCAGTTCTTTTTCATATGGAAACACACAGTTGCTTCACAAATAAAATGCATCAGTGTAGAATAGTACTTTCATGACACCTAGTGCATTGTAATTAATTTGTCCCACTGATGCTTCTAACAGAAAAACATAAGGAGCCACTACCTATTGTTTATTTTTCCAATGCCTTTTCATTATAAGTAAGCACCGATGTGTTTTCTAGTGGTGCACTAGTGTGTTATTATAAGTGAACGAAATTGGCTCTTAAAATTTTAATTGTTTGCGTCTGAAGCCACTTAGAAGGTTCATTATACATCTCTTTTAATACCAATGATTTCCTAAATACCAGCATAGGTCCATCTTAAACATAGCTCTATCAAGAACTTGAATGGATCTAATTTATGCAGGTGTAAATTATTCTTCTACCTTAAGTGTTTTACACACTCAGAAAACATTTACACATGAAGAATCCAATTTCTAAAGGTGTTATTTATTTTTTTACCTTAATTATTTTACACATTGAGAAAATATTTACACATGGAGAAATTAGATCCCTCTCGATGGTTTTATTTTATAGGTCCATATGGATTTTTATTATTATTTTCATTTGGTTTTAACTTTTTATTTTATGAGCATACATGATTTTTTTTTTTTTTTTGTAATGTATTTAATTATTTTCATTTGTTTTTTTAATGAGACAACACAAATTATTTTATTACCTTACGTGACAACATCTCCCCTGTAGTGATATGTATAGCACATCGCTCCTCTCAGTGCAATACTTGTTATAAAGAACCCGTTCATTCTTTCTATAAAGCATTGGGCTTGTAATTTTATAATGCACAAGTGTATTTTAGTTTATAAAACACCATTGCTTGTAATATTTTAATGCACCAATGCTTTTTGTTTTATAAAACATTGGTGTGATGTTAATTTTACAGCACTGGTGCATGTAAGTGATACAACACTAGTTCTATAAGTATTTTTTTGGTAGCATTGGTGCTTATATGGAGTAAATGCAACTGTGTGTTTTGAAGCAAATCACACTGATTATAATACCTCCACTAAAACCTTTTCCCATTGTGTTTTATTTAGTTGTAACAAATGATCATAAAATCCTCCACTAAAACAATCACTACTAGTAGTGGAGGTTGTGTAGATATTTTTTGACAATTTCAACCAATCTTGTAACAAAAAAAATCTCGACTATAACCTACGCTACAAGATATTTTATTTGTAGTGAATGTAAGTTTGAGCTTTTGTTTATCACTGATTCAGGAAATTTTTGTTTGATTGTGTTTTGAAGAACTGGTTGGGAATTCCATACATCGTGCAGTTGTTAACTCTAAATTTCATTGGATTGGTGGGATGTCTCTCTTGTGTTTCTTTAGCGATGAATGATATTAGTGAAATATGAAAAATAGTTTTTTTTAGTTTTCCTGGGATGGGAATCACCTGCATAGAGAATTTTTACAATCTTTCTACGAGGAAGGATGGATCTAGAGTTAGCTGAATGGGATTTTTTGGAAATGGTAAGAGGTCCAAAACTGAAGTGCATACACATATTTTCTATGGTTGTGAGAAATATAAATATGATTTTGTTGTATTGTTGTCATATCAGACACCCAATTCTTCTATCAATCAATTCATGAAGTACATCTCTGGTTCCCATGATGTGCAATCCATCCTTTTGAAATGATTACCTATAGAATATATTTCACTCTTTGCATTTATTTATAACTGTAATATCCATGATATGAATCATATAAAAATATTGTCTCTTATTGCTGATATAATTAAAATATTAATAAATATTTTACAAGTGATTGAGTATTTTCTTTGACAATGAAAAACACAAGCAATAATGACAAAAAAAATTGAGTGTGGCAGAGGACTAAAAGAACAAAACCAAGGATAGGTTTGGAAACTGAGAGTTCATATCCCTAAGCACCTGGATGTTTTTCCCTTTTAGTATTTGAGCATCAACTATGTTTAAGTCTACTCCAAGGCTTCTGGGTGTCCCAACTGGTGCAAACTAAGATTGAGCAATAAAATACAAGAAAGCAAGGATTATGGGAGGATTAGGTGAGTTACCAATCATTTATTAGGTATAAAATATCATTTGAATAATTTTGGAACATATCTCGAATAGTTTGAGGAAGTTTGAGGGTGTTTGGGAAAAAAACTAGGATTTTGGCCTAGGGAAAACCTGCGTAGAAGAGGCCAGTCAAATGTTGTAGGACCTAAATGAATTCTTAATATGTAAGTTATTTTTGGTGTTGCGGTGAATTTATAACTTACATAAACTTACAGAATGCAAAATGAGTTTACAGATCATACATAGAATAAAAAACTACCAAACTAGTCAATGAGCAGGGGAAAGAAAATAACAATGAATTTCGATGTTGTGATTTAACAGATCTGCAACTAAATATTATCAATGGTTTATATGAAATGAATTATGAATCATCTAACTATTTTATGATTATCATGGGCATTACATCACATTTAATTCCTAGAACTTACAAAAGGCACCTTAAATGGGCATTAGAAGACTTCTCTCATAAAGGTTTAGAATTATGGAATTATTGGAAATAAATACTACTATAAACATAGATCAGAACATGAATATGGATTTGAGAAAATCAAGAGAATATTTGAGGAGCTGATCTCCCTCAATGGTGCCCAATACTAAAAAATGGAGGCTTGGAACAAATTTCCGACACTGATATGCGATTATAAGTGAAGTTTCCTTAATTGGAGATTGACTTCCATTGTGGTATGGTTGTTATTAGAGCTCTAATTTGGTCTTCAATGGTTTCTACTTGATTCTATATGTTCTGCACTAAAGAATGGAAGATAAGAGAAGAGAATGGAGGCTTGGGGCGCATCACCCAAGGTGACTGAGGCACATCACTCCGACTTGAAGCTCTACTTCACTCAACAACAAAAAATTAATGATCAAAACTATGAAATGGAGTTGGAAAAACTTTTTATAGAATTGAGTGACTTGTTGAGCAAGTTACCCACTTGCAAACCCTAATCCTAATCCATGAATACACCCTGCTTGAGGAAAATAACAAGTTTAGCCTTAAGATGTTGTTTCCCTACTTACATCACTCGACCCAAAGTGGAAATTCACCCTCCTTGAGCAAAAAATTCCTTCTTTATGACAAATGATGTGTCATGTACCCCAATTTCAATAAGATTTTATGTTTAAGAAAACATTATATTTTACTTTTATTATAAATTTTATGACTAATTACCAAGTGGGGTCAAGGATGACTGTAATTAATTATGATGAATATTTTATTATTTCATAAATAAAAGATGAGACAAATAGCCGAAGGAGGTTGTTGAATGAGTGTCCACTGACCCACTAGGAGGAATAGACTGGGGTGAGAGAAAACTGACACATGGAAGCATCCTCAATCAATTCTAGATGTTGCAGGGGGGAACTTACCTAATTTTGTGGTCATGTTCCCCAAGAAAGTGGAACAAAGCAGGTGGATCATTAATTAAAAAAATCTGACCAAAAGACCTAGCCATGCATATATCTATCCATCGAATTCAGCAAGAGGCTTTTCATTTTTATTACCTTGTGAAATTTCTAAAGTTGAAAAAGGAGCATAAGAGATTTGATGAGGGGAAATTTAGAAATGGATTGAGTGATCAAGACTACATTCAGAACTAGTGCAGCTACATAGATGAGTCCTATATTGCTGAGGACATAAGAACTATTGTTGAGTTGCATGGGTATTTAATCGCATTTATCCACTTAGTTATTTTATCATGGTGGATCAGTGGATAGGCTTGGGGGTCCTAAGAAAAGAAATTGAGCTATCTTCAGGAAAAGGTTGGGTGGAACAGGCTCATTGGGTTGTTTTTCTCTTGTACAAATTACTAGGGTTCATTGTGTTATCTTATTTATTTTCTGTCCAAGCAAATTACTGGAATGGAAGAAGCCATGTATATTTTTTCCTATTATTACTTAGATATTTTGAATTTGCTAGTAGAATGCTTAAGTATGCAATTTATTCATGATAGTTTACTTGTATATGATTATCAGAATAAATGAGTCTAGAATTAGAAATGATTGATTAATGAGTAAATTTCCTTTCTGTGTTTTTCCACTCATCTTTCAATGACATACTCTAGTACAGAAGGATTTTTTAGCTATAGATAGGAATGATTATATATGGATAAAATGATCTAAACTTTATCAAATTGAATATTTTACGAAGAAATAAATCAACAATCATTTCTTCTGATAAGTTAACAACAATATCTTTGAGTAACTGTTTTAACAATGGAAGCTTTTTATTGTCATTTTCCAGCTATTTTACCATAATAATCCATTTATGAAACTTGAACTTTTATACAAAAACCTCTAAGAATATTATATAGAGTCTAGTATAGTAAAGCTTTTGTCACACAGACATTAAGCTATGTGAATTATAATACATTAATAATTATAGTATTATAATCTATTTATTTACACTTAGTAAAGAAAAACCAATCATTATTTTAAAACTGTAAAACCTAAAATATAACCAATGTTACTCTAGTCACATTATGGAAAATAATGCATAGTTAAACCTCAAACTGTTTCTTTTTAAACATCTAGCACAGTAAGTGCATGAGGTACAAATAAAAGGCTGAAAATGGTTAAGATTATAACATCTATTGTATTATAGTATATAAAATAAGTACTTAGTAAACCAAATTAGAAACAATCATTATAATTTTAATATTATTATTAATATTCATAAACTGTTCTTCTAAACTATAATCTCTAATACATTCCTTTATATCCATTTACATAATAAGAAGATTACCAAAATTGTTTATTAAAACCAAAACCTAGGTTAATCCTTTATAGTACAGAGTGCACAAATAAAATTGAATAAACTAATTTTCCAAATAGCGTTGACGAGTTCGCAACCATAGAATAAATTACAACAAAATGTTGAAAACTCTTTACCAAGCTTAATGCACTTCACAATCCAAAATACAAAAGGAAAAACAAATGCTAAACAGATATTTACACTATGGCCGTAAGCTCATCTATTTAAAGACAAAACAATTATAAACAAAGTCTTCTTTTTATAAAGAAATTAACCAATACAGTCGCCACAGGGTGCAACTCATAAAACCAAAATGCCTTCATGGTTCTTAGCCTTGAAATAGTTACAGTGGCTGAGCAAGAGGCCGAGGAAGTTCCATATAACTTAAACACAGTTTTGAACAACATTTCCAAACCTTGGAACAGTAATATTCTTACCCTGACTCCTTATTACAAGAGTCGTAGCTCATTGGTGAAAACCTAAGGGTTATCACTAAGGATGGCCTTATGACCTCCATAACTTCTCCAAAGAAAAACAAGATTTTACCACAAGTAAAATTTGAACAAACAGTAACATTCCATAAGCACCATTGGTATCATATGCAACACATTCACGACAAAGGGTACCCTAGGGTTGGGACCGAGGCTTACTTGATCCTATCATGCTCACACCCTTCAGCTCTTTGCCTTCAACATTCAACTGTGCAATGCCAAGCAACGCCACCTATCACCAAACAACAAATGTTTATAGTTGTTTAGTTTATAGCTTAGTATAATTGAAGGAAAATAAGAACTCAAGAATATTCTCCTAAACTTACCAACTGCTTAACGTTGAGCTCACGGTTATGGCAAAGAACCAGAGCTTCAATCCTACTAACACCATGGGCAAAGACGAAATGACCATTGTTTAAACGTTGAGCCTCAATGAAAACGGTGATGGCAAAGAACCAGAGCTTTAAGTCTGCTAACACCACAACCAAGACAAGCATGAAAACTATTGCAGAGAACCGAGGAGGACGAGGGTCTCTCGGCCTGCTCCTCCTTCCAAAAAAAAAACTGAATTGAAACAAAGCAAATTTTTAGCGTAAATATTTGAATGTCGTTGCTTAGGGTTTATCACCCAAAACCATTCATCAAGCGAGCATGCACCACGTGGAATACACTATTGTTGAAATATTTTTGTGCTTGATATAGTTTGGAACCTGTGATTTGTGTAAAAACAACACTATTACTTTTGTTAACAAGAAACAAGTTATTTTATGCATGTTGGAGTTTATCTAGATTATAGTCATTAATTTATGCATCGAATATATGCCTAGGTTTGTCTTTTTTGTAATTAGTTTTAGTTTCCAAGATAAGAATGTTAATGCTTAGGTAAGTTATAGGGTTCACATGGATAAAATACATATTTATGAATCATTTGGAAGGTATTAGGGCTTCTAGTACCAAAATCAACTAAAAGCATGTTTTATAATTACATACCATCCTTTATATAATTTATTTTTTTAGAACAAATACTCACACTAGATCAACTCGAAATTACTACCAAGGTAGAATAGTCCTTGCTGTAGGCCTATAAATTCTTACGCTTCGATAATCTAGACAATAAATAGAGTCGCTGTGGTAGTTGAAGCTTAAGTCTAAATATTAAAGATCTTTCATAACTTACTCGTTTAGTCTTTTGAGCCTTAAATTCTTACATCGTATACGTGGAAGTAAGTTTTTACCTTTGAATCCTATACAAGCATCGGATCTCCATTAGCTTTAAGAAAAGCTAAGTAAGCCTCGGGCTAGCCTCAAGCCCCCTTCAGTAAGAAAAGAAAATACCATCATAAACATACACATTCTTACAAACAAACCAATGATATGAATTCAATCATTTGAAACTCATTAACTTTTGTTAAACATTTTATTCAAGACTAAAAATCAATATAGATTGAATATGGTTAGTGGTAGGTGACTTTCAAGTTAGTAAGCAAAATTCTGTAGCCTTTTAGTTACATTTAACCAAACAGAATTAACTCCTAAGTTTTCTCTTGATGTCTAGTCTTGTAATCTATCTGTTAACTAGACTAAAGTTAATTATTAAACTAGCATTTTGGCTATGATTTATCATTTAATATCACATAGAAAAATTATAAATTTTTGTGAATTTTTGGGGATGTTACATATGGTATCAGAGCCAAAGTTCATACACTAGGCCTGAAGTGGCTCAACGCATATAAACAAAAAGTAAATAGAAGGTATGGATATTAATTTATGATTTTAAATGTTGTTGTACAAAATATTTTCTAAATTATATTGCAGGTGTGGAAGGGCTCGAAGAGTATGCTGAAGAGAGGTTCCCGCTAAATGAATAAAATGATCTTGAAAAGAACTTGCTAAAGAAGATATAACAAATAACTCATGAATTACTACAAACAGTTAAGGATATAAAAACTAAAATGGAGACCGCTAAAAAAGAAAATGAGAGAATCCTAAGAGCTCAGGAGGAGTTGAATCAAATACTGTTGAAAGTTTTTTATAATGAATAAAGGATAAACAGATAGAATCTGACACTACGTCCTATCAATATAAGAGTAAAAGGTCAAAATACTCTAAAATTGAAAGTAGTTCTTCTTGTGAAATTAACGGTAACTCACACAAAAAGAAACACCAGAATTCTAGTGACAATAACGAGAGTAATTATCGCTCTAGAAAGAAGAAGTACAAGCCCGATGAAGAGATTGCTTGGGAGTTCAAAAACATTAAAGCACCAACTTTTAATGGCGAAACATAAAAAGGAGAGGAATCCAAAGCATAGCTGTCTGGAATGAAAAAGTACTTTCAAATATCTAATTATTCAAATCAATTAAAAGCGAGGATGGAAATATATAACTTAACTGGAAAAGCCGACATCTGGTGGAAGGACATCAAACGAGTTAAGGGCATAAAATAGAAGAATATAAACTGGAGCATGTTTAAAAGGTGCTTTAAAAATAAATTTTTGTCGTAGTAATATTACGAGGAATGAGCTAAAGAATTTTATGACCTAAATTTGGGAACCATGAGTATGAAAGAGTTAAATAGTAAATTTTTAAGCTTAGTGCGATGTGCCTTATATTGTTGGCGAAAAACCCGAGGTACAACAGTTTCTGAGTTGTTTAGCTTTTCATATTAAGGACATAATTGAATATGATAATCCCAAAACCCTTGAAGAGGCCATGCAAAAAGCAAACTTATGCTATGAGCATAACAAAAAAAGGGAGAACATGCCAAACTGGAAAACAAAAAGGTCTATTAATTTTGAACCAAGAAAGAAAAATTTCACACCTAATCGGAATTTTGGGCATAATAACTCACGAAATCTTCCTAACAAAAAGTTTCAAGGAAATAATTTAAAAATTAACTCACAGCAAAACTCTACTGTCACAAGAAATAAAGAATTTACAAATAATCACAGTAACTATGTTAAAAATAACGAACGTAAGGAACCTGTAAAATGTTGGGAATGTCAGCGACCTCACTATGCTTCAGTCTGTCCTAACAAGAAGAATGTCGTCAACAACATTCATGATGTGCACGAAGAAACAACGGTTGGTGATTTAGAGAGAGGGATTCCCAGAATCAATGCAGCACTGGAAAACAAATAGGATGAATATCAGACTTCCATGGTGGAAGTAGAAGGTATGCTGAACCATAAACCTATTTATATTTTAATTGACCCAGGGGCTAGCCTGAGTTATGTCTCTCCCAGTTTAGTAGAGAAAAGTAAACTACTAGTAGAGATATTTGCAAAATCATGGCTGGTTCAATTAGCTACAGGGGCAAAAAGGAAATTAATTGAATTTGTGAAAGATTTTACATTATTTATGAATCAGTTGAAATTTCTATAAAACTGAATGTACTTCCATTAGGATCCTATGATGTATTAATTGGAATGGATTGATTGGAACAACATCGAGTAGTGTTAAATTGTTTTGATAAAAAAATTACCTGTTTAAATAACGAAGGAGAAATGGTAACAGTAAAAGGAATTCCTAGGAAAACAACAATCAGACAGATTTATTCCTTACAACTAAAAAGGGTTGTTCGGAAGGGATGTAAAGCTTTTTCTGTAACTATAACTAATCAAGAAAACATTAATAAAGAAGACAAGCTAAAATTAGAAGATATACCAATTTTGAGAGGTTATTTGGACATAATTTCAAAGGAAATTCCAAGATTGCCTCCGAAAAGAGAACTGGATTTCACTATTGAGATGGTACCCAATGTAGTACCTAAATCCAAAGCTCCTTACTGGATGAAAATCTTGGAGCTTAATGAACTAAAATCCCAATTAAAAGAACTGATAGATAAAAAGTATATAAGACCAAGTGTGTCTCCTTGGGGAGCACTGGTCATTTTTGTTAAAAAGAAGGACGGTACTCTACGCTTATGAATTGACTACTGTGAGATTAATAAGATGACAATAAAAAATAGATGCCCGTTGCCCCGCATAGATGATCTGTTCGATCAGTTAAGCAGAGCAATAGTATTTTCAAAGATTGACTTACGATCCGATTATCATCAAGTTCAGATTAAGGACGAGGATATTTTCAAGATGGATTTTAGGACCCGATAAGATCACTATGAGTTCATTGTCATGCCATTTGGGCTAACTAATGCCTAGACAAACTTTATGTGTTTAATGAACAACATATTAAATAAATATCTAGGTAAGTTTGTAGTAGTTTTTATTGATGATATTCTAATCTATTCTAAGACTAAAGAAGAGCACGAGGGACATTTAAAAATCATTTTACAAGTGTTAAGGGAACATCAACTATATTCCAAGTTCAGTAAATGCGACTTCTTCAAAGATAAAATACAATACTTGGGTCACGTAATAACTAAATATGGGATCTCGGTTGACCTAGATAATATAAAAGAAATTAACGATGGCCGACTCCAAAGGATGTGACTGATGTACGGTCATTCATGGGGATCACCGGGTATTATTGAAGGTTCATTGAAGGATTTTTGAGGATTGTGAATCCCACAATTTCTCTACAGAAGAAAGGGAAGAAATTTGTACGTGATAAAAACTGTGAAGAGAGTTTTAATAAATTAAAAGAATTATTAACTACTGCACTAATTTTAAGAATTGTGGATCATAAAAAGGATTTTTTTGTATGCAACGATGGCCTTGGTGGGGTCTTAACTCAAGAAGGAAATGCAATAGCATACAAGTCCAGGAAACTTAAAATTTACAAGAAAAATTACGCTACTTACGATCTAGAATTGGAGGCCGTGATACATGCTTTAAAGATGTGGTACCATCACTTGATCCGGAGAAAATTTATCTTAATGACGGATAATAAGGGTTTAAAGTATCTATTGGATCAACCAAATTTAAACGCAACACAAGCTAGGTGGCTAGATTTCCTTAGCGAATATGACTTCAAGATCCAACATATCCAAGGGAAGGAAAAAAAAGTAGTTGATGCTTTAAGCAGAAATGTAAGATTAAATTTTATGGCAGCAATCGGTACTTACAAAACAGATTTAGAACAACAACTCGAAGAAGGAGTAAAATTGGATGAAAATTACTGAAAATTGCAAGCTAAAGTGGCAGAAAATGTAATTGAAAGTTTACAAACATGTTGCATTCTAAATGAAAAAGCATTAGTACTTTATAAAAATAGGTTGTATATACCTAACGTACCTAAAGTTAAATTGATAATTTTGAATGAAATACATAAAAGTCCTTATTCTGGACACCCTGGCTATCGGAAGACAATAACTATGTTAAGGAAAGATTACTTTTGGTTGAATATGAAGAATGAGTAGGCATAATATATTGCTATATGTTTTGAATGTCATCGGGTTAAGACTGAAAATCATCATCCAACCAGTTTATTACAACCGTTACCAATTCATACCTAGAAATGGAAAATAATCAGCATTGATTTCATTACAGGTTTTCCTAGAAATCAGAACCAAAATGAATCAATAATGGTAGTTCTTGACAAAATCAACAAGGCATCCCATTATATACCATTAAATACCACTCATAAGGATTCTAACATTGTCTAAATATTTATGAACAAATTTTTCGTTTGCATGGGATTCCAAAAGTTATAATTTCTGCTAGGGACTCTAAATTCATGGGAAACTTCTAGAAAAATTTATTTAAGGCTTAGATACTACTTTGAACTTCATAAAATCTTCTCATCTGCAAACATATGGAGAAACAAAAGGGGTAAATCAAAATTTGGAAGATATGTTAAGGATGTATGTTAGAGAACAACCAAGTAAATGGGAGGACTGCTTACACTTGGTTGAGTTTGCATACAACAACCACTACCAAGTTCAGCAAAATTTAGCCCATTTGAAAATTTGTATGGCAAAAAATGCAATACTCCCATCTCATGGAGTAACCTCATTGACAGGTTAATACTAGGACCCGAGTTATTAAAAGAAATGGAATTAACTGTGAAGCAGGTATAAGGTAATTTAAAGGTTGCACAAGATAGATAGAAGAGCCAAGCAGATCTTAAGTGAACTCAAAAAGAGTTCCAAGTGGGTGAACATGTTTTCATTAAGGTAAAACCTAAAAAGAGATCTTTAAAACTAGGTAGCTCTGCTAAGATAGCACCCAGGTACTTTGGGCATTTCGAAATATTGTCCAGAGTTCGACTGATGGCATACCAGTTGGCCTTACCACAGAATATTAAAGTTCATAATGTTTTTCATATTTCTATTTTAAAAAGATATGTACACGATGCTACTCATGTGATAAATTGGAATGATGTACAGCTAGAGCTCGAAGGATATTTTCTAGTGGAACCGGACTGTATCCTCGACAAGAGGGAGATCTTGCTTTGGAATCGCACCATTGGATAGGTGAAGGTGCAATGGGAGAACCTTAGTCAAGAAGAAACAACCTGAGAATTGGAGAGTCATATGCAGGTAGCATATCCAATTCTGTTCCAGGGAACCTTTGAGGATGATGAATAAAGCAACATCGAGGACGACGTTGGACTTAAGGGGGGGTATATGTCACGTACCCCAATTTCATTAACATTTTATGTTTAATAAAACATTATATTTTACTTTTATTATAAATTTTATGACTATTGACCAATTGGGGTCAAGGATGATTGTAATTAATTATGTTGAATATTTTATTATTTAATAAATAAAAGATGAGACAAATATCCTAAGGATGCTGTTGAATGAGTTTCCACTGACCCAATAGGAGGAATATACTAGGGTGAGAGCAAAATGACACATGGAAGCATCCTCAATCACTTCTATTTGTTGTAGAGGGTAACTTCCCTAATTCTGTGGTCATGTTCCCTAAGAAAGTGGAACAGAGTAGGTGGCTCATTAATTGAAAATAAATGACCAAAATACCTAGGAATGCATATATCTATCCATCGAATTCAACATGAGGCTCTTCATTTTTATTACCTTGTGAAATTTCTGAAGTTGAAAAAGGAGCACAAGAGATTCGATGAGGGGAAAGTTAGAAGTGGATTGAGTGATTAAGAATGCATTTAGGACTAGTGCAGCCACATAGTTGAGTTCTATACTGTTGATGACAGAAGTACTCCTGTTAAGTACTACTGTTGAGTTACAGGGTTCTTTAGTCCCATTTCTCCACACAATGCTTTCATTCTGGTGGATCAGTCGACAAGCTCGGGGGTCCTAAGACAAGCAATTGAGATATCTTCAGGAAAAGGTTGGGTGGAACAGGATCATTGGGTTGCTTGTCTCTTGTACAAATTACCAGGTTTGAGTTTGTTATATTATTTATTTTCTATCTAAGCAAATTACTGGAATGAAAGCAGCCATGTTTAGTTTTTCCTATTATTACTTAGATATTTTGAATCTACTAGTAGAATTCTTAAGTCTGCAATTTATTCAGGATAGTTTACTTGTATATAATTATCAGAATAAATGAGTCTAGAATTAGAAATGATTGATTAATGAGTAAATTTCATTTCTTCATTTATCCACTCATCTTACAATTATGTACTCTAGTACATAAGGATTGTTTAGCTATATATAGGAATGATTATACATGGATAAAATGATCTGAACTATTATCGAATTGAAGAGTTTACATAGAAATAAATCAACAATCATTTCTTCTAATAAGTTACCAACAATATCTTTAAGTAACTGTTTTAACATTGTAATCTTTTTATTATCATTTTCCATCTATTTTACCATAATAACCCATTTATGAAACTTAAACTTGTATACAAAAACCTCTAAGAATATTATATAGAGTCTATTATAGTAAAGCTTTTGTCACATAGACATTAAACTGTGTGAAGTATAATACATTAATAATTACAGTATTATCATCTAATTATTTACACTTAGTAAAGAAAAACCAACCATTATTTTAATACTGTAAAACCTAAAATATAACCAATGTTAATCTAGTCACATTATGGAAAATAATGCACAGTTAAACCTCAAACTATTTATTTTTAAACATCTAGCACAGTTAGTTCATGATGTACAAATAAAAGGCTGAAAATGGTTAAGATTATAACACCTATTGTATTATAGTATATAAAATAAGTACTTAGTAAACCAAATTATAAACAATCATTATAACTTTAATATTATTATTAATATTTGTAAATTGTTCTTCTAAATCCTAATATCTAATACATTCCTTTATATCCATTTACAAAACAAGAAGATTACCAAAACTATTTATTAAAACCAAACCCTAGGTTAATCCTTTATAGTACAGAGTGCACAAATAAAATCGCAACAACTAATTTTCCAAATAGCATTAACAAGTTCATAGCCATAGAATAAATTACAACAAAACGTTGAAAACTCTTTACCAAGCTTAATGCACTGCGCAATCGAAAATACCAAAGGAAAAACACATGCTAAACAAATATTTACACTATGGTCATAAGCTCTGCCATTTAAAGACAAAATAATTATAAACAAAGTCTTTTTTTTTTATAAATAAATTAACCAATATAGTCTCCACAGGGTGCAACTCATAAAACCAAAATTCCTTCACGATTCTTACCCTCGAAATAGTTACGGTGGTTGAGCGAGAGGCCGAGGAAATTCCATATAACTTAAATAGAGTTTTGAACAACATTTCCAAACCTTGGAACAATAATATTCTTACCCTAGCTCCAAATTACAAGAGCCATAGCTCATTGGTGAAACCCTAAGGGTTATCACTAAGGATGGCCTTACGACCTCTACAACTTCTCCATAGAAAAACAACATTTTACCACAAGTAAAATTTGAATACGCAGTAACATTCCAAAAGCACCATTGGTATCATATGTGACACATTCATGATGAAGGGTACCCCAGGTTTGGGATTGAGGATTACAAGAGCCTTTCACGCTCACACCCTTCAGCTCTTCGCCTTCAACATTCAACTGTGCAATGCCAAGTAGTGTCACCTATCACTAAACAACAAATGGTTAGAGTTGTTTTGTTTATAGCTTAGTATAATTAAAAGAAAAAAATAATGCAAGGAGATTCTGCTAAACTTACCAACTGCTTAACATTGAGCTCATGGTTATGGAAAAGAACCAGAGCTGCAAACCTGCTAACACCATGGGAAAACAAGAAATCACCACTTTTTAAATGTTGAGCCTCGATGAAAATGGTGATGGAAAAGAATCGGAGCTTTAAGTCTGCTAACACCACGGCCAAGACAAGCACGGCAACCATTGTAGAGAACTGAGGAGGTCAAGGGTCTGTCGGCCTACTCCTCCTTCCAAAAACAAACAACTAAATTGAAACCAAGCAAATTTTTAGGGTAAAGCTTTGAATGCCATTTCTTAGGGTTTATCACCCAAAGCCCTTCATCAAGCAAGCATCCACCATATGGATTACACTATTGTTGAAATATTTTTGTGCTTGATATAGTTTGGAACCTGTGATTTGTGTAAAAACAACACCATTACTTTTGTTAACAATAAACAAGTTATTTTATGCATGTTGGATTTTACCTAGATTGTAGTCATTAATTTATGCATCGAATATATGCCCAGGTTTGTCTTTTTTGTAATTAGTTTTAGTTGCCAAGATAAGAATGTTAATGATTAGGTAAGCTATGGGGTTAACATCGATAAAATCCATAGTTACAAATCATTTGGAAGGTATTAGGGATTCTAGTACAAAAAACAACTAAAATCATGTTTTATAATTACATACCATCCTTTATATAATTTATTTGTTTAGAACAAATAATCACACTATCAACTCTAAATTACTACCTAGGTAGAATAGTCCTTGTTGTAGGCCTATAAATTCTTACGCTTCGATAATCTAGACAATAAATAGAGTCACTATGGCAGTTTAATCTTAAGTCTAAAGATTAAAGATCCTTCCTAACTTACTCATTTAGTCTTTCGAGCCTTAAATTCTTACATATTAATCCTCGAAGTAAGTTTTGTCCTGTGAATCCTGTACAAGCATTGGATCTACGTTAGCTTTAAGAAAAGCTAAGTAAGCCTCGGGCTAACCTCAAGCCCCCTTTAGTAAGAAAAGAAAATAATCATCAGAATCATACACATTCTTACAAACAAACCAATGATATGAATTCAGTCATTTGAAACTCATTAACGTTTGTTAAACATTTTATTCAACCAGATGAAAATCAATATAGATTGAATATGGTTAGGGGGAGGTGACTTACAAGTTAGTAAGTAAAATTCTATAGCCTTTTAGTTACAGTTAACCAAAGGGAATTAACTCCTAAGTTTTCTCTTAATGTCTGGTCTTGTAATTTATCTGCTAACTAGACTAACGTTAATTATTAAACTAACATTCTGGCTATGGTTTAGCATTTAATATCACATAGAAAATTTTTAAATTTTTGTGAATTTTTGGGGATTCTACATGATGTTTCCTATTTTTCATCCTTTCACCGAAATGGAAACTGTGCCCTCTTTGACCAAATGTTTCTTGATTTGTGACTGACTTCTTTTCCTATACTTTCCTTCTTTTACAACTTCCTTACTTTTCCTTGCTTTTGAAAATCTCCATCCTTTATATGACATATTTCTTTTTCCAATTTCTATCATTTTGTCTTGAGTTCTTTTAACATTTTCTTGGTTCTCTCCAGGTCATCATTTATGAATGCCAACTCATGGTCCACTTGGGCCCATCTTCTCTCCTTGTCACCTAGGACAATTACAACTCATTTCCACATTAATTAATTTTCATAATATCTAATTACATGCAAAATCAAAATTGGAATTTTAATATATTACATTCCTCCATAGTATTAATTAATTAAAAAAATCCTAAGCATGATTGATTTAATTCACTTCTTAACCCCTAGGCACTTGACATGGTCAATGATTTCAATGTCCTTCAAGGAAGGGACATTACAGTCACCCCCTCCTAAGTCTGCTTGTCCTCAAATTGAAGCAATCCAGGGTGCTGCAACATGTGTTTACCCTTCGAACTTGCATCTTCACTAGGAAACCCTTTCACTGCACCAGTCTGATTGTAGTCATTCCCCTAATGACTAACCATATTCCACAAAATTTTCACCCAGTTAAGATAATGGAGTAGAATTCCTGGATCCCACTGTCTCCTCTCCAAGGATCCAAATGTTCCTCTCACTTTTGGAAAACTATCATTTCAAGAAATTGCAGGGTCCCAATGTCTCAACTGCATCCTCCCAAACATCAGTAACCACAATAATAAAATATCATCACAAAAAATGAAAGTGAGAATGTGGAAATTATACTACCACACTGAAAATTGAAAACTCCTAATGAAAAATTGAATATATGTGAGACTTCCCCACCTAACATAAAATTCCTTATGTTCCTGATGCACACTAGCACTAAATCTCACAGTTTTGTTGTTGCAGTGACATAGGTGTGAGTCCCATGTCTCAAGACAATTATAGGAATCCTCCAACAACCATATATTCCCATGTTTCTCGTAGAATATGTAGGATGTGTATGTTGAAACTCCCTTGGTGAAATAGGTACACCCTCCAAGATGCATAAAGATAGCACGTACCTACCCATCCATGCCATGAATGAACAAATCCTCCAACTATCAATTCCATATGGGAATCTTATTACTTTCCCATGTGCACAATCCCAATGGCTCAACTCTCTACCACTAGTCATCCAATCACCACAATGAATGGAGGAATCAAAGATAGGAAATGGAGCATTTGCTACTACTTATAAGGGGGTGTTTCTCTCATAAAGTCCCCATGGATGAGTGTGGTAGACTCATGCTCCTTACTTGGCACAAAAAGAAAAAATCCCTTCACCCAGTTATCATTCTCATGTGTTGCAGTTGTAGTAAAAACTGTAAAGGATGGAAATTCATGAACCAAAGTGAAAATTTGGTAATACTCATCCACCAATAAAGTGGGTGAATCATTGAATCCCTTGATTGGTTCATAAGATGTACCATATTGTGCCTCTTCCAAAATTATACAACTTTCACCAAGAGTCATCTCCAAATATCTCTAAAATAGTGCAGGTGATTGGTATCCATTTTGTTTTCTCTCAAATTCTTCAAGCACATGCAAATCAAAATTCACCTCTTGTTCATATGTAATGGAGGTATATGATGTCTGAAAAATATATATTTGTGGCTTCCCATAGGGTAGGACAATATCAGTAAATCCAAAAGGCTTATCATAGAAGCAAAAATATTGTTTCCTTGATGAATCTTTACCTTGGCTATGTATTCATCAACCCAATCAATAGGTGAATAAAATATTTGGATTTATGATTTATGTGAGATGTAATCAGCCACCCTCTTCAAATATAAGTCTTCTCTCCATACAGGTAACTCCCGAGGCCTCTCCTCCAATTCATGCATGTCAAACAACTCCCTATAGATGTGGGAAAAACTTGTGCATCCCGGGACATCCATCTCGGTGATGTACTTGTCTATACAATCTATGGAAAAATAAATAACTTTAATTGGAGATATGAATGGTATCTCTTATTGAAGGTATTGTTGCAAAAATTCAAATGCTTGACCAAGATCTTATATGGCATATGATTTCAACAATACTTGCAAATCAGAGCTTTCCTCATGTTTGTCCTCCACATGAGGTTCCTTCATCACCTCTAGTATGCCATCTGACATGTGAAAATGAACATCTTGCATGTAGGATAGGGTGTGTGATGAACTCAAATCCTTTAGAAGTTGATCATTCTGCATTATTGATTCTTGAAAGGCCCTTTGTTTGCTCTTTAATGAATTACTGATGATCTCCAACTTACTAGTGATCATTTTTTATTCTTATTCTTCCTTCTTGAGAACACTGTGGTACATTTCAGCCATCATAAGGAGACAATCTCTATCTAATAGTAATTTCATGTATATCTTCTTCATATTAACTACTCCTTCTTTAAGTGGTATGAATTCTTCCAAAAAGGCTTCTCCTTTCAACTCTCCTACAAAATATTTCTAACAACATCTTGTCACCAAGGCATTGATGTCAACAAAGTTTTTCATGGATTCCATAAGATTCTCTTTATCCTCCTTTAGTGATCCACTGAAATGATGTGGCTTACAAAGAATATCCTCCACCAATGTTTTTCCTTCAAGTAGCTGACACATAAAACCATATTTCTTGTGGCAGAGATCCACAACACAAATCTCATTCTCAACATACCAGTCATCTTTTGAATCTTCTACAAAATCACTTCCATGACATGAAGTGGAGGGTATCTCTGAAGATTGCAATGAAATTTGACCTTTGCAAAAATAAGAAATTACCTCATATATTGGCATTTCATCTTTATCCTCTTCCTGTAGGGACTCTATGGTGGCCTTCTCTTCCACAAAATTCTCTCGTTCACACCCAAGTGGTGTGGCCTTGTCTTCTTCTTCATTATGAGGCTCAAGAGGTGACTGTAAATGGAATTCATAATATTCTTTTGGATCTGATACAAAATATGTCTTGCATCCCTCACATGGACCAACATCCTTAGTAGGGATCAGGAAATCACCCACAAAGAAGATGGATGTGCATTCATCTTCACTTTCTTCTCCCATGCAGTGACTTGCACTCCACCTCATGCATCTCTGCCTCTACTTCATTTCTATTCTCCTACAGGAAAATTGAAACTTCTCTATCTTGAGTGGAATAAGGATCTACATCAAAAGTAGGCTCTATGATAATATTGTTTTCACTTTTCTTCACAAATATTTAATGTAGATAAATTGGAAGGTGAGACTTCAATATGTTGCAACCTTTGCCCCACTTCTTTGCACACTTGTGGACAATATGTTCTATTCTATTCTGATTTGAGTTTCTAAAGGGATCCATATTCCTAAATAATATTCCAATTTAATATTTACAGACTCATCCTGGATATATTTTCTAAATATTTGATATATTCGGAGGTACTCAAAAGCATCAACTTCTAGTGCCTTTCCTCCAATGACCATTATACCATCAACAATGTTGAACTCTGGGGGATTAACCCTTATTCTCTCTATGCACATAAGATGATATGAAGATTAATTATCATAAACATTAATAACCTCATCATCATAATAAGATGCTTCCTTATCATCCCATTCAAAATCATCACTAGTTGGTGCTAGTCTCATGGCTACAAATTCCTTCCTTCTTGGAAGAGGTGTCTTCCAATATTATTCAACAAAAAGCCTAATTTATGCACGATGGGACAAGGAAATAGATATGATACTAATGTAATATCCCTGATCTGAATCAGATTGGAATATTATCTCTTACTGCTGATATAATAAAAATGTTAATAATTTTTTTACATGTGATTGAGTATTTTCTTTGACAATGAAAAACACAGGAAGTAATGACAAAACAAATTGAGAATGACATAGGATTAAAAGAAGAAACCAAAGGACATGTTTTTACACTGAGAGTTCATATCCCTAAGCACCTAGATCTTGGGCCCCTTTAGGTTTTCAGCATCAGCTATGCTAAAGTATACTCCCAAGCTTTTAGGTGTCCCAACTGGTGCAAACTGAGATTGAACAATACCTCCAATCAACCAAACATTATGGAAGGATTAGGTGATTTTTCAGTCAATTATTAGGCATCAAATATCACTTGATCATGTTTGGAATAGATCTAGAACAATTTGAGGAAGTTTGAGGGTGTTTGGGAAAAACTAGGATTTTGGCCTCGGAAAATCTTGCGTAGAGGAGGCCACTCAAACATTGTACAACCTAAACAAATTATTAATATGTAAGTTATTTTGGGTTGTTGGGTGAATTTATAACCTACATAAACTTACATTACAATTTTTTTTATAGATCATAAAAAACATCAAAAACTGCAAAACTAGTCAAACTTTACTAGTCAATGTTAGTTTTTCATCACATTAAGCTAGCATTATGATATTAGGATCTTTTCACTGAGAGGATAACAAGCACAGCAATAAAAAATAAGCACATCACAAGAGACAAGAGACACAAAGATTTTTCCTCGGGGAAACCATAAAGGAGAAAACCCCGCAACTTCCTTAGAGATAGAATCAGCACCAAAACAGTAAGAGATCTCCCAAAATAGCAGTAGTCTTCTTCTTCTGTCTAGTCCCAGTATTTCCTTCTTCACTAGTGCACCACACTTGAGTGAGTGAATGATGTGTGTAATAAATAGAGAGTCTCACTCTCTATTTATATTCTTCCGTTCACTTGAAGTGCACTTAATCACGTAGGCTCAACTTACAATTACTTACTCGAGCCTACACCTTAATTAGTGTATAATAACTCAAGTGCCCCGAAACTGTGGGGACTTACACAATGAATTGACAAGACTTGTTTACATTATTAATCCTCCTGATCGGAACATCGGGGCATGACAACATGACTCAAATGCATAATAGAAACATCCCGGAATAAACATTGGGTTACAATACATAAGATACATAGAAGAATACATTCCAAAGTTACATATACATCAACACTCCCTCTTAACTAGGAAGGTATTCTTTCGACACAATTTTCAGCACTGGTCTTCTTCTCTGTATCAACTGGATCATCTCGTCTTCAAGTCATCTTCGTCTTCAAGTCATCTTATTCATCGGATCTGGATCATCATGGAACATCATCACTGGATCTGGATCATCTCTCGATCTGGATCATCATCACTAGACTGGATCTGGATCATCACTCGATCTGGATCATCACTACTGGATCATCATTACTAGATCTGGATCATCACTTGATCTGGATCAACATTGATGCTATCTCACGATTCTTCTCGTCATAGGAAGTTCTACAGAGCCAGCCCTTTTTCATGCTAGTTGTAGGCCTACCCATCATGTAGGTCTTCACCTAGCACTTACATCTGACCTGCTCATCAGAAAGGCACGCCGAGCACTCATATCTGATCATATAAGAACCAATCCTATAATCACATTAGAAAGGACCAGCACTCACATTCACCAGCATGATAGGACAACACATCACTAACATCTGTTAAAAGGCTTAGCACTTACATCTGACCTACTCGTCAGAAAGGCACATCCATCCATACATGAACACATCCTATCACAGTGATGGAAGACTCCCATCCAGAAAAGAACACATCCTATCACAGTGATGAGAGATTTCAACACTTACATCTTACCTACTCATCAAAAAGGCACATCCATCCATACAGGAACACATCCTATCACAGTGATGGAAGACTCCCATCCAGACAGGAACACATCCTATCACAGTGATGAGAGATTTCAGCACTTACATCTGACCTACTCGTCAGAAGGGCATGCACTCACATCTGACCTAGTAGGAATTGAATCCTACACCCTTGTCAGAATGGCCCCCAGTCCTAGACTGAGCTACCTGGTAACGGACCAGGTGCCTCCACTCTCCCGGAGAGAGACAGTAGCCCTTACATCTGTCCTACTCAACAGAATGGCCAACACTCACATCTGACATGGAAGGAACTAAATCCTTTAGCCATGAACAGAATGGATCTAC
>LPNX010614007.1:6564-154005 GCA_001517045.1 Pseudotsuga menziesii | reverse complement strand
AACATTCATCCATATCTCACTGAAACTTTCTAGATGCCTTCCATCTCTACCAAGACAACATTGAGATTGTGCACTAATCCAATATGTCAGCAAAGAGGTCTCATTCTAGATAAGTAGCAATGGATAATTTGTATAGCCCCATGAGCTACTTACCCATAACATGCATATTAGTAGTATTCTGTCATTAATGCAAACATCCTATCATGCATAATACAATAACTGAATATAAACAAATGCATAACAAAATAATATCATGAAATGACAATTGAATACTTATCTTTATTTGTTTCGTGGGTATATTCTTTCTTGAGCCTTCAGCTTCATCGTCTTCTTCATTCATGATAGCATCGTTTCTTATCCAAATGCTAGGGTGGATAAGAAGTTCTTCAAGAGTTGAGATCTTCATATTCCCCATTGATTGAGAGATCTTCTTTGGATGGTGATAGCTTGATCTTTAGTTTCTCTCATCTTCTCTTCTCTTCTTAGAGTCTACTGAAAGTAATCACTTCCTTTTGGCACACATTCCTTGTATGAATGAATCCCATGATCCTGGGAGGCTATTCAAGGTGGCCATCACCACTTCTGCATTCTTCACCTTTCTTTTACCGCTACAAGTTGTTCTTTGATTTGAGATACCCTTATGACTGCATGGTCTTTGCATTCTAGACCTTCACTTCCTTCAACTGGTTTCTTAAGGTCATATTCTGATTTCTGTTCTTCCCTTAAAATAGCTTGGTCAAGGAATCAAACATCTTGGGTTTATTTGGGGAAGACACTTGTAGTACAAGTTGATTCGTGATTGAATCAACCATGATCTTCTTGGCATTGACCAAGTTCTTCTTGTGAAAGTCTTCTAGCCTCATCTCCCTCTGAAACTGGAACCTCTATACTCATGTAGGTGTCCAATCCATTTTCTTCAGAGAGACCAAATACTTCTATGATTGTAATTTTTCAACTTCACCAATCTTATCATCAAGCTGTTGTGATAGATCACTTTGAAATGAGAACCTCAAATGAAAATAGCAAAGGATTAGATCTTACCGATTTGAGGTGTCCATCTTGGTTCCGGAGTTGGCTGATCTAGGGTTTGCCAGAAAAACCCTAATTTTCAAAACTTGGGATATTTCAGAACTAATTGGATAGACATATAGATATCTTCAAATGGTTCTGTCCAATGTACTCCTTTTCTGAAAACAGTGGAGGGAAGCTCTCGGAACAGGAAGCCCTAGATTTTCAATTTCTTCTGCAGAAATGCCTGTTACTGTTTCTGTGATATCTCTGAACTTACTGATCCTATGTGTCTGAAATTTCCCGCTGAGGTAACCTCGCATGTCCCTGATCCAACACCATAGGTTTCATCAGAATTGGTTTCACCATTTGGGATTTATTATCCTTTTCCCAAGGTGACCGATTACAGAACTATTCAGAACAGTGAGGTTGTACGGCATGCCACGTGTCACTAATTCATCCTTTGATTTTGATGTTCAGACCACTGAAATTAAAGGCTGTACCCTTTCTGTAACATCTTTATAAATTCCATTTGGACCTCTGTAGCACAAGATATTGCAATTCTCCCCAAGTGTCCTGTTTATGGATGATTTCTGGAAGAGGCTGGAACCCTAACTGTGAGAGATCATATCTCCTAGAAGATATCGAATCTGAGGCTGATTTTTGGACAAAGTGTTCATCAGGATTTTATCTTCGGCCCCTGCAATTTTCAGCTTCTGAGACTTCTCGAATATCATAATATAGCGACTGTACCAAAACCTAGCAGTTTTAGTATTTAGGGTTTCTCCTAGCTCAGGGTCAAACTAGGGTTTGACTTTCCCGAAGTTTCACCCAACCAAATTTATTGATCCAGGTCTCTAAACTTCGATTTTTATGAGGAGAACAATCCTATGCTAGTCTCACTCAAAAATTCCTCTTATATAGAAAGCCCTAATTTCCACATCAAAACTGAAAATGCTTGAAATTGAATTCCACATCCACAGAAAGATGCACCCTTCAATGGAGAGTCATCCTAGCATACTTTTGCTGAAAATCTGTGGAGGAAGATCCACAAACTAGGAATCCCTAGTTCCTGTAGATGCACAATGTCTTCTTCTCAGGTTAGCTCTGATACCATGTTAGTTTTTCATCACATTAAGCTAGCATTATGATATTAGGATCTTTTCACTTAGAGAATAACAAGCACATCAATAAAACATAAGCACATCACAAGAGACAAGAGACACAAAGAGTTTTTCTCAGGGAAACCATAAAGGAGAAAACCTCGCAACTTCCTTAGAGATAGAATCAGCACCAAAACAGTAAGAGATCTCCCAAAACAGCAGTAGTCTTCTTCTTCTGTCTAGTCCCAGTATTTCCTTCTTCACTAGTGCGCCACACTTGAGTGAGTGAATGATGTGTGTAATAAATAGAGAGTCTCACTCTCTATTTATATTCTTCCGTTCACTTGAAGTGCACTTAATCACGTAGGATCAACTTACAATTACTTACTCGAGCCTACACCTTAATTAGTGTATAATAACTCAAGTGCCCCGAAACTATGGGGACTTACACAATGACTTGACAAGACTTGTTTACATTATTAATCCTCCCGATCGGAACATCGGGGCATGACAACATGACTAAAATGCATAATAGAAACATCCTGGAATAAACATCGGGTTACAATACATAAGATACATAGAAGAATACATTCCGAAGTTACATATACATCAACAGTCAATGGGTAAGGGTAAGAAAATGACAATGAATTTCGATGCTGTGATTTATTAGAACTGCAACTAAATATTATCAGTGGTTTATATGGCATGTATTATGCATCATATTATTCATTTATTCTTACCATGTCAATTACATCACATTTAATGCCTAGAACTTAGAAAAGGCCCCTTAAATGGGCATCATGGATAATTTTAAGGAACCATACCAATTTAAAATTCTAAAAATGTAAGCAGATATTACGAATTCTTAAAACGTCAACTATAAAATAATTGGTGATATTTTTATAAAATATTCCAATTTATAAGGATTTTATATCATTTATATAATAATTTGGCAAAATTTAGGGTGACAAAATTTCACCCCATTAAAATTGGACGAAATAGGGCTTCAAAAAATGCAAATTGGTGAATTTTTTTTTGGAGAAAAACATGGAAAAATAGTCCATGGGATAAATTTCACCCCTAAAATTATCCTTGATGGGCATGAGAATACTTCTCTCATAAAATCTTAGCATTATGGATTTATTGGACAGAAGTCTTATTGTAAAACAAAGATCAAAACATGAATATGTACATGAGAAGCTTAGGAGAATATTTGAGGTGTTGATCTCCCTCAATGGTGCCCAAGACTGAAAAATGGAGGCCTGGAACTAACACCTGGAATCGATATGAGAGCATAAGTGAATTTTCCTTCACTAGATCTTGAGTTCCATGGTTGGATGGCCATTATCAAAGCTTGAATTTTGTATTCAATGGATGCTCCTTGATTCTATGTGGTTTGCACTGAATAATGGAAGAGAAGAGAAGAGAAGAGAATGGAGACTTGGGGCACATCACCCAAGGTGACTGAGGCACATCACTCAGACATGAAGCTCAGCTTCACTCAACAACAAAAAATTAATGTTAAAAACTATGAATTGGAGTTGGAAGCACTCTTTTATAGATTTGAGTGACTTGTTGAGCAAGTACCCACTTGAAAACCCTAACCCTAATCCATGAATGCACCCTCCTTGAGGAAAATTACAAGTCTATCCTTAAGATGTTGTTTCCCTACTTGCATGACTCAACCCAAACTGGAAATTCACCCTCCTTGAGGAAAATTTTCCTTCTTTATGACTGATGATGTTTCCTTGCTTACATCCTTTTACCAAAATGAATTATATGCCCTCCTTGACAAAATGTTTCCTGATTTGTGACTGACTACTTTTCTTGTACTTTCATTCTCTTACAACTACTTAGTTTTCCTTGCTTTTGATAGTTTCCATCTTGTTTTATGAAAAATTGTTTTTTTTTAATCTTTTTTTATTGAGTTCTTTTATAATTTTCTTGGTTTTCTCTAGGTTTCAATTTATGAATGCCAAATCATTGTCCAATTGGACCCATGCTCCCTCCTTATCACCTAGGGCAATTACAATTTGTATTTGGGTGGATTTTGTAAGCAGTTTTTATAGAAAAATTGGTTTGTTTTTGCAATGATAATTTTCAAGATTTTATGGATTGTATCATGCAACACAATAACAAGAGTGTGGGGCATAAAAAAGTTTTAGAAGGTGGATATACAATGTTATACAAAGACTATTTTGTGTGAAGTGGAAAACTGGAAGGTGTCTTCTGGGTGAGTGTTTATCAAAGCATGAATATGGACCACTCATGAATATTGGTTACAAAGAATAACTTGTTAGTGGAAAGAGGTGGATGTGAATTGACAATGGAATTATGGTATACTCCTTTGCGCTCTTGCTCAATGTGATCTTAGATGGAGTTTGAGGAAAGTGGAATTACCTTACATTTAATGACAAATATTAAAGTATGATAATTATTTACTAAGAATGTTTAGGGATTAAACATATAATCCCATGCTTTCCATGCTTGTTATGCAAGTATAGATGACCTTTTGTGGATTCTAACCTTTTCATTTATCGATTTTACTTTTCGGTTTTCATTGATTTCTTTCAATTTGTATATTTCACAAAATCATTTCAGAGCACATATGACTTTACATGAGATAATATATTTCTTATTTAAATTAAGTTGGGTTTCATTGATATTTCGAAATTTAAAAAATTACACGTGCTACATTTATAAGTGTGGTATGAATTTTAATAAATAGATTTTGCAAAATAAGTTATGATGTAAATTATAAAATGAATGGGATTCGAGCCATGATAAACAAATTTTAAGTATTTTATATGGCTTATTAGTTCATGCTTAACTATAGGAATCATACAACATGAGTGGGTCTAATGGTTAAGAGTATGTGTTTCCTCTTAGGAGGTCACAGGGTCAAATCCAAAGGGGGTAGTGTATGTGCACCTCTGTAGTCTTTAGCAGTTGAATCACTACACAGAGGGAGGTCTCTTATCCCCCAAACAAGGAGGTCTCATACAACATGCTTATTAGTTCATGCTTAACTATAGGAATCATACAACATGAGTGGGTCTAATGGTTAAGAGTATGTGTTTCCTCTTAGGAGGTCACAGGTTAAAATCCGAAGGGGGTAGTGTATGTGCACCTCTGTAGTCTTTAGCAGTTGCATCACTACACAGAGGGAGGTCTCTTATCCCCCAAACAAGGAGGTCTCATACACCAAATTGGTGTCTCACTTGGCAGAGACCTTAAAAAAAAATTGTTGTTGTTGTTGTTGTTATTACCGATTTCATTTGTGAAAACCAATGTTCTAAGCCTAAGTTTTTTAAAATATTTTTCCCTTTAGTTAATGAATTTTCTTAGGATTTATTCAGCCTCATATAGCGTTCATTCTATTAGTTTGTTGTATTGCTTGAATTCTGGAATGAGAATCAATACGTCACATCGGGTGACATTGTAACTATGGCATCATTGATATCGTCACTATGGAAACATCAACAAAACCAATGTTGTTTCTGCCAGCAAATATAAGTGACGTTTAAATGTCGTAATTGTTGTCACTACTATCATTTAGTTGCATTTCTTCTACTTCAATCAATTATTAGTCCCTCTCAGAGGCCAAGATGGACTATTGTATTCGATTCCCTTTGATTTTATATTAGTTACTCTTTGACCTTCTGTATTTCTCCTTATGTGCTAAGTTTTTTAAAAGAGTTTGTAAATTTTAAATATTTCAGTAGATATTATTTATTTAAAATACTATCTGTTGTAATTTTGAAATGTTATTGTCGAGCAATCAACAGAGATCTAAAATACAAGAGATTTCATCAATGATTAGTTAATGTTTCATGAAATATGGGTGCTTATGTGTAAAGATTTGTAAACATGTTTCTTGGACACCTTTCACCATAGTATTTACCATGTATTCCCCCTTTCACTTCCTTGGTACATTCACCGTCGTTCATCATTCAATTCCTTGGCATTGAAAATCGTCAAATTTATATAACTATTTGCAATTTAGTTTTTTGTTCCATAACCTTAACTAAATTATGTCTTACAATGTGCAACCTAGTGTGGCTATGTTCTTCAAGAGTTGACGTGGTATTAGCTTCGCTTCCTTTGAATTTATTTTTTTGAGCTTTGTTTAGTTTTGCTGGTTTGAGGTAACGTGCTGGCTACCATATTTTCAATTGTGTCAGGAAAGTAGTAAACTTATATAGTTATGCATAGTAACACTAGATTAATATGATTATGCAGTAAAGTAATATGATTAATACTATATTATTATGTCTTAAAAACACTATATCAATATGATTATGTAGTAAATTATAATAACGCTATATCGATATGATTATGCAGTAAACTATATATGTCTGAGGAAAATCATGCTCAACTTAGAATTTAATAGGTTATTATGCCTTACGAATAACATCCTACTCATGGAGTTGTTGAGAGTTTTAATTGGGAGATTGTGGGGATTTTGGTAGAGGAGGCACAACTAATTCTCATTCATATTTACACCCTGCACTGAATGAAACTATTCCCACCTACCCAATACTGAACCTTGACCTGATAGGTCATGCAACCAATTGGAAAAGCTTGAACCCATTGGTTTTCTAAGGACTATCACTCCAGAGGGTAGATATTTATCCATTCATTTGTTCATTTTAAGCTCAACAACACATATTTGAAAGGGTAAATACTTAAAGAAACATCATAACTTACCTTTTCAAGGCATGACTAGGCCAAGTTTCTCAGTAAACGGTTCACTATAATTGCAACTTATTAAAAAGGGTATTATTTAGATCCTTGATAATTTGTTGTCCTTGTCTTCTTAATCATTGGAAACCTAATTTTGATAAAGAGAAGTTTCATAGAAGTAATGGATTGAAAACACACACAAAAATTCATTATCTAGACCCACAAAACAAATATGTTCCATAATCACTAAAATTCCTTTTTTGTATGCTTAAAATTGTAGATATAAATCTGATCAAAATCATGCTAGTAGAGTAAGATCAAACCATCTAGGAATCATGACTTAACCACCACAATGGTTCTAAATTGAAGAATGAAGGTTTGTTTGAGAAATAAGTAGCTACATTGTGTTCATATCATGTGGTTTAACATGATTTTTGTATCTCCCTCTACCTCTTCATATGAGTTGCTTCATCAACTTTGGATTGGACAATAAAGGGTATTCTAAGACATGGTTCAATAGACCCTAACAGAGCTAGCATGCTTTGGAAGTCCCTTTTCTAAAGAAGAAACAACTCTTTCACGAAAGCATAAATGCACCTAAATATGTTAGTTTGGCAAGGAATACGAGAGATTGGATTTGCCGCTCCAAGCCGTTCAAAATCAAGGTTCATTGAGCTAGAAGCTATGCTATCTCTATTGAGCTCATTTCTTTTTTAAGAAGTAAGGCACCTAGGATAGTCCTCTAGTCACTATAGAGTACATTATGCAATTAACATATTATACAATTTGATAAGAACTTTCAATAGTTCTTTTTTATTTTATACGTTGCATTTAGTGACTATTTTAACCTTGAATCGAAAATTGTTCCTACAAGTAGAAACCCTTTTTGGGGGTGGATAAATTTCAACTTTTAAAATTCTCGATTAGTTGCATTACAATCAAAACCCTAAATTAACCCCTGAATGGAAAATGGGTGCTACCAATACCACACCCATTTTTTTCAAGGGCTAAAATTGCATATTGCTTGAAACCATTGCCTTAACAACTGGAAACAATTTTTTTCATGATCAAATTACATATTTCTTAAAATAGTGGCCTTAACAACTCGTGTCCTTGTAATCAAAACCCTAAATCAACCCCAATTCAAAAAGTGGTACTACCATGACACTCCCATTTCTTACCAAGGCTGAAATTCTATATTTTGTAAATCATAGCCTTAACAGTTGACAGTATTGCAATGAAAATGACAAAATTGACCTTGGTCCAAAAAATGTTCTACTAGTAGCAAAAATTTCTTTTATAAAGTTAAAATTAAAAAAAAAATCAATCTAAAGATAATAATAAAATGACAAATTAAAAAAAAACACATTTTAAAGAAAAAATACCTTAAAATTCTAAATATATATATATATATATATATATATATATATATATATAATAAAATAAAATTTAAAAACATTAACAATTTAAAACTTAAAAAAAATCAATATTAAATATAAATTATTAAAAAATAAAATTCTAAATGTTAAGTGTTAAACAAATATAAAATAAATAAATAAATACATTAAAATTTTTTAAATCAATTATTAAATAATAATATTACAAAACATTTTAAAACTTAAACTAAGAATAAAAATAAAATGAAAAAATATTAAATTGATATTTTAATAAAATTATAAAATATTAAAATGTCAAATTAAAAAAAGAAAGAAAAGGAAAAAAAACATGATATTATAATTTAATGTTATAGTGTATATACCTCTCACATGCTCCTTCCCCTACCCCTATTATATGTAAAGGGGGAAGGGGGTTGGAATGAGGTGGGGCCACCTCCTTCAACCCACACATGTAATAGGGGTGGGGGAGGCAGGACGTGAGAGGGGATATAGAATTGAGCATGTGATAGAGGATACTTGGTTCAGGGAATTGAGTATATTTTATCATGTGCTCCCTCCTCCATGCCTATTACATGTGAATGGGTCAAGGTTGCAAGGGTGGAAGGAGGTGATTCCACCTCCTTCCATCTCCTCTTGGCCCCTTCACATGTAATAAGGGTGGGGTAGTAGGGGTCAGGGGAGCATATGAAGAGGAGACTCAATTCCTAGAATCACGTATCCTCTTCATGTGGTCTCCCACCCTTATATAACCAATAATATTTTGTTCTTTTTAATTTTTAAAATTTATTTGTATATTTTTATTTATATAATTTATCCTTTTAATACTTTATCTTTTTTGTTGTAAATAAGGATTCTATATTAACAGAGTATAAAAAAGTTACAAAAGAAGAAACACCATTTTCTATGTTTATCAATAGTGCTTTTAGATGACATATAACAACCCAAACCTAGGGTCCTGCCTATGAATGAAAAAGCAGAGCATACAAGATACCAGCAGGCCACCCCTGTAAAGCACATTAGCATCTAATATTAAAGAAAATACTATCAATTGCATCACTAAATCCCACCATCAAAACTTGGAACAGATAGCCTTTCATGCCCATAGCATTGACCATACATTCAAAAAACACAAGACACAAAACAAGAGACAAAGCCATGCTGATGCACCTTGATATACGCTAACGCAGGTTCCCTCCATGTCGTGTGAACCGTTATGTTTTTGGATGTCATTGCCCTTCACCACCCTTAAACCAAGAGCCGAGAAGCCCATATGTGAAAGGAACGGTAAAACTAGCGCATGCCCAACAACATCAATTTTCATATGCAGGAGGTCAATGTTAGAGTATAATTCTAACCAGAAGGCCATCGAGACCTCATTCCCCCTCTTTCTCCTCGTGCTGCAACAAAACACGACTTATGAGGCCCTTATAACCCAGTACAGAGTAACAATTTGTTCGTAAAGACCATGTTTGTCTCTCGATGAGCTTCGACCTTGAATCCATATATCCAACGTAGCAAAGTTCAGGGAATGTGAATTCTATACATTAGAGAAAATTTGAGGTCTAAAATGGGCCTTATAAAAAATGTGCAATGGATGAGTTGGATAGAGATGGATTTTTTAAGCCAAATATAGAATTTCAATATCTTTGATCAACCATTATGGTTGAGTTGGACATCTCATGCTATGTGTCATAATTTTATTTGACAACAGCTAACTCCATATCAACCTCACCTTGGTTAATATCATAAAAAGATCATCTCAAAATACAATATATATATTTGAAATTATAAATATATAATATTTTATTTGATCACTACTTCCAACTCCTTTAAAACCTAATTCTCGTATTAATTAAAATTATAGTAGAGACATTTTGAAATACTAAAACAATTTACTAATCAATATTTTAAAAACAAAACTAAATAGTATTTAATTTTAAATGGACTTATGCTATAATACTAAATAAAATTATTTAGTATTTTTAATATTACAAAATAATATTTAAAAATATATATATATATATATTTAATTACTACATCTTAAAAGTAATTAAAAAATTTAAATACTAACCAAAAAAACTATTTTTAATATTACTAAATAGAATATAATAAGTTTATATTAAAACAAAATATTAGTAATATCAAGAAAAATTAAATTATATTATTGTTAGTATTAGTGTAAAAATTAATATGTATATTTGGATTTGTTTGATTTATATAAATTAAAATTTTTAATAAAAGAAAATAAGATTAAAATGAATAATTAATTTAAATAAAAAACTATTTTTTTATAAGTTTTATATAAACATTAAAATTAAAAATAATTAATTTAAATAAAAATACTCTTATAATGAAATTTGATTTTGCGTTTTTCCTTCCACCCAATTTGAATTTACCTTTTCCCACCCAATTTGATTTTACCTTTGCCCTCCCAGCCATTGTCCACCAATTTGATTTTACCTTTTCCCTCCTACCCGTTGAGTAAACTCATATTAAAAACAATAAAAATGGTCTGAAACATTGAACCATTGATCCAGATGATTGAGTAGCCACTGAACTAAATCTTTTAATCTATCAATTTGAGCGAGATGATAGAATAACCATTTGACCAACTTTGAATCTAGTCCCAAGCTCGTTTGCAATTCGAAAAAGAATAGAGAAAAGCAAGCAATGGGCATGCTATCCAGATGAGTTGATTGGGGCTCATTATGTTTGCTTGTTTCTTTCCAAGATGAATATGTTTCAGCTGGTGAATTCACTAGAATGAATTGCAGTGGGCACATTGGCAATTTTTTTACAGTGAGTGAGTTAATTGGGGATCGTTCCTAACCCTAAGTTTCTCAAATCCTACCTAGATTTTGATTTTTTTTCTTAGATGAATCTAATTCAGCCTATGAATTTATTGGATCGTCACAACCGATACCTAGGAATGAGTGGTCAGAAGTTTTTATCCAACACGACCACCAACAGAGCTTGAAGTACAAACACCAGCCGCATCTAAGAAAAGTACTTCGTCAACAGACAACCACTTAGTTGGATTCCTCTGGTGGAGTCACCTGCACCAACATTTAAGGTGCAAACATATTTCTGCACATTCTTTTTCTATGTTGTTGTGAAGCGGTCTAGGATGGACTGTTGAATGATCATAATAATTGGTGTCTAAGAGGAGGCATAATTTACAAACACAACAGGCACAACATCAATGAATGGTAACCCATTGAGTCCAACATATTTGATGAATTTCTGTTGAAATCGGTGGGAACTTGAGATGGAACTCTACAATTTAAAACTCACAGGGGGGAAAGGAAATATATTTAAAATATATGTTCGAATTAAGCTAGGATCCATCGATTTTCATCCAACGAGTTGAAGATACAAAGCCTCTAGAATCTCTTGGACGTTATGCTAAATTATATAGAGAGAGTTTTTTACTGTGTGCTCTAGTACGTTCTTGAAGTTATTCCTCAGATTTTTTTTCTTGAATATATTTCCATCATGTGTTGTAGTTAATTACATTATTTAGGTGGGGCTCTTGATAAAATATTCCTAAAAAATGAGGATAAAACCCCTTTATGTTTCCCTTGGGAACTTTTTCCTATCATGTATTTTCAGTTGGGTTGTGCAATTCCCCTGCCCCTCTTTGACAAAAATTTTAACCCTTATTTCTCATTTGATCCATGACTATGCTGTTGTGAAGCGGTCTAGGATGGACTGTTGAATGATCATAATAATCGGTGTCTAAGAGGAGGCATATTTTACAAACACAACAGGCACAACATCAATGAATGGTAACCCATTGAGTCCAACATATTTGATGAATTTCTGTTGTAATCGGTGGGAACTTGAGATGAAACTCTACGGGGATTTTGACGAATTCAGAGTCTATGGGGATTTTGACAAGGTATAAAATGCAGGATTTCCTTCATGTCGGATGCCAAATACCAAGAACCAGTTGCTCTAATATTTATATGTGATGAAGTGTTGCTGATGCACTTGACCAGTGGGAAGAATTCAACTTGCATTTATATTGATGTATTTTTTTTATTTTCAAGCAAAGAGAACAGTCAAAAAATTATTCCACACTCAATCATATGGAAAATAAGTTAATATTTAACTAAGTAAACACCTTACAAGTGTAGCCACTTTGAATTCTTTTGAAGAAGCACTATCTAAGCTGGAAAAAATCCTCCATGGATGTAAACATATGAACCTCTCCTTGAGGAACAAAAATTGTTACATGATAACAACTAAGGGTATCGTGTTAGGGCATCATAATTTTGCAAAAGGTATTGAACTTGATCTTGCAAAGGGCGTTGCATAAGTCTTATGACTTAGGACTAGCTTATGGCTTTATTTTCCCAAACTGTTCATTAATCATGTTGTTATTTGTTTTTTACAGACAAGGGTTTGCTGAGAATTTATTGCTGTGATAAGACTGCTTGAAAGATGGTACATGGAATTATTATTGCCTAGGTTGCTTCTATAGGAAAATACATTTTGATTTGTTGAGAACCTTGTTTTTATCAGTTAAGCTCCATCACTATTGCTAAAGTATTTTGGATTAATCAATTTTGACATCTATGCCAAAATGATGGAAACATCACGGCAGTAGCGTAACCCCTTAGTTAGGGTTGCAATCCCTTCAAGTACATCAAATCCTTTAAGATTCCAACTAGGGTAACCTCTGTATAAGCAAATTACAACCTGATTTTTTAAAAATAGCTATTTGCTTCTATGGTCACAATTAAATAATGAGGCCTTGGATATATCTAGAAAGTTTCATCTTTTAACATATGTATGTATTACTTGTTACTAATCATTGAATTTGTATATTCATATAACATTTAAATTATCATCACTACTTTGTATGTAGATCACTTTGATGCAAAATGTCAAATCGACGTCCAAATGATGAATTGATTCCAATTGTACTCTACAACAAAAAAGACAATGGAGGGAGTTGGATTCCTTTGAAATTGTTTGTTGGTGATTGGGTTACAATGCAACCATCTAGAAAAGGTGGTCATAAGGTGAAAAGGAGATATCTAGAAGATGTTGAACAACATTGGAAGGGAAATGTGAAAGGGTTTAAGATGGAAGAAGGATGAAGAAAAGTGAAAGAAGTGATTATGGCTCATGTATATGACAAGGACGAAGGAGTCTATTTCAATGAAACCAAATTTTCCTCAGATCAATGCTAATTACATAAGTATTTATCAATTTATCTCTTATATATTTCAATAATAGATAATATTATTTCATGATTTATTCATTATATTTTTATTTACATTTGTAATGATTATATGTTCATAGGCTTATGCATCTCAAATTGGGAAGAATGGGAGCTGAGTGAGTCTATCACTAGCATATTTGAAGTGGTGCATTCAAAAATTGGTGAATTAGTGTACTCTAACAAGGATGATAAATGGCTAAGGAATAAAAGTATTTGGTTTTATAAGTACAACTACATCCTTCCAAAAGCAGGTAGATCATGTGGAGAACTCCAAGAAATCCCATTACCAACATTTCAATCCCATGAGTGGCCAAATATAGAGCATACAATTTTAATCTATTTTCGTTATAAGTTATATTCAGAGGTACAAGTTGGAATGAATTAAAGTGAAGGAATATGTGTGCATTTAAGCATATTTATGTCATTTTTGGTGTTATGATATTTTTTTCAAAATGAAGAATCACTTAGGAAAACAAATAAAACATACATGACATCCTTTCCTTCTAAAGAACTATTATCAAATATTTTCCATTCTGTATGGGATCCAAGAATCCATAACAAACATGGGGAACAAATATAATGTCAAGTAAATCATACCAAGATATCATTTAGGTGAGTTATGTTTATGTCTCATGTTATGACTCCTAATAGAATGAATCACATTATCTTTATCTTTCTACTAGTGATATTTTATGTGATTTTGCATCCATTGTTGTAGGTATTGGATAGCGAGACAAATGTTATGTATTTCATTCAAGTTTCATCGATGGAGATTTGTTCGTATATCAGGACAATGGAATTGGATTCCAATAGAGTGAGATGATGATGATGGAACACATTCTCTTAGCATACTAGCTTATGTATTGAAAAAGGTCAATGCTTTAGATCCTTGACAATGGAAGAAAATTGGACACTATTTGATGTAAGACAACAACTGGAGTTGGAAGACGTCAATGAATTCAAGTTTTTCACAATGGGAAAAAGGTAGTAACTTATGTTACATGAACATATTACTTGTCATGATGTCACTGATAATTATTTTATGTTACATAAACACATTGAGTTTTTATCTATATATGTTTTCTTACTTCTTACATTGTGCTTTATAGGTCGGAAAGCAAGGAGAGAGCCTTATTTTCTGCAAGGATTGTGTCTTACCATCTAAGCTAAAGATTTAAAAGTGTTAGTACAATGAAGAGATTGCAAGTTTGATAAGGACAACTATTCATCTCATAGTATTTGGTGTCCAAGTTAACTATGATACTTGCAACATGATTTTGTCATTTTCCATGAGGAATATGAGTACAATGGTGAACGATTTGGACATTAATAATGATATAGAACTATCATATTGGATATCTTTAAGATATGGCTTCAACAAGAAAACTATCCATTTTAAATAATTTTTGTGATTATCAATTAACAATGTTTCTTATGTTCATTGTATTTTGTTTCAGACTTCAAAGAACAATGTTTCTTTTGCTCATTTTGGTGATTATCAGTAAAACGCAGCTTTTTTAGTTATATCTATCTATTTTGTATTATTTTTATTACATATTTCATATTATATTTTATGACATATCTGAGTTCGATATTTTTTTTATCCACCTTTCATTTTATATTTATAATCGATTGTAAGGAAGTGCCAACTTTCAATATTATGGTTTCTATGTATTTAAATTTATTATCCCTAAAAACTTGTAGAAGAGGAAATTTGCAGTATGTTTTCTATGGGTATGATTGACCATGATTACAACCTAATCCTTGCAAGTAGTCCTCTTGTGTAGAGTCAGGAGGTTCATTAGCATAATGAAGTCCAACATCTTATTCTCTACATAACAAATTTTCCCATCTTTAGTCAAGTACGTAGAGAGATCTAATTGAAGGATGATTTGTTTGTTTCATTTCAATAAGCTTTAAGCAAATGATGTACTTAAGTATCTTAGAAACAACATATGTACTTAAGTCTCTTAGAATCAAAATGTGTACATCGGTGAATGAATACACATGAGTTGTCCATAGGTACTATAAAATTGCAGTCACTCAATACTATACGCTTGTTTTGTCTAGAAATCTTATAGATGGAAACTATACTACAACATGGCTATGCATCATTTTTGCACAAGATATGCAATCTTATACCATATAAATATTTCTTTAATGCAAAGAGTTGTTATGCCCAATAATTACTGAAAAAACATTTTTGCAAACCTTCCTTTATGATGAACTAGGCCAGTTTTGATGGTTACTCCAAGTTCATTTCTTATCACTTTGTTCTAGGTTATAAGGGTGCATGTTCAAGTGTTGAAAAGGAGATTTTTTCCTAGTGGTTCACGTCACAATGTTAAATTTTCTTATCAGTGGTTTTTCCAAGGCAAGTATGATCAACCAAGCAAAGGAACTTTTGCACGAAATGCAAGAGAGAGGGTTGATTCCCAACACCTCAACATCCAATATTATGATTGGTGCATACTGCAAATATTGCAATAGCATAAAGGTTACAAGGCTTATCAAATCAATTGTGGAAAAAGGTTTCATGCTAATTGTTGGTTCCTTTCAGTCTCTCATTAATCAATTTTCCTTAACAAGAGAGAGAGATGGTGTGCAAAAGGATTCATAAAAAATATACTAAAAAAGGTTTCATTTCCAAAACATTGATTATGTCAAATTACAATCAATGAGGGGGTATTTTGGATGATTGGTTTCATGAATATTTTATTGGTATTGTTGATATCTCCATAACAAGATAAACGATTTTCATGGGAAATGCATGATCTTTTAGACATAGAAATAAATACAATATAGTTGCAAATAAAATTGGTTAATGCTTAATATAACCTCCATAAGAAGTCCCTCAGGGGGATTTAGTTGATATGAATGCAACTTTAGATCAAAGATTTGTGTTTCTGGATACAGTTTTACGAAGCAATGAAACCCTTCAAAAGGTAGTTCAATAATATTGTCTCCATCAATGGTAAGCTTTGAAGCATTATGTTGTATATGCACCCCAAGGAGAGTGTGAAACATATTTAGCTATCCCTAACTTGGGAAGAAAGGAATTTCCATATCCTCCTTGTAACCAATGAATTTTTTATTTTCCACTCCTCTTCACTTAGATTCTTGGCTTCATATTCACTATTTCTCTTTCTAGATTGTGCCCCCCTAGAATGAAATTTAAGAAAATGGAAGCATAGGTGCTTATGATGCCTTTCTATTAAGAGAGAATACAGTGACATGTGAAAGAGCATGATATTTTTTAGTAAAAAAACTAACTAGCTAAATAGAGTATCTTTTTGTGTTGGCTTTCTCTTACGAAATATATCATTCCCATAAATTTGTTTCACAAAATTGTGGACCAACATTTTGCACATGTTTCTAGAAACAATTAGAAATATAACCTTGAGCAAATAGCATAAATATCATATTATAAGCACCCCAAACCATTATAATGCTTCTTGTTAATATTCCAGTTAAGTTTCATTTCTAGAAATTCAAAGACTTTACTTTAGCTAGCAAGATGATTGTAGTTTCAAGAATTCATCAAGCCTCTCATGTTTATCATGTATTTTGTTGGCTTGCCAGCAAGATTCAATTCAGAGGGTTGGAACATATTATACTATCAATTTTTTTGTTTAAATATTGTTGAGAAAATAATACTCCTTTGGTTCCCTGGGGTGTTTATATTATGCACTGGGAGGGGGGTTGGCGTTATTGATATTGCCTTATATGACATCATACTTTCTGTCAAATAGGTGGTGAGATTCCTTGAGGACTCCTCTCAATGGAAAATTCTTTTGCACCATAGGTTTAGTTAAGCGCAAGTGATTAAAGTACATGTCTCTTTTGGATTGTGTGATCATGTTTAGTTTCCTTGAAGAAGATAGTTAAAAGCACTAACATTTTGGTGTTGTTGTTGAGGAGGTTATAAGGGAATACTAGTACAATATAGTGTTTGATATAAATGCATCTATGGTGCTACTGAGGTCTAAGAAGAAAATACAAAAGGTAAGAACCTACACACCCACTGCCTATCCCTTCGAAGGGGCATTGCAATAGAATCTTGTCTCATATGTTCCAGAGCATATAAATTGCACCATTAAAAGGTAAAGAGGATATATATTGCATAAGAAAAAGATCATATATATTGCATAAGTAAAAATTGCATATAGGATGCATGTGTAGAGGGATAGGAAGACCTTAAAAAATTACTAACTTTGCAGATAGAGTAGGCCAAGGACTGAAATATGAAGGAAGAAAAAAATACATTTGGGATATCATTTTAAGAGTTGAATTAGAGGAATCACCTCACCATGTTGTAGGGGTGGCATCCCATGTGAGTGATAGTCACCAGTATTTTCCATGAAGCAAGTCTATTGCAACTGTAGAAGGTGGATTGTGAACACTCTCTAAGGGAAGAATGGAGACTAAAGAACTTCAACCTTGATAAGAAATCGATCCATATTTTGTAGTAGCGAAGTTTGAACCTCAAAATTTAGCAAAGGGACAAGGAGAGACATGGAACTTCATTTATAGGAATCAAACCTTATCCCCCAGACAAGAGGTAGTTCTTAAGATACCCACTTTAGACCGAGGAAGTGCTTCAAAATTTGTGGTGCAAGAAATAAAAGAACGAACCTCAGTTGATCTAGGTCGTGCCCAGGTGCACTCTAGGGACAACAGTCGACTGAATGAGTCGAGTAATGTTATGGAGGAAGCATATAAGAAGAACCAACAAAGCAGGAAATACACTAGGTCGACAAGAAGTATGCGCACAGACAATATGCAAGAATTCAAACAAATTTATTACTTCTTCTCCATGAAAGATGGAGGAATAAAAATTCTATTAATCAAAAAGATGTATATTACATTAATGTACATGCTTATATAGGATGTTGAGCCACTTGGGTGAATACCCATTACGTTAAGTTACAAAAGAAGTTATAATGGTTCAGAAGTTCAAATGTCACAGAGAATGTTGGTATGTTGTATGTTGAGGCGAACCTGTCGGAGAAAACATGTCGAGGTGGACCTATCAAAGGCAAACCTGTTGAAGCGAACATGTCAAGCTGGACCTGTCAAAGACGAACCTATCGAGCGAAAATGTCAAGGAGGTCCTATCGAGGAGAACCTATTGAATTTTTGGTTGGATCATTCCTCCTTCCTTAAGAAAAAATGGTCTCCATTGTGTATTCATTCAAGTGAGGAAACGTGTTGGCTACTTCATTAGAAGAGTACCATTTTCCTTGTGCGGGGAGTTTTCCAGCATTATCCACTTGAAATAAGGGAATGGAGTTCATCCTTGTATGGCGTATGCATCGTCCCACAATGGTGTCACAAAGAAAAGGTTCTTGAACATCTGGATGGATGTCTTCAGGTTTTGTTGTCTCCAATTCATTCTATTGCAACAACGGTGCATGGTATGGTCGAAGTAGATCTACATTGAAAATTGGATGTAGTCCAAGGCATGTAGGAATGTTGAGTTGAAAAGAATTTTCTCCAATCTGTTTAAGGATACTATATGGACCATATCACAATGTTTTCATCTTTCTGTATGGACCAGTGAAGCGCTCCTTCTTTAGATGTAACTAGACCTGATCCCCAATTTGGAATAAATGAGGAATATGATGCTTGTCATGTCGAGCCTCATCTTTTCATTAGCTCATTGCAACATCTCTTGTTCTTGCTTTTGGATGGTGTATATTTGATCTCTGAACTTCAATGCTTTCTCCACTTCTCTTCCTTCAAAGTCGGTGTCGTTCGACTATGTCAAGGAACTAATTAAGTCGATAGGCACTGAGAGTTGAAATCTGTAATAGATTTCAAATGGGATTTTTTCTCGTAGAGATGTGTTGAGCATGATTGTAGCTGTGTTGTATGTATGGAAGGTTTTCATTCCATGTTTAATGATGCTTGTGGTTGTACATGCGAATCAATTGTATCACTAAGGGATTTACAACTTTCATCTATCTGTCTATTTGTGGATGGAAGGTTGTCGAAAAATAAAGTCCTATGTTGAGTTGTTGCTAGAGAGTTTTTATAAAGGTGCTAACAAACCTATCATCTCTATCAGAAATAACGGTCGTCGGGAGGCCATGTTTCTACACATGTTCAAAGAAGAGATGAGCAGTCTGTTGTGATGTCGTATTCTTCTTGCATGGTATGAGTATAGCCATCTTGGAAAATCTGTCGACTACTACAAATATCTCATCATGCTGATGTTTGGTAGTAGGATATCCCATCAAGTAGTCCATAGAAATAGATTCCTATGGTAGTATAGGAACTTGAATGGGTGTGTACACTCGTTGTTGTCGATTCAGTGGTTTAGCAATGGAACAAACCACACACAATCGAATGTACTTGTTGACGTTAGATTTAAGTGAAGACCACTAGAAATAGTTTTTGAGGATAACAAGTTTTTTTGTGACTCCAAAATGTCCTGCAGTCTTGCTGAAGTGCACGTCCCAAATGAGCTTCTGTCAGTGATAACTGATTGGTACAAAAAGTTTTCCAAGATTGTATAAAAAGGTGTCCTTCAAGAAGAAGTCGGTAGTCAACAACTTGTCAGGCTAAAGTTGTCGATAAATTGCAGAGAAATCATAGTCTATCGAATACAATTGTGGCCAAGTAGTGGTGGCATAACCCTGCATACTCATCACTGTAGAAAACATAGTAATGGGTCATCTACTAAGAAAATCGGCTGCAGAATCGGCTTTGCCTTTCCAATACTTAATTACCAACTGGAATTGTTGTAGGTAATTAATCCACTTGAGTTGTCAGGTTGTATGTAGTTTTGACTAGAATTAAGAGAACTGCAAAGGTTTATGGTTAGTGAGGATGATTGTTTCCTTGCCAAGAATGTAGTGTATCCATTGCTTAAGAGCTTGAGCAATGGCATACAGTTCTTTTTCATACGTTGAGTACCTTCTAACAGTGTTGCTGAAAGTCTCAAAATGAAACACGATTGGGTGACCTGCTCGATTCATCACCACTCCAAGGGCATAGTCCGATGCATCTGTATCAATCTCAAAGGGTTGATGCAAATCAGGTAACACAAGTACTGGTGTAGTACAAATCTTTTTTTTGAGTTGTTCAAAAGCTTGTTGTTGTTTTGGTTTCCATTTGAAGACAATTTTCCCATTTCCTTTCGTCAATTGATTCAAAGGCCATGTGATGTGACTAAAGCCAAGTATGAATCATCGATACAAATTCGCTAAACCAAGCAAACTTCTTAGTTCATGAATGTTTTGAGGAATGGGACAATCTTTGAGGATCTATAATTTTTCTGGGTCGACATGAATTCCTGTAGAATCAATTACATACCCTAAATATTTGATGTTGGTCATCGCAAATGAGCATTTTCCCATATTTATATATAGTCAATGTTGTTGGAGAGTGTCGAATACATGTCGAAGTTTTTTGACATGTTCACCCCATGATCGACTGAAAATCAAGATATCGTCGAGATAGACAACGACACACTTACCGATGAAAGGTCGTAGAAGGTCACCCATATATCTCATGAAGGTTGCAGGTGCAGTGGTTAAGCTGAAAGGCATGACTAACCATTCAAACAATCCTTCCTTGGTCTTGAAAGTTGTTTTCCATACATCGATGGACTCCATTGGAATGTGGTGGTCTCGCGACTTGAGGTCGAGTTTCGTAAAGAACTTTATCACCTTTCAAAGTGTCGATGAGTTCATCAATCCATGGAAGAGGGTATATATTCTTCAATGAAATTTTTTTGAGAGCTAGATAGTCGATGCACATGCGCCAAGTCTTGTCCTTCTTTGGAACTAAGAGGATTGGACTTCCACAAGGAGAGGAGCTAGGGCAGATATGACCCTTGTCAATCAAATCCTGGATTCTCCTGTGAATCTCTTCACTTTTGAGAATGGATATTTTGTAAATAGATGCGTTAGGTAATGAAGAACCAGGAGCAAGTTCAATGGAGTGTTTTACATGAAAATGTAGAGGTACTCCATTGGGTGCTTGAAATATGTTCTAGTATTATTCAAGAATGTTGTCGATCGATTCTTGTTATTCGAAGCTGCAATATTGGGTGAGTCGACACATTGTTGCAGTCTTCCTAGAATTTTGAGGCTTTATCATGATTAATGTGAACTTTTGAGTATGATTGATAAGATTCTTTGTTTGTTTGGAAGATATCATAGCAACCGTTGATGTGGGTTTTCGCTCGGGTATGTCATACCATTGATTTCAGATTTGGAAAATCACCTTTTCAGGTTGTGACTAATATGTACTATGTCGATCCCATAGGTAAGGTTTCGTCAACAAGGTGTCGTCTATGGAAAGTGGTGCCACGTCACATAGTACTTCATATTCAAAAGGCTTAATGAAGTAGTCAAGTTTCCATTGTCGTGTGATCCTTAGTTCCTGCCCATCCTTCATCCAACCGATATTGTAAGGCTGAGGATGTCGAGTGGTGACAAGACCTAATTTCTTCACAAGATATTCAGAAATGAAGGTCTTCTGGCTACCATGATCCACAATCAGATATAATGGATTTTTCTGAACCCATATACATATATGGAATAGGAGTTCTCGTTCCTCCTCATCGATGTTCGTCGAGGCTGTCGAAATGGTCGAGGTCGAACCCAAGAGGGTTGATGCATCTAGATCATATTCTACCAGGGTTATGTCAGACAAGTCTGATGTTGATAATTTTTCCAAAATGTCTTTCAATCTTTGCATTATGATGTATCATGCCATGCTGAACTACAATAATCACACCATTTCCCAGTTGGATCTTTTTTCCTGCAATCCCTCTTGTCTTTCTGAAAGTTCTTCTTTTGATGATTGGGCTTTGGAAGAGTCGGCTAAGAATGGTTCTTGAACTTGTTAGAGTTGGCTGGTGACTTCTTGTTGGATGTTCGACCTGTTGGCTTGTTAGCAAAACATGCTTTTCCTTTATGTTTAGCTTCAAGCTTGTTGGCGTAATGAAATGCACCCACAAGCATACTGACAGTCAGAAACTCCATCTCTTGCTGAATGTACGGGGATGAACCATTGACGTACTTCAAGACAAGAAATTTCTCTTCTTCTTGGACGCCAAGTCTAGCCATGAGTCAATAGAACTTGTCAGTGTAACTCTGTATGGACTGGTCTTTCCATTTCCTTAGCTGCTGCAACTTTTTATACTATTGTTCAAGATACTTAGGCGGGTAGAATTCCTTTCAAACATATTCGACAAATTTTACCCATGTGTCTATGGGGTCCTCTTCTTTTTCCATCTTTGTCAATATATTCTCCCACTAGCAGTGTACGTAGGTTGACATCTTCAAGGATGAAATGGTGATCTTTTCCGCTTTGGAGAGTTGATTCATTGAGTAATACGATTCCAGTTGTTGTACCCAATTGTCAACGGATTCAATGTCAATATTTCCTTCAAGGTTTGGTATGTCTAGATTCATTTTCACTTTAAAGGGGATGATTTTATCAGAGTGAGGTTGCGTCAAGGATTCCTTGGAGTTCGAAGTGACTCTCATGAGAATCTCGCTAAACTAGGAGAACATTTCGGTTCACTGGCGAGCTAGTTCTTTTTCTATGATTTGTTTGTCTCTTAAGTTGCATGTCTATTGTTTGCTTCTTCAGCCATCTTTTCTAAAGTCAAAGGAAGTGTTTGCTTGTGTTGTCAAGTTTGCGACTGTGTTTGAAAAGACATAAGTTAAATAACTTCAATGGAAGCGCTTATGTAAATTAAGTTCTGAACAAGATCTTGCTCTGATATCAATGATCCAAGTCGTTCCCAGTTGCATGCCAGGGACAACACTCAATTGAATGAGTTGAGTACTGTTATGGCGGAAGCATATAAGCAGAACCAAGAAAGCAAGAAATACACTAGATCGACAAGAAGTATGCATGCAGACAATAAGAAATAATTCAAACCAATTTATTACTTCCTCTACAAGAAAGATGGAGGAATCGGAATTCTATTGATCATAAATATGTATATTACATTAATTTACATTCTTATATAGGATGTTGAGACGCTTGGGTGACTACATGTTACATTTAGTTACAAAAGAAGTCATAATGGTTTAGAAGTTCAACCATCGCAGAGCATGTTGGTATGCTATATGTCGAGGAGGGCATGTCATGGCAAACCTATCAGAGCGAACATGTCAAGGTGGACCTATCAAAGGAGAACCTGTCAAAGCGAACATGTCAAGGGGAATCTGTCAAAGGAGAACACATCGGATGAACATGTCGAGGAGGACCTGCTGACTGTTAGTTGGATCATCATTCCAGTGGGTGCCTCATGAATTTTGGGATCCCATAAGAGTATGTCCATTGTGGGAGATTATGGCCACTCCAACATTTGCAATTGAGTTTCTCATTGTTTACACTCAGGGAGTGACACCCATGAATCCCATCTCATTATCAACACTCCTGAATTTTCATGGGTTGATTACCAAATATCTAGATGCATTTCTATTTGAGTTTGGCATGTTTTGTTGGAGTTTTGACTACACTAGACACCTACAAAAACTCAAATTATTTCCTACCACCTTGAAGGGAGCATCCCTAAGGTGGTTCATGGGTCTTTGTGGTGGTAACATTTCAACTTGGGATGACATGAAGTGGGTCTTCCTTGAAAAGTATTAGGAATAATGTACGTCACAAGACTTGAGAGGATATTTTTAAGATGATTCAGAAGGAGGAGGAGAACCTAGAAGAATATATGGAATGTTTCTAGTATAACTTACAAAGATATCCACATATTTCTCTAGGTGTCAATGTCTTAAAGACCATCTTGATTAGGGGAATGAGGGAGGAGTGGCTTAACATTTCAAATTTAATTAGAAAATGGGATATTTCAGAGCAAAGCTACAAGAAAATCTATGACTATTGTAGAATTTTCTCATGAGGATATTCCATAAATAGATTAGGGATTAGAGACCTTCCTACTAGGGTTGTAAAGTCATATAGTGGGGGAGTATCCATGGTGGAAATTGGTGCGTTGCTAGTATACTTTAAAATCGACTTCTTGGGGACCATATGTTCACAAATGGATGTATTTCAAGTAAAACACAGGCAATTCGAAGCTGAGAAGTTGCTCCTTATAATCTATACAAAATGAAAACAGAAACATGCCTACAAAGAATGCCCAATGAAAAATGTCAAATTATGTGGGATATGCAACCAAGATGACCCTAATGGAAAATAAAATCAACATCAAGGATAGCATAACTTGGGTATCCTAGTGGTTGTTACCAAATCAAACCAGTTGTGTGAACCAATATGTTCACATCATATCCTTTGGAAGGGGGAGTTTAGCAGCGATAGCGGCTATGTGGTGCACCCTTCAAACTACATGAGGCTAAGAGACTGAGTAGGCCTTGACATATAGGAATTCATGCACTAACAAGGAAATCAAAAACTCCATTTGACACGCTGAGTGGTTGGGAGGTAACGGTGTGAGGAGTGGAAGATCAGGACTTCAGGAACGCGAGCTCTACCACTACCACAACGATTTTTTATTTGTAGATGGTGTTCATGTGCACTGTGTGTGATGGGTAGGTGAGCCAATCAAGATGATGTCGATCAGTATACCATGGTTATCTTATCAAGCACGAGTTTCTAGTCAGTTAGTTATCGTCATTGTTTTCGAAATCTCCACCTCAGGTTCACGCCTTACTACAACCACCTATTCCACAATAATTATTTTACAAGGATAAATAAATGACATGGTAGCATTTATTAAATTATATTTTAGAATGGTAATGCATTCTATAAGTATTTCACAATGTAATTGAATTGCATGGTTTTATTTATGGATAATTTATTTATTCAATTACATTCAATGTCATTCACAATGTATGTATTATTCAATTGTAATGTTTTCAATTCATTTTATAAATATGTCGAATGACCTAGCTGACAGTTTTATATAGTGATTGTAAGGGAAGAAACTATGTATATAGTGACTATAAGGGAAAAAACTATGTATCATCATTGTGAATAAACAACTCATGTTTCAAGACGAGGACACTACAACTAGGGTTTGGTTTTCCATGGCAACTGCGGTGTCCTGGTATTTCGTGGAGAACTATGAATTGAAGATCACTCAGCAACAACCGTCTTCGCTCTCTTTACGGGTATGGGTTTTACTTTTATATGTTTTTGCGAGGGCTTTGTTTCTTGTGGTGGCATGTGTTTTCACTGCCAGTTTATTTTTTTATATGGAGTCCACCCCCTTCATAGGGGGCTTAGTACAAACCATTAAAAAGTGGGAAGTTTGTTGAATTTTGTTTTTTTTGTTTTATGTTGTCGCCCTGGTTTTGGGCCGATTTTCATGGCTTAGGTTGTTTATTATATTTTTCTAGAATTCACCATACCTTTTGTAGTTGTTACAGTTCCTTGCCCTGTCTCTCGGGCTTCTTCTTAAGGAGGGTCCTGTCATATGGGGTTCTTTTGGTTTTTTGTTTTCATTCTTTCTGGGAATGGTTTTTTTCTATGAGGTATCAACATCTCATATTTTTTTCTCTTCTTGCGAACCATTGGGTCACATTCAAAGGGGCCTTATGCCTTTCTCCTATCCATCTTGACCATAGGGTCTGTCTGCTTTCTCGATTCTCTTGTCTTTGGTAGTATTTGAACCTTTTATTGATTACCCTGTTCCTTTCGCATTGTGTACTATGCCTTCCTATCTTATTCCAGAGGAGGGTCTCGTCATTAGTGGTTATTACCATTTAAATTTTTTTTTCTTTCATCTGGGAATGACCTTCGCCTTTTTCTCCGAGATTTCTTTTTTTTCAACTCTAACAAAAGGCCTTAGGGTTTTATGGTCGTCGGGGCTTTTCACTTTCTTGGGTGGGCTTTTTCTTTCTTTGGCTGTTTAGATATCTCATGTTCTATGATTTGTTGTGGGTGTTAGTGTTTCCATTGGGTTTGTCCAATTATCTAGAAAGGATATCGGGGCATTTGTGAGGTTTGGGCCGGCTGGGCTCTCCCCGTTTGGTCTAAGTTACCGGTTATCAGTGTTTTCCTCTTTGATTATCTTTTTGGTATCAAGGTCGAGGGACTGCTGCTTGGACTTAGTGATTGTTGGTATGTCTTTCCTCTATATTTGTGTCGATATGTTTTGTTTTGGCCGGGGTACTGATGGCGAATTGGAAGATTGTGGGGGATGCTCCACGTGATATCCCTAGGGATGGTTTCCTAGCTCATCGTGCCAGGAGGAATGCGAAATTGATTAAGGATTTGGAAGCTAAAGAGATTTACGTCCTGGGGCACAATGTTTATATGGACAGGGTGGAGGCTCTCTGCCACCATGATTTAGTGGGAACGCTGGAGTATGTCTCTATGGGGAAGAAAGAGTGGGTGGATTGGGCCACCATCCATTGGAAGCCTATCTTGAATTATGTTCCCACCATCAACCTATTGGTGAACCAATGGTTGGTTTTCATCTTCTTGGAGGACAAAGATGCTACACAGATTTTAAAACCCCCCTCAACAATTAGCGAAGGCTCCCTGGTTCTCAGTATATGGAATTCTGACTTTGGTCCCCTCAGGGAGACGGTGACTGTCCACAACCTGTGGGTTATCCTCCTGGATTTTCCTTTCCCTTTGAGGAGAAATGAATTTTTTATTGCCCTTTCCAGATCCCTGGGGCACTTTGTGGCTATGGAGGATGACTTCCAGCTTATTTTTGACAAAAGGATGGCTAAAGTCTTGGTTGAAATGGACATCTCCCAAGGGATTCATGTCGATATTGAGATTCTTTGCAATAATGTGTATATTAATCAAAGACTGGATTATTTGAAGATCCAATTCTGGTGCAATTGTTTCCATGAGGTCGGGAATTTACGTCGTACCTTCCCATCACTTTTACAAGGAACTCCTCCTCTAGTAAGGACTGTACTAGATTCACGTTCTGACAGGTCCTCTTCACCAAGTCCTCCTCTACTGGAGACTTTCACCTCTGCTCCACCTGAAGATATGTACAGATCTTCTTCCCCTACTAATTATGAAGATATTACAAAAGGATAACTCCTTTATATTCAAGAAGTTGAAAGGTGTACGTCATTGACCCCTTCCTAAGTCTCTCATTCTGGTAATTCACTGATCTCTGTTGATGTTGATTCTAGTCCGGTTCTGAGAGCGGGCCCCACTCCTTTAGCCCCACCTATAATCTCGTCTGTTGAAACTGTCTGATCTTCACCTAGCCAGTCCTTGTAATTCGCCATCTTTTTCTGACACTGCCTTGATGAAGTCTTTATCCATCTTCACTTCCAAATATTCTCTTTCACCTTCGACCCTCCCTTTAGACTCGATTCGATTTGAGAATGTTACTATTAGAAAAACCAAGAAGAAGTTGTCTTCTGATCCTCATGAGGGTATTGGCTCCACTTCTTTTACTCTCCTTTCTGTGAGCTTAAAAAATGATGCCAGAGCCTCCTCTTCCCCTACTTAGTCTTTCAATTTACATGCTCTTAGAGATTTTTCACCTACCATCCATGGCCCCTTATGAGAATTATCTCTCTAAATGTGCATGGTTTTGAAGGGTTTACCAAACAAAAAACTCTCCAAGCTCTCTTCTGTTGTTTATTTCTGGACATAATACTTTTACAAGAAACTATGTGTGGTTTTCCATGGTGGGAATTTTGTTCTCTAGATTCTATTTGCTTCTTGGGGGGACTATTGACAGGCTGGACTCCTATGTCTTTCCGTTGTAAATCCTTTCATACCTTTGTTGGTGTTTTAGTCAAGACTACGTTCCGTGGCTCCTCCACTAAACTTTCTGTTCTCAACTATTATGGTCCCTATAGTAATAGGACCACCTTTTGGAACAATGTTGTTATTGGAGGTCTTCTTGGATTGCCTAACTTGAGTTTTGCAGGTGACCTGAATATTACTTTAAATTAAGATGAAATTTGGGGGAATTCAGTCCGAAGGGATCCTCTTGCTCTTTTTTTCGCAGATATTTGGAAAATCCATTATGATTGATTTCACTCTGTCTTGTGTTGGACCTACCAAGAGGAATGGAAGGGTAGGGGATGAGGGAGTCAACAAGAGGATGGACATATTTCTAGCCTTTCTCCTTAAATGGAAAGACATAGAGTATCAGCCCATCTGTCGAAGGTCTTAGATCACTATCCCGTATGTTTAGAGTGGACTTCAGACTCCTCTTCACATATTTACCCTTTCAAATTCAATAGAGCTTGGATTTAAGAGGAGGAATTTACCAGTATAGTAAAAGACTACTTGTCTTTTGAGCTTCTCCATCAAGAGGACAATGACATGTCTAGACTGGTATGTAAACTGAAATGGCTTAAATTGAAGGTTAAGGATTGGGAAAGGAAAAAGAAGCACGAAATGAACAAAGAGTTGTATGAGATTGATAGGGGGATCCTCACCCTCCTACATTCCAAACCCTTGGGTATTCTCAATGAACAAGAGCATGATCTCATGTTATCCGTTAAGATGCACAAGGAGAAATACTTGGCACATGAACTTCTTACTTGGAAACTGAAAAGTAGAATTAAGTGGTCAGAGCTTGGAGATGCCAACACCAAATTCTTTCACAGTCATGCTTCAGCACGTAGAAAATTCAATGCCATTTGGGAACTCAAAATGAGGATGGTAGGTTGGTGGAGGAGACGATAGAGCTCAAAGAACTAGGGGTGAAACATTGTACAAATTCTTTCAAGGATGATGACAAGTCAAATATAAGTGACTAGCTCAAGGTGATTCAACTCTTTCCCTCTCTAGTTATTCTGGAAGACACATTTATTTTTACTAATGAAGTGACTCTTGCTGAAGTTGAAGGAGCTCTAAAATATTTTAAAAGGGACAAAATTCCTGGCCCTGATGGTTAGCCTGTGGACTTTTATCTCTAGTTTTTCAATTTATTGGGAGGAGATCTATTCAAAGTTGTGGAATTCTCTAGGAAAGAAGGAAGGGTTATTACTTCTCTCAACTCTACCTTCTTAACACTTATACCTAAGTGTGACAAGCCTCAAACCTTTGCAGATTTCTGCCCCATCTCTCTATGTAACCTACTATATAAACTGATTTCTAAGATTGCATCTAATAGGCTTAAACCTTTCCTTGATAGATCTATTTCTCATGAGCAGTTTGGATTCCTAAAAGATAGGCAGATCCTGGAACCAATTGCTATGATTGAGGAAGCTTTGCCTACTATAAAAACAAAAAAAAGACTGCCCTGATACTCAAATTGGATCTCGTTAAAGCATTTAACCGGGTAAACTGGAAATTCTTAAGGCTCATCTTGCTGCAAATTGGCATTCCACTCTTGGGGGTAAACTAGATCATGGGTTGCATTACCTCCTCCAATTTTTCTGTTTTTGTTAATGTCACTCCCTTAGACTTCTTTCCTACCTCTAGGGGTATTAGATAGGGTTTCCCCCTCTCTCCTCTGCTCTTTTTATTGATTATAGGAGGGCTCAGTTTACTTATAAAGGATTCTAGGAACAAAAGGCATATTCAAGGTATTATGATATCTTCCTATCTTTCTCTTACTCACTTACTCTTTGTAGATGATATCATACTCTTCGGGGTAGGGACTTTGGAATAATGGGAGGAATTTGTAGAAGTATCGGAATTATTTTTCACATCCTCGGAAATGTGCATTAGTGTTGGTAAATCTACCTTTCTTGTCAGTGAAGTGGATGAAGGGGTGTTGAACAATATCTCAGGGATTCTTCCCTATAAGATGGACTCTATTATGGTTGGATTCAAATATCTAGGTTATTATCTGAAACCTGTGGGATATGGTAGCAAGGACTGGAATTGGATCTTAAAAAAATTTGAGAGGAGAATCAGTCACTGGTATTTCAGACTTCTCTCTCTTGGAGGAAGACTCATCCTTATTAGAGTAGTCCTTACAGAGATTCCTGTGTATTGGTTTGTTCTAGCACCTGTGCCCATATCCATCCTTTAGAGACTTCGACAGTTTATTTTTGCTTTCCTTTGGGGAGACACTGCTAATATACACTATATGCACGTGGCTTGCTGATAGACTGTTTCCAAACCTAAGGAGTTTGGGGGTTGGGATATCAAGCAGCTAGAGTGGTTGAGCACATCCTTGAGATTGAAGAGCCTTTGGATGGCTCTTAAAGGTAATGGTAACTAGCATCAAATCATAAGAAATAAATATCTTAAAAACCTTACTGTTGAGGATTAGTTGTGGAACAAGAAGTTCTCTATCAGAGGTACGTCTTATTTTACGAATGGATTTATCCAAATTCTCACATGGATCACCAGATTGTTAGGATGGAGGGCTAGAAATAGTCTAAGAATCAAATTGGGTATTGATTCGATTATAGGAATGGAATACTTCCTTTTCCTATCAGAAGAAATTAGAGAATACTGAAAGGATTATGGACTTCATACTCTCCAGGATGATCGTAATATGGGATTTGGCCTCAACATAAACTCTTATTGGATTACATCAAAGGACTTAGAACTTGGGGGAAGATGGAAAAATAAATGGGATTGCTATATTAAAGAACTTATGCAAGAGGGTATCAGGCTAACTGAGCAAGCGGAAAAGCTGTTATGGCTGCACAATCCAAAAAATGGTGAGGTTACGGCCAGCTTTGCTTATGATCTTATTGTATCTACTCTAGTTTTTCTTGAAACTAAAATTGCTATGTCAAGAATTTCGGCTTGTTCTATTTCATTGAAAATCAAATGTTTCCTATGGCTAGCCATTGAGAACCATATCTCTACACAGGATATCCTTATAAGAAAATGATGGCATGACCTGAACATATGTTGTATTTGTTTGAATGAGGAGGAATCGACCAACCAAATATTTTTGGTCTATCCCTTTATAATGAACATTATGGACTAGGGTGGAAAAATATTTGTTCTGGTTATTCAGCGGACAAGCATTTCACTTATTCAAAATTTGTAATATTGTTTTCTTAGTGATTCGATGAACTCACATCTACCATTGTTTATCATATGGAGTGTCTGTAACACTAGTAATCTGACTATTTTTTAAAACAAGAATGTCATCTCCTCTTCGACACGTCAACATGTTTTCTCATTATTGAATGCTTATCCCTGTTATATTTTTATCATTTAGACAATATCATCTTAGGGTCTTATTTGAAAGAATAACATGCACAATAATCAATCACAAGAGACAATAGACACAAATATTTTTTCTCAGGGAAACCATAAAGGAGAAAACCCTGCAACTTCCTCAAAGATATAATGAGCACCAAAGGCAGCAGTAAAACCCAAAGACAGAAAGATGATCTACAATAGTTGTTCTCTCTCTCTCACTTGTGCGAGCTCCTCTTCTCTCACATATGTGATATAGCTGGGTGAGTGTGTGTCAAATAGAGAGGTTCACTCTCTATTTATACTAGTTTCCTACTTGACAATTACTTATGAGGGATGACTTCTCTAGGAGATTCTAATAACCCTAGTTCCCCTCAATTGTTGCAACTTTTCCTGCGACTTAAAAGGATGGTTAATCTCTATGAATTTACATGAATTGATTACATTAATGATTCTTCGATAGGAACATTGGGGACCAATGAAATACAATATTTAAAATATACAAGTGAATACATTCCGAAGTTACAAATACATCAACACTCCCTCTTAACTAGGAAGGTATTCTCTTGACACAATTCATCAGCACAAGTCTTCGTCACTAGATCATTCATCAAATCTGGATCATCATCAAAGTTGGATCATCATCAAAGCTGGATCATCATTGCTTCCACTAACTTGAGCAAATGGTGTTATCTCTCAATTCTTCTCATCACAGGAAGTTCTACAGAGCCAGCCTTTTTTCATGCTGGTTGTAGGCCTAGCCTCCATGTAGGTCTTCATCAAAGCATCTTCAACATCATCAAGGTGATACATCTGTAAATAATTGGAATCTTTTCCATCATCTTTGACATATAGTATTCATCTTCAATTTTAGCAGCATAAACACTTTGATCATTCGGTCGACAACATCATCATCAACCTTTTAGTATTTTTCAATCAGCAACCATCATCATCAACAATACTTTGACCTTTTTATCATCATCATTAGCAGCAACAATAATTTGAGCAACATCATCAACATTACTTTCATCTTTCAATCAGCAACATCATCATCAACAGCAACAACCTACAAATCCACAATACAAAGAAAAAAGTCTACAGATCACTTTAGGACTTAAGTCTAGGGATGATACAATCCTACCAATGATTCTCGAAGACCAAAGTCTCCAGATACTATTACGGGATAATCACTCCCTATCACTTTAGGACTTAGGTCCAAGTATGATGCAATCCTACCACATTCTCGAAGACCAAAGTCTCTGAATACTATTATGGGATAATCACTCCCTATAACTTTAGGAGTTAGGTCCAAGGATGATTCGAAGGCCGAAGTCTCCAGATACTATTACAGGATAATCACTCCCTATCACTTTAGGAATTAGGTCCAAGAATGATGCAATCCTGCTTCTTTCTCAGAGACATAAGGCTATGGATCACTTTAAGACAAGTGTCTAGTAATGATACAATCCCACTTCTTTCTCGAAGACAGAAGTCTACGGATCACTTTAGGACAAGTGGCCAAGGATGATACAATCCCACTGCAACATCACTGCTCCCCCTTTCAGGGAAGGTCTTTTCGAACAAAACCAATCTTTTCTTGAAATTATTCAAAATTTATTCGAGACAGAGGCTTTGTCAACACATCAACAACTTGGTCATCAGTACTCACATACTAGATCTTTATGGCTCCCTTCTGTATCATATCTCAAATGTAGAAATACCAGATTTATATGTGTTTTGATTTATCATGGAACACTAGGTTCTCTATAATATTTATACAACTCTAGTTATCACATAGAATCACTGTGGTATCCAACTCCAGGTTAAATATACCTGACATCAAGTTCAGAAGCCATATGGCTTCACAACTAGCAGAGCAAGATGCTATGTATCTGCTTCAGCCGTGCTAAGAGAAACACTGGGTTGTTTCCTACTAAACCATGAAATCATATCAGACCTGAGACAATAACATCCACCCGATGTGGTTTTTCTATCTAAGACACTTCCATCCCAATATACACTTGTATAGCCATACAATCTGTAGTCATGGTTTCCATCCTAGTATAGACCAAAGTCTATAGTTCCTTTCAGATATCTCATCACATGTTTTGCAGCTACCAGGTGAACACGTCTAGGTTGAACTAGATACTGACTCAAGGTGTTCACAGCAAAACAAATGTATGGTCTGTTATTTGTTAGATACATCAAAAACCCAATAATCTGTCTGTATTGAGTCACATCCACTAATTCTGATGATTCATTAGCCAACAACTTCAGGTTGGTATCCATGGGTGTGGCCATGGATTTACATTCCAACATATCAAATCTTTTCAAAATTTCTACTACATACTTTCCCTGATTGAGAAAGATTCCTTTTGATTTCTACCATACCTCTAGACCTAGAAAATAATTCATTAACCCAAGGTCTTTCATCTCAAAATCATCAGCAAGCCTCCTTCTTGCAACTTTAATGAGTTCCAATTTTTCTGTCGGGAACAAGTCATCTACATATAACAAGAGCATCACTGGTCTTCTGCCTTCAACCTTGGAGCAATGGTTGGAGTCTGATTTACTCTCAGTAAATCCTAGAGCCATCAGTAATCTCTCCATCCTATCATACCATGTCAAACCTCAGGATCTTCTATACTCACTCCCTTTGAAGTGGAGCATCATTCTCCCTCTTCCTTTTGTACTCTATGTATTGAACATCCTATACTGAAGTGACAAGTAGCTTCCTCTGCTACTAATATTATATGTATCCATCTAGGGTCACTAGATAACAAGATCCTCTATCTTTATCCTTTTCAAAAGTTATTCTCACACCCATCTGTTAGCTTGTCATCCTCTATAGGCTTTCATCTTCAACCTTGTAGCAAAGGTTAAGATATTCATCACTCTATGTGATCTTCAAGCTCCTCGTGTATGTGTTATCCCATGGGTGTCTTATGATCTCATACAAGGCCTTCTTTAATTTTCACACATGAGTCTTTCCTATCATGTGTCTTAACTTCCAGTGGCTGCAAATGTCTGTCCGTAGTCTATGCCTTCTTTGTGTGAGAGGCCTTGTGCCACGAATATTGCCTTGTATCCCATGATGTTATTGTCTACTACATGCTGGATCTTGAATATCCATATGGAAGATACTATGAAATTCCCTTCAGGTCTCGATACTGCATCCTAGACATCATTCTTCTTGAACTGGAGCACTCCTTCCCTTTCTTCTTGGCTATTGCTTCATAGCTTGAAGGTTCTGCATCAATGATGTCACTCAACATTGTCACATAACTGCACCGTGTCTAAGACCTCTTTATTTATTTAAAAGTATAATCATGTTATTCTTCATCTTGTATTATTTCTCGAACTATCATCTCTTGTTCTTCGGAACAAGTCTCATCCTTCTTTTCTTGTAGGCGATTGTACACGATCTTTCCTACAAGTCAAATGCATTAGTTGTATGGTTAGAAACATTTCATAAGTCACATTCATAATGGCAAATTATTATGCATAAAGATATAATCATGCAAACTATTTTAGCCAATACCATTAGATAAAATTTCAACTAAACATGGGCCTCCTAAGGAAAATTAATAAAATAATATTTATTAATTTTGGAGGAAGAAAAGAAAAAAAACTACTTTTTTGTTTGTATTTTCGACATATCTCAGTGTGTTTTTACTCAAATTTTGATCAGAAGAGCTCGTTGGATGCAGAATTGAATTTTTCATCCAACGAGTATCCACTCGGCATACTTTTGATAGACCCCACTACCCCAAAAACAAGAAATACCTTAAAAAATGTGATGATGACATCATCATCACATGTTTTAAGGTATTTTTTGTTTTGGGGTAGTGGGGTCCATCAATAGTATGTCGAGTGGGTACTCGTTGGATGCAGAATTCAATTCCACATCGAACGAGCTCTCTCGATCAAAATTTGAGTAAAAACACAAGAAGCTATGTCAAAAATACAAACCAAAAAAAGTAGTTTTTATGAGGGCCTATCCCCAAATTTATATTAACAATTTTCTTAAGACCTATATGGTATTTCAAATTTAAATCAATTTCATTGGCTAACACATGATGACATGGAATTTGAATTAGAGTTAAAAGGCCCATTTTGAGTTGAAATTTCCTCTAATGAACAATTATCCATATCTTACGGAAACTTTCTAGATGCCTTCCATCTCTACCATGACATCGTTGAGATTCTGCACTAATCCAATATGTCAGCAAAGAGGTTTCATTCTAGATAAGTAGCAATGGAGATTTGTATAGCACCATGAGCTACTTACCCATCACATGCATATTAGTAGGACTCTGTCATTAATGCAAACATTCTATCAAGCATAACACATCCACTTAATATAAACAAATGCATAACAAAACAATATCATGAAATGACACTTGAATACTTATCTTTTATTCGTTTCATGGGTAGACTCCTTGATCCTTCTGCTTCATCATATTCTTAATTCATGACATCATCATTTCTTATCCAAATGCTAAGATGGATAAGAGGTTCTTCAAGAATTGAGTTTTTCATATTCCTCATCACTTGAGGGATCTTCTTTGAATCATGAGCACTTGATCTTCAGTTGCTGCCATCTTCTCTTCTCTTATTATGAGTCAAGTTTCTTCTTGTGTGCACTCTTCCCAGAGTTTGTTGAAGGTAATCACTTCCATCTAGCACACATTCCTTGAATGAATGAATCCCATGAACCTGGAAGGCCATTCAAGGTGGTTATCACAATTTCTGCATTCTCTACTTCTTCATCCACTGCTTCAAGTTGTTCTTTGATTTGACAGACCCTTGTAAAGTATGACTGTATGGTCTTTGCATTCTGGATCTTTACATTTTTCAAGTGGTTTCTCAAAGTCATCTTCTTATTTATGTTCTTCCCTTAAAATAGCTTGGTCAAGGAATCAAACATCTCTTTAGTTGTCTTTAGAGAAAACACTTGTAGTATAAGGTGATCCTTGATTGAATCAATAATGATCTTCTTCGCCTTGACCAAGTTATTCTTGTGTAAGGCTTTAGCCTCATCTCCCTCTGGAACTGGAACCTCTCCACTTATGTAGGTGTCCAATTCATTTTCTTCAAGAACCAGTGGAATCCTATGCTTCCATGCTTAGAATTTTTTATCTTCACCAAGCTTGTCATCAAGCTAATGTGATAGGTCATTTTGAAATGAGAACCTCAAATGTAAATAACAAAAGATTAGATCTTACTGGTTTGAGGTGTTCGTCCTGGTTCCATAGTTTTAGGGTTTTTCAGAGAAACCCTAATTTTCAGAGAAACCCTAATGTTCAAAACTTGGAATATTTCAGATTTGATTGGATCGAAATATGTGCCTCTTGAAGTAGAGCTAAGCAACATATTCATTTTCCCAAAACTGTGATTAGAATTGCAAAATATTTGATGCCCTCGTTTTCTTCAATTTCTTTCGTACAAATGTCTGATATGGTTTCTGCGGTATCTTTGAAAGTACTAATCCCCTAGGTTTTAAGTTGTGTATTGAGGTAGCCTCATCTGTCCTCTTTCCAAAAGTGCAAGTTTGAGCAGAATTGGTTTCACCAATTAGGAATTATGAGGGTTTTCCCAAGGTGACTTCTTTCAGGACTGTTCATCATAGCGAACTTGTACAGACTTCCACGTATCACTATTTCATCATTAGGGTCTAAAAATTTTACCACATAAATTAAAGTCTATTCCCTATCTGGAACATCTTGTGAATTTTCATTTGGACCATTGTAGCCTGAGATATATAAATTCTCTGTAGGTGTCATGTTTAGGGATGAATCTTGGGAGAGGCTGGAACCCTGATTTGGGGGAATCATATCTCCTAGAATATAGCAAATATGATGTTGAAATATTTACAAAGTGTTCAGCATGAACCTTTATTTGTCATGTAAACATTTCGACTTTTGATCCTTCTTCAATCTCAATATAGAGTGAATGTACCAAAACTACTAGTTTTAGTATTTTAGGGTTTTTCTGGTCCGGGGTAAAATCAGGGTTTGACTTTCCCCGAGTTTTACCCAACCAAAAATTTCAATCTTGGTATCTAAATTTTGATTTTGAGGAGGAGAGCAATCATATGATGTGCTCACTCAAAAATTCATTTTTTGTGAAAAGACGTAATCTCCCGCAGTAGTGACGGACCAAAAACTGAAAATGCCCAAAATCAAATTTTGCTTTAACAGAAAGATGTGCCCTTCAATGGAGAGTTAATATAGCCTCCTTTTGCTGATGATATGTGGAGAGAGACCCAAAAAAGTAAGCCTGCCTTAGCTTCTGCAGCTGCACAATGTCTTCTTCTCAGGTTAGCTCTGATACCATGTTATATTTTTATCATTTAGACAATATGATCTTAGGATCTTATCTAAGAGAATAACATGCAGAGCAATCAATCAGAAGAGACAATAGACACAAATATTTTCCTTGAGGAAACCATAAAGGAGAAAAACCCACAACTTCCTTAGAGATAGAATGAGCACCAATGGTAGAAGTAAAACCCAAAGACAGAAAGATGATCTCTAACTGTTGTTCTCTCTCACTTATGCGAGCTCCTCTTCTCTCACCTATGCGCTCTAGCTAGGTGAGTGTGTGTCAAATATAGAGGCTCACTCTCTATTTATACTATTTTCTGACTTGACAATTACTTACCAGGGCCGGCGTCTCTAGGAGAGTCTAATAACCCTAGTGCCCCTCAATTGTGGGGACTTTTCCCCCGACTTAAAAGGAGGGTTAATCTCTATGACTTTACATGCCTTGATTACATTAATGATTCTCTCGATAGGAACATTGGGGACCAATGAAATATAATATATAAAATACAAGTGAATACATTTTGAAGTACAAATACATCAACAATTTCGTTGCTGGTATTCCGAAGAAAAGGAGAATAGTGGGTCCTGCACTTGTACTGAAGTATCCTTATGGTTTTTTTTATGGTGCAACTGCGTGTTCGATGGGGGTAGTTGGAACTTTTTTGGCCATCGTTCCTATTCATTCCTTCTATCTGAAGTTAGGCTGTGGACACAATACTAACACAAAGGAATAATTGTTGTCACTTTGGATCCTTCTTTCTTTTGTTGAAGCTATTGGTCTCCCATCCCTCTATATATTTGGATATTCCTCTGTTGTGATCAATTGAGCTAATAACAATGCTGCTTTGTCCTCTTTAGACCTTGTACATTGGTGTGACAATATCTATAAGCTAAAAGACTCTTTTCTCTCTCTGGATATTCAGCATGTTTAGAAAGAGCACAACATGAAAGTAGATGTCTTATTCGAGGAGGCTCTCGAGTTGACACTGGTCATCTTTCCTTCATGGAATTCTATGAAGATGGTTGTATTGGATGAGTGAATTTACAGCTCTTTTGAGCTTTGATGATGGAGCTTAGTCTCCTTTTATTTATCTGAGGATGTGAGGCACTATTTTCTTTCCTGATAGAAGTGCTCTTATACTTGATTTAGTCATCCCTCGAGTTCCTCCTTGATAAGGGTTCTGGGTTCATGATTGTGCTCTTAGTAGGTAGGTCTGTTGTCCTCTAGGGGAACTATCAATTAGCTCTCTTGTCTCTGCCTTGTCTTTTTTATTTTTTGGCTCTACTTGTATCTGTGACTTAATGGATTGTGGACTAATGATGTATAGGTTGTGGACTGAAGTTGTCCTTTAACTGCGATGATCCTTTAAACTCTAATCACCTGTATATGTAATTATTTCCTTTGATTCAATATGAATACTAAGGATATGCTTTTTTCTTCTAAAGAAAAACAACTCATGTTTCATGACAAGTCGATTATATTTTGTATTAAGTGGTTACATAAATTAATTGATGTTGGCATGTGAGAGATCCATTTTTGTAAGGTATCATATTCTAATTTATGATTTTTATGCAGATGTGTTGTACTCTATATAACAAAGATTCTACCGATCAAAATTAAAAGGATACCATGTTCCACCTAGTAAACTTTGGTCAACGGAACATGATAGAATTAAAAATGTTGAACTCAAATGATGTTACATTTACTTAAAAACATTATTAATGTTCAACTATATGCCATGTCGACGTATTCCAAACATATTAATCTTATTAATATGATTGTTGTTAGTTTAATATTTCATATTTATTTCAATACAATAACAAACACTTACTTTTATTTTTAGAAAAAAATTATAATAACTTGGTGGGATATGAGTGCACGATATCTCTCATTACACAAACAAATAATATATTAATCTAATGTAACATATTAACTATATTATAGGCTTCTTATTGATTACAGGGAAAAATCATTTTTAAATATAAACATATATATAAGAAAAAATTAATTATATATTTACTATTTATATATAAATAATATGCATGTTTTATTGTTTTTTTCGTGTGTCATATTTATTCAAATAGATTTATTTGAGTAACTTGATATCTTTAGCAGTGTCCATGACCTGTTTCATTTTTTGGTGGACTTATTTTCTTTCTTAGTTGATAACATTTCCTTTAAGTTTTTATTGTTACCAAAATTGGTTTAATAGATTTTTTTAGTTGTCATGTTATGATGGATCATCTTTTTCTTCTCCACTATCTTTTGGAACCATGAAGAGATATATGCATGTTAGTCATCCAAACAATAGGACGTAAAAAAAGAGGTTAACGTCTCTTTTTATTCTTAATACCATAGCAATTTCATTTTAAGAGTTCAAATTAAATATGTTTTTGGAAATTAGAAAATATTGACCATGATTTGAGTCACATTTTGTTGAAATGGTCATAAAACTTAAATACTTTTGGAATGAAAACCGTTATTTGAAACCTAATAAAATTGAAAAGAATCAAGTTTGTATATATTTTTCATTTTATTGAAGTGGTCATAAAACTTAAATACTTTTGAAATGAAAACCAATATTTGAAACCTAATAAAATTAAAAAGAATCAAGTTTGCATATATTTTTGAAAGAAAGTATCTAAGATATTTGGATTTCAAAATGGTTTTAGATAGATGAAAATAATGTGTGAGGGGGAGGGACAAGGTGCATGTGTTCAATTTAAGATGAGAACACATTCAAACATTAGTTAAAAATTTATCAAATAAAATAACATTAATGAGTTTGATTGTGATTCAATCAAATTTAAATATGGAAATTTTAAATTTATCCAATGAACATGTACTCTAAACAAAATACAAAACTTGATATTTCCAAATTCAAATTCAATAAAACCTCATATGAAATATATCTAATAGCTATAAGACTGGATGAACAAATATACATTTGATTTCAATATGGGTTCTAGGTGACATTTCAAACAAAAATTGGTATATTCAAATAAGGCTAAAAATGGGTGTTTTTGAAATGAATACGTGTTAAGTGTAACTAGATAATGGGTGAGTTGGTGAATTAGAAGAAAATGACCCATAGTCCTTTTGTCACCTTAAACGTTACACATGGAAATGAAAAATCTTCTTTTGTCACCTTGAACGTTACAAATGGAAATGGAAAATATTATTATGGTAAGAAGCCTTTCATTTTGCTATTGAAGATCAACTCAAACATGACATTTCAAACTATGTATTAAATTTATTGAGAAAAATGTTATATTTTAATTTGAAATGATGACTTATCTATTCACATTTATGAACAAAGTTTGAAAGAACAAGGAATCAAATAATCTAGTTGGTATGTCATACCATAGGGTGAAAAGACCCAAATTTTAATTTGCACACATTCGAAATCAAATGATTCTCATATCTCACTTCATAACTTGAATCGGAGGTTAACTTCTTCAAATTTGAATTTTGAATGTTCAGAAAAATATTTAAACAGGGCTCAAAATTGGACGCGATTTGTAAGTTGCAACCATTCATTCAAACACAGTCAAAAGCGAAACCTCCATTATAATATTGGGGTCGATGATTGGATCAAGATATAAATTCAAATATTTCAAAAGGAGACTTCAATTCAAAAATTGGGGTTAATCATTTGAATTGGCTAGAATTCTAATCAATGGTACTGGAATCAAATTAAAGTGAAACACAATAAACTCACATTGAAAATCAACCCCAATTTAGGGATCCAGTATTAAGTTCAAATAAGAAGAGATAAAATAGGCCTCATTTGAAAATGGGCCCTAACTTAGGAATCAATTGGAAAGCTTCAACAATGAATAAATAAGGGGTAATTTTAATAAGAGATCAAATGTGATTTTAATGTTGGAAGTAAAGATTCAAAAAGAAGAAGGGTATAAGGAATTCATTCTGAAATCAAGCTTAAATGTAAAGTTATAAGACATTTTAAGAATTTTTTATATTATCATCATGATTAATTGATTAGGAATGATTTACATATCAGGAAACTATGAGAATGAAAAGGTATTAAGAAGACTTATTTGGTGAATAGGTCGTGATTTATGAATAAAATTCATAAATTGAAATAAAAATCACCAAATAAGCTTGGTTTCAAAACTAGGGAGGGAATAAAATGTTCATTTTGAAAAGAAATTAGAACCAAGTTATAAATGAAGAACAATGGAAGTGAAATGGTTCATAACCTTAACTAAACTGGTAAAGAGTACTAAGAAAGTGAAAGAAAATGAAAAAACTAAAATCAATACAACTTGATGGATGTTTCCTTCTACTCATGAAAAGAAGCAAGGTTCTCCATGTTTTCTAGATAGATGAGGGTTGTTGAAGGCTTAACACGGTCTTATGTGGAAATCAATATTGTGATATTTTTATTTTATTTTTAAATTTTTATAAACAAAATTGATTATAGACGAAAAAAATTATTTATTAAATATTAAAAAAATCAGACATAATATCCTCATACTCATATTTTCAATAATTATTCTAATTATTTGATATATTTTAAAACGTTAAGAGTTCAATCGTAAGGGGTGGCAGGAGCGGGGGGGGTCCTTCTAGACCCCGGCAGAAATATAGAATATTCCTTCACCTGGGGATTAGGGAATAGGACCAATAACGAACCAGAATGGTTGGCTCTGCTACAAGGTCTTCAGCTTCTTCAGGCTAAAAACTATCGCAAGGTCTTATTATTTGGAGACTCCAAGCATGTCATCTCCAAATTGATTAATGGATACCCCTCGGGAGCAATTAAATGTCGCCGCCCGTACAACAAGGTAAAACCTCTTATGCACCACTCCTTTGAGTCCCTGCATATTCTTCAGATAAACAACAGTGCAGCTGATGCTATGGCCAACATTGGGGCTTCCCTCCCGCAAGGTGTTTATAAACAAGATGGGGACCCCCCCATGCACAAATTCATCCCGTAATGAAGAAGAAGATTTCATCAAGGCTCAATCTCCTCATTGAGTTTTGGTTTGCCCCCTTGTTAAGGCATTGCAGGCCTAGCTTTATGAATTTAACCTTGGTTTTTTTGGGTATGGTCTTACCCCTCCCCTTCATCACCCCTTTCCTTTCACTCCTTTCCCTCCCTTACCACCTCGTCCCTCCTCCCTCCTCGTCCTTTGTCAACTCCATGCATTTATCGCCCTGTTCTATCCTTCCCGCCGCGTGGCCTCCGACTCGATCCTCCCTTCATCCGATCGCTTCAGAATTAATGGCCTCAAGGCCTTGGGTAACTTGCATTTACCCCTCGCACATTTTGCGTCCCGTTTATCCTTATCCTCCTTTCCCCTTCGGTTCCAGAACGCCGCTCCAGAATTTCTCCCCCGCAAGCTCTGGTTCTCATGAAATTCAGCGATTTCTAGGGCAGGTAGTCTTGGGTGTCAGCGAAGGGTGGCTTCAGGGCCTTCCTTGGCAGGTTCTCCCCCTCTCGCGATCGGTGGTGAAAGAGTGGCTTGTCACCGCAGCTCTTTCTTCCTGTACAGGAATAAACCTTCCAGTGTTTCAGGTTGCAGCTCAAAGCGATAACTGGGTCTTGGCTCCCGGACAGGGCGGGGTCATTGGTGCCCCGGGTTCGCTGGATACTCTGCAGCAAGGTAAAGCCTCTTTGTTTCAAGAATTTGTGGTGCTCAGTTCTTATTTTCCCTCGGTTGATTCTCAAGGCAAAGCTCCTGGCATCCCAGTCAGTCTCCCTCTCAATCTTTTTGCTTGATTGACCATTTCGTCTGAGGCTTCCAGCATGGCTCAAGGTGGAGATTGGGCAGATATTAAGAAGAACTTATGCAGACTGTATGAGCTCATGGCCATTAACGTCATGGACACCAAAGAAATGAGCATGGAGGTAAAGAAAATGGCTGACACTGTTAGCTACACTTCTCAGCAAATAAGCAACAACGATGCTCGCATAGATGACAATGAGAGCAGTCTACAGGAAATACATGGGAAAGTGGATAGGATTCAAGAGGATCTCCAGCGTTTCATTGAAATGCACCAGGCCAGCAGAATTAATGGGGAAGTCAATGGCGAAGTTGCAGAAGCTGTCCTCCCCATGGAGGAGGAATCTGTTGTGCAGCCTAGAAACAATAGAAGCATCCAGTAATCAGTCCCCTCATGTTGACATGTCTAAATGTTTTTTTGCCTCCTTTTATGTAATCAGTTTGTAAGGGATTATCCCTCTTGCATTTTCAGAATTTTTGAGCAGTTTGTATGCAGGGTTTTTTGGACAGTTCCATGGTTAGCCTTCCTGTGCAGCTTTTTTGTAGTTCATGAACATTCGAAGCTATATTTCTTGTAACGAATGGCTGTGCGCAGCCCTTTTTATATATACATATTTTCAGTTTCTATTAAAAAAAAAAAAAAAAGAGTTCAATCGTAAAAAAAAATCAATATATTTTAAAATGTTAGGAGTTCAATCGAAGAAAAATACAATATCCAAAGGGAAAATAATTTTGGATTTCTAGGAAAAGAAAATTCCAAGGAGAATATTTTTTGGATTAAAAATAAGAGCTTTCCTAATCACATTAGATGTTTAATGTTTTATTATATTATGTGAATTTTAATATATGTGTGTGTGAGAGAGATTAATTAACATAATCATATAATAATAAAAATAGTAAACATAAAATGTGATAAGGAAAGTTTATATATACACACACACACACCAAGAATTAATAATTTATTATTAATTCTTCCAAAAATACTCTAACTATTTTTTTTTTTGTAGAAAGTAAAAAATAAAACATTTTTTATTTAATAAAATATGTTGAGGGGGGGAGGGGGAAGTGGATATAGTTGTTAAAGAGTATTTGTTGACCCACAAGAGGAAAATACAAGTGGTTAAATCCACTGTGTGAGAACTCAAGATGCAAGAGGCATCATCCCCAAAAATCAGGTCACGACTCCTAGTTGAGTGCTAAAGAGAAGGAGACTCATAAATGACCAAGTCCTAGGAAAAATACTATATATTAGTATGTCCATGAGAAAAAGGAGGCTAGCATTGGATGAGGATTGAATTTGAGAATGCAAGAGATAGTGCATTGAAGGATTTTTCTCTTGTGGTTCAGCAAATAGGCTCAGGGGTTCTGGAGCAAGTAACTTGGATGCTCTGGGAGTTAGTTGGGAGGAACAACTTCTCCACTTTTGTTTTCCCAGCATTGGTATTGGGTTCATGATTTTTAAAATGATTGCAAACCTTTTTTATTCTAGATCTGAAGAGGATAATGTAGGACCTAGTATGTATCAGTTACTCTAATTATTCTATGATTAAATGTTTAGTAGCATTTAGGAAATTTTACGATTTGACGTCTATACTTAAATTAAGAATTATGGTTTTATTTGAAAATCGAATTCTGCACCTAAATGGATATGAATCGTCTATTTCCAATTGGTATCATTTATTTCCAAATTCTTTCTATACAGTTGATTTAGAAATGCATCATTACACTTCTTATTTATATTAATTTCCTAGTCTATAATTTCGAAACTAAATATAGGTAAGATCCCTAATCATGTTAGTATTAGTCTATTTTGCTTCATATTTAAACCACAGTAAGAACTACGTAAATACATATATGTATATACATGCAGAGTATCACCAAATTCTTCACGCATATAGAATTATGTTAGGATGCAATCATAAGATATTATTAATGTATATAATAGATCTGTATGATTAATACACATGAAATAATCTTACATTATAATTATAATACTGTAATTATACAATACGTAGGGATCCACTTTAGTACTTATTTAACCAGTAAAGGAAATAAAAGTATATATTAATCTTCTAATAGAACAATGATTACATAACCGACCATAGGAATCTAAGCAAACAACACAACCGGATCATGGATTCAAAGCATATAACATCTACAATTTAGATTACCTAAATCATAGATCTACAGTATTAAATATGAAATCAATTTATCTAAGTCTAACAGGCTACAGGCCATCATGAACAAATGAAGATTCTATCATTCTTTCTCCCTATAATCAAATCAAAATCAAATCCAAAATTTTTGTTAAGACAATCTTTCTAGATTTTGCATAAATGACCACATACAGATCGAACATCATTAACTAGAGTTATACTATCCACGAATTAAATCAAGAATCAAATTTATTCATAGTTCCAGCATACTACACGCTAGTTGTTATAGGTGTGAAATCAATCTTTCATTTTCGCAAGGATCAGTGTTAAATCCATCCTTGATGGTAGGTGAGCATTGCTCAAAATCAAATGCTATCTCTTGTATAGGAAATCGAAGACCCTATGGGTCACTTATTAATTCAACCAAACAAAGTAATGATAGGATCGTAAGTCCATATCATGGCTGCCACTATATAGAGAGAGGCAAAGCCTTGGTATAACATTCAAACACCTCCATCATATTCACCAAACGATCACACAAATGTAAAAGTAAAACAAAATCATTGTAGACCATCAATGATGGAAAGCATTGTTTTAAAATAAACCTTATGCAAAGTTCACATAAATCGAAAGCAAGTGTTGGAATCACACAATCGAAGGACATACATTGTTTATTAATAATAAAAAATGTATATTATGAAGTGGCTATAAGACCATCGTTGATGTCTTCCAAGCTATTTGAAATAGGAGTGTTTAAAGAGAAATGGGAATAAGATAATTCAAATGGCATCCAAACCCTACAAAATTTATATTTAAAAACATTATAGAACTTCGAATTTACAATTGCATAGCAATTGTTGCAAAGCCGGTGCAAGGAAAACCCAACCAGGGTTTTACAACACACGTCAAATCAATAATGAAGGACTTATCTTAACAAACGCTGGTGGCTACCCTTTCGAAACCCACGAATCCTACTCAGTGTGACCTGCAACAACAATTGGGTTTGGTCATCGGACTATTCAACACTTTAAAACAAGAAACAAATTGTTTTTTTGGGTGGATTCGAGCTTACCTGGGCATTTGGAAACACGGGCCTGGGAGGAGGTGACCCTATCGCCTCCCTCTCCGATGCCTTAACCTGTACATTATTGTTATAGTTAGAAATAATGAACATTTGAAAATTAAATCAAATAGAGAAAAAAGTGGGATAAAGACCTTACCTCGATGTCTTTATAGAGAGGGCCAGGGGTCGTCTCCTCCGGAGCACCCTTATCCCTCCTCTTCCTGCAACACAAATGAAAGAAAACTCAATTAGTATAAATGCTAAATCATTTATTTGTGAAAGTGAAATAGTTAAACTTCATTTAAAACCCTTACATGTTAACCAGACATATGTGAAAGGAGAAGTAGGGCAAGCAAAGTCATGGCACAAACTCTGCTCTATAGTCCGCCAAAAAAATTGAGAAACCTAGTAAAACCTTGATAAGGATACAAACATGATGTTGTTGACACTTGCGAAACCTAGGAATAAATACCTTACGCCATCATAACTCAACAAACAGAGTAGAGCTCTTCAGCTTTTACCAGCCACACAAACAACCCAACAACCATACATTTTATCTAGAGTATACAGAGAAGATCTCTTCGGCTCTTGCCAGCCATACAAAGATCAAAACAACCTGTATATTTCCACCACAAACAGAGAAGATATCAGCACTACCTTCCCACCCAAACCAACAGGAAAAATGAGGCTTCATACCAGTTTCCAAGCACATTAAACCACGATCCAAAACCCTAGCTTCCATCTGAACAGATGGATAGAGAAAATGTAGTCACCTATTAGCATGAAATAATTGGTTACGTTGTCAAGTCGCAACTAGGTCACTCATTTACTGCCAAAGTCAAGCAAGGATAAAACATAGTAACTCTGAACAGCGTAATCATTAAATAGAAATCACTGCAATCAAAACATTGCATTATAACCTGAATACTAAGAACCATCGCATCATTAAACCATGGCATGTATTTGTGCTTTTATGTCAAGAACCTTATAATATTTCAATCAAGGCTTAAACCAAAATTCCAAGAAATATAACCAATTGTGGGCCATAGTGTAATGCATATTATAATCACAAACCATATAGTTTGTGTTTCCAAAACATTATTATTTTATAAACCCTCATAACTTTATTAATATAACCAGAGGTCACCATATGGTGGTACCATATGCCTTACAAACCCTAAGCACCTTATGCTTAAGGGGAGGTCACCACACACCATAGCTTAGAATGTGGAAAGGCCTAACGCATTTTAATTATCACCTAACCAACGTAATACATAAGGGCTTGGGTAAAGACTATGGATAGTCTCCCCACACCTTAGGCTAGTTAAAGCCTCATAAAAAAGTAAAGAATGAAGTACATGTAAAATGAAAAATATCACCTACGTGGACATGGTTGGAGGTTCTAGAAGGAGCTAGCCATTGTCACATTCAGTAGAACTTGTCATAAAAAAATAGTATAAAAGTATTAAAACTTACAGAAGTAAATCATGAGAAATATGCTAAGTAAATATGGAAGTAATGCATGTAAAAAAAAATATATTTACGATTTTTAGGTGTGTTACAATATAACTTAGTGGGATAGCTCAAGTGGTTAAGAGTTGTAAGTTGTGAGAAGAAGGTCTTGGGGTCAAATGTATGGGTGGATATACATACATATATACATACATACATACATACATACATATATATATATATATATAGATATAGATATATATAAGGGCCTCACTTGATGTCCCTATCAGGTTTGCTTTGTAATCAGAGTGAATAGGGTGTGGCCCCTTTATGTGGGTCCCCTATGATTTATTACTATGGACATAGCAGCATGGCTAGGGGGTTTGTGAACCACATGATATATATATAATGAATAGTCATTGATATTATGGATAGTATTGATGTTCTTTCAGTAAATGTTCTTTATTTAGAAAATATACGAGTTTTGGGTTAAGTAGTTTAGAAAAGTGAAAGAGAAGGACATAAAATACTACCAAGTACCAATGTTAAAAATCATTGGGCCTATCCTCATTCCTCACATTCACAAGCTCATGATTTTAATAATTAAGCAAGCTTTCCCTAAACCCTGAATTTAAAGCCTCATTATTCCTATTTTTAAAAACAAGGTCAAAACAATCTCTCTAATTACAGTACCATTATTAGTAGCCATATTTTAACAAAAAAGTATGGAATTATTATGAAAATTATGATAAAATGCATAGATATAAATCCATAGAAAAAGAACTAAAAGGTGGTTCAAAGCTAGGCTATATTTAGGAGTTATCAAGACATTATAGACCACCTTGTCATCCTCAAAAAAATTTCAAAAATAAATCCAGGAGGTCACAATAATAAATTTAATATCTTCTTTTGATTTGTTTGCATTACAAAAGAATTTAGCATAATACCTACAACTTACCTTGGAATATACTAGAAGAGCTAGAATTTCCTTTCAAGTTGGGAGTTATTACAATAGGTTTTATGATAATGTTATTTCCATGTTTAAGAACACTAAGAATTGGTTGGAAGAAATAAATTGTAATATAGGAGTTAAGTAAGGTTGTCCCCTATCCCCTTATACCCTTTTTGGCATATGATTTGACAAGTTAGAGGGTGTTGATGTAATTCTAGCTTCAGAAGATATTCTGATGTATATTACTATTGTATATTGTTGTACCCCCATTGGAGATGTGTTTCCCTCCTTTAGGGATGTCATCATTATGTATGATCAATGAGGCAAACCATCTGTTGCAAGTCAGGGAAATAGTCCCCAAGTTATTAAAGGAAAATGTACTTTGTGTATTCCTAGTAGGTCGGCCCCAAAGGTTACATGGTTGACCTAATTAGTTGAGTTAGTTACTCAAAAAAAGAATATAGATAGGGAGGCACCCTCCTCATTTGACACACACTCATTCACTCTCTCATGTGCACTAGGAGAGAGAGAGAGGAAAATGAGGAGGAAGAGAGAGAAAGATGCAGAAGACATATTGTTCTTGGTTCATTCCATCTGGTATTATGAGGAAGTTTGCAGGGTTTTCTCCTTTATGGGTTCCCCGATGAAAAACTGGGTTCCCCGATGAAAAACTATGTGTCTTATGTATCTTGTATCTTTGATGTATTGTTGTACTTGTTATTCTTAAGATAAATATCCTAAGTAAATTAACTTAGAAAAACTAACATGATATCAGATCCAATCTGAAAGAAGGCACTGTCCAGCTGAAATACTACTACAATGGCAGCTATTGAAGATTAGGGTTTAATACCTGAAAACCCTAGAAGACAAAATCTATTCATATTGGGAATTTCACTATAAGTTGATATTGGAGAAGGATTAGGATATGAAACTTTTACAGGAAAAATATGAAATCTTATTGTACCTTGTGCACGAGTTTCAACCACATATTCGCTCTACATTAGGAGATATGATTCCTCCAAATCAGCATTCCAGCGTCTTCAAGAATACAGTCATGAATAGGTGACCTAGGTTTAATTTCTATATCTAGGGATAGGAAGGTCCAAATCAAGTTTTGTAAGATATTATAGATAGGGAATGAGCTGCAGTTTATTTGATCCGATTTTCACATGGGGACTTCACTTAGTGAACCTCTCACATAGCACATACAATCATGGGATATTAAAGAATACCCTTAATTTCAAGAGATATTGACCCAAATTCATTTTTTTGAAACCCCCTCCCAATACTTAAAACCTCCTCCCCACCCCTTTTTATACCTCAATCCTTATAAACCACCCTACCCACTCCCACCTTAAACCCCTCATCCCCCCTATACCTACAATATATTGGTTCAATTTTTGATAATTTTAAAACCCACAATATGAGATAACGTGATAGGATATTGGTAAACAAGCGAAGACCCCATGGATTTCCATACCCCGAATGTGAAACATCGACACATGATAGTCCGTATAAGTTCACTATGCTAAACTGTCCTCAAAATAGTCACCTTGGGAAAGTTATCATAAGTATCACTTGGTGAATCAAAATATTTTCTAACCTATGGGTTTGAAAATAAGACAAAACATGATACTTCAAGAGAAAGTTTCAGACCTTGAGCAATAGAAACGTCAAAGATATAGTAAAAAAAGGATCATGCAATTCTGCAGAAGAAATTGAAGAAACTATGGCTTCCTGTTCTAGGCACTTCCCTCCACCGATCAGTTGAAAAAGGAATACCATAAAAATCGCCATAGGAGGGCACATTTTTCTATGGAAGAATTTTCTCATTATGTGGAATTTCATTTTTTTTATTACGAGACACTATGAGAAGAAACTAGGGCATCAAGTTTCATAGGCTTCCCTCCATAGTTTTAAAAAAAGGAATAAATTGGACAACTCGCCTTGAAGAGGAACATCTTCTTGTCCAACCAGTAGTTTGAAATTCCAAGCTTTGAAAATTAGGGTTTCTCTAACAATCCCTAGATCAACCATCTCTGAAACCAGGTCAGACACCTCATATCGGTAAGATCTACGTCTATGTTATTCCCATTTAAGGTCCTCATTTCAAAATGAATAATTACACCCAACTTGATGATAAGCTTGGGGGAGCTGACAAATTCTGAACATGGAAGTATAGGATCTCGCTAGTCCTTGAATAAAATGACTTGGATAAGTAAGGAATCCTAAGGGAGATGAGGCTAAGGCTACTCATAAGAAGAACATGGTTAAGTCCAAGAGAATCATTGTAGATTCTATGAAGGATCATCTCACCCCACATGTGTCATCCTTGAAGAAACCAAAGGAAGTGTTCGATGCTTTAAAGAAGTTGTTCAAAGGAAATAACATCAATCAAAATATGACATTGAGGAATTTGTTGAAGAATGTGAAGTTACAAAACTTAGAGACCATGCAGTCCTACTTTAGAAGGGTTTCTTAAATCAAGGAATAACTTGAAGCAGTAAAAGAGAACATGAAAGACAGATATATTGTTATGACCACTTTGAATGACCTCACTAGATCATAGGATTCATTCATTAAAGAAATGCATGTAAGAAGGAAGTTGATATGCTTCAATAGAATATGGGAAGAATGCACACAAGAAGAAGCTCGACTGATAACAAGAGAGGAGAAGATGGGAGCAACTGAATATCAAGATCCCACAGTTCACACCAAAAGAAATCATATAAAAAAGGAGGGCATTCATAAAAATAGAAGAAAAAGGGAATTTGGAAGAGATCATTCCAACATTAGATGATACACTTGTGATGACAAGGGACACTACTCCTGATACTCTCCTAGAAACATAGGCTCCTTCAACAAAGAGGAAAAGGAAGATCCCTCAAGTGATGATGAATTCTACTGGTGAAGATGAAGATCATACTCTTATCCATCTTAGTACTTTGATAAGAAGGAATGCAGTTGTGAGTGAAAACATTGTCAAAGAGTCTAGATATAAGGATCAAGTGGGAGTCCACCCACAAAGCAAACAAAGATAAGCGTTCAATTGTCATTTCCTTCTTAAATGATATTGTTTGGTTGTGCGCATGTTTATATTCAGTTGATTTATTATGCATGCTTGAGTGGTTTCACTTATACTATTGAATTACATGTGATGGGTACGTAGCCTATGGTGTTGTATAGCATTCCATTGCCACTTATCTAGAATGAAACCTCCTTGATAACATAATTTAGAGAAATGGGAGGCATCTAGAAAGTTACCGTATGTATACAAGACATGGATTAATGTTGTAGCATTGGCTAAGATAGTTGCATGATTGTGTGACATATATCTTGATGCATTAATTAATATTTCTAGGAAATAGTGAAGTGTTTCTATTCATGCAACTGAACTTGACTTGTAGATCATTCAAAATAACAAGTGACGATAGTTCAGAAGGGGAACCTGAAGCTTCGCAAGCCAGAGACACTATGGCAAAAGAAATAGATTCAAACAAATATAAATAGAATGGTAGATCCACTTCGAGAGATGATGACCATATTGGGCACGAGAAATAATCCAAGATGAAGAATAGTATGACGAGACTTCCAAATAAAGTAAGAGGCCTTAGACACACTCTAGTTATGTGACAATGATGAGTGACATCATTGATGCAGATACTTCAGCTATGAATCCGTAGCCAAGAGGAAATGGAAGGATACTATGATCAAAGAGTACTAGTTGATCAAGAGGAATGATGTATAGGATGTGGTTTTGAGACCCGAAGGGAATTTTGTAGTGGCTTCCATGTGGATCTACAAGATGTAGCATGCAACCAATCACAACATCGAGGGATACAAGGAAATATTCGTAGCACAAGGATTCTCACAAAAAGAAGTCTTAGACTATGAGGAGACATTTGCATCAGTGGCGAGGTACACTTCCATTAGCTCTATAATTGCATTAGCTGTCGTTATAAGATGGGAGATACACCATATGGATTTAAAGAAAACATTTTTGAATAGTGTAATCGAGGAGGAAGTGTACGTAGAACAAACACTGAGATTCGAGACACATGACAACCAAACTCATGTGTGCAAATTGAAGAAGGCCTTGTACAAGCTCACAAGGAACCCATGAGATAGCACATGTAGTCACACGAGGAGCTTGAAGATCACCTAGAGTGATGAAGATATTAACTATTGCTACAAGGTTGAATATGGAAGCTAATAGAGGATGAAAAGCTCACATATGGGTGCAAGAGGAACTTTTTCAACAAAATTCAAGATAAAGGATCTTGGTATTTGGTGACCTTAAATGAATACAGAGAAGATCAGTTCAGCGGAAACTACCCATCACTCCAGTACAGAATGTTTTGATACATAGAGTATAAAATGCAGAGGGAGGATGATGCTCCACTTTAGAGGGAGTGACTGCAGAAGATCTTTGAATTCAATAATCTTGACATAGTACGACATGATGGAAAACTTACTGATGGGATTAGGATTAACTAAGAGTAAAGAAGATTGCAACCTTTACTTCAAGTTTGAAGGTGGAAGACGAGTGATGCTCCTGCTATATGTCGATGACATCTTCGTGACACAATATTATGAACTCATTGAAGATGCAAAGAGAATTATTGCGAACTAGTTCGATATGAAATACCTAGAGATGATGCACTACTTCTTAGGCATGGAGGTGTGGCACAATGCAGATGAGATTTTCCTTAGCAAGGAAAGTATACAATGGATATTCTAAAGAGATTTAGAATTCTGGACCGCAAGGAAATGGCCACACCTATGGAATCATACTTGAATCTTCCGTGTGATGCTTCATTAGAGTCGATTGATGCCATGATTTATCATCTGATGATTGAATCATTGACGTGCCTAACTAATATGGGATAGAAATATGATTTGCTGTGAACACACCAAGCCAGTTCTTGATGGATCTGAGACATGTTCACCTAGTTGCTGTAAAACATGTATTAAGTTACCTGAAGGGTACAATTGACTATGGGATCAAGTATGATACGAATCAGAATACTAACCTGCACAATTATGTTGATTCAGATTGGGCAGGTAGCACAACTGATAGGAATAGCACTTTGGGTTGCTGCTTCAATTTGAGATCCAGTTTGATCTCTTGGTTTAGTAGGAATAATTCATGTGTGGCATCGAGTACAACCAAGGAAGAATATGTTGCCACTTGCTCGGCTAGTTTTTCAAGTAGTATGGTTTCAAAAGCTACTATATAATTTATTTGATATAACTTGCACTTTTTTATGATGGAAAGAGGAGCAGTGAAGATTCTGTTCATGGCAACAGACTAGCAGATAGCCGATGTGTTGACCAAGCCTTTATCCAGAGTGAATTTCAAGTACTTTAGAGAAATACTTTGTGTGATCCACAATGAGACCCCTCGAAAGAGGGAGTGATGATTTCTAGCATAGCTAGTGAGACAGGTTGTCCGAGCATAAAATCTTGGTGAAGTTTGTAGGTTGCTTGGACGTAATTAGTCCTGTAGGTTGTCCTTGGATATAACAAGTACAGTCAAAGCTTCCAGGTTATTCTTGGACGTAATTAGTCCTTATATGTTTCTATGCTATAAATAGAAAGAGAGTAGAAGATGCAATAGCATGATATCTCACATGGGAAATAAGACAGGTTGGCTGAGGGGAAAATACCCTAGTGTAACAAGTTGCTCAGACGTAATCAATACTGTAGGTTTTCTAAGTGTAAATACAAGTCCTGACGTGATACACAGGTTACTCAAACATAATCAATCCTAAGGTAGGTTATCCGAATGTAAATATGAGCCCTGACAAGGTACGCAGGTTATTTAGATGTAATTAGTCCCGAGACAGGTTATCTTAATGTAAATATGAGCCCTAGTGTGGTACATAGGTTGTTTGAATGTAATAATTCCTTTGGGTTGCCTGATTGTATATAGGGTCCTTGCATGGTACGCACGTTACTTGGATGTAATAATCCCCGAAGGTTTTTTGAATGGAAAAGACCCTAGACGTTGGTTATTCATATGTAATAAGTCTTTGAGGTTGAGCTGAAACGTAAAATCCTTGGTGTAGAAGGTTTTTTTGGCACACATATATTTATATATGTGTGTGTGTTCCCATGTTGGATATGACAAGGTCACAAGCCACTTGAGGTGCACCTAGGTAGTTCCCCTATGTTGGTAGAACACAGGTTGGCCATGGAGAGACGTAATGCACTTCATGTGCTCTTGGGAGGTTCTCACATAGTGGTAGATGGAGGATTGTATTAGTGACATCTTGACATGTTCCTATGCCTATATAATGCAGGTGGTTTGCATTTGAGGTGAGCTATGTGAGCTTTGTGTGTTTTGTTTTGTTGTCTGCAGGACAAAATAAATAATCTGGATATGGCGAGAAGAAGGTAGGAAATGTAGGTTGTTGCAGTGGCAATGTAAATATGGTCATGGACTGTACCTACGTGATGGAGTGCTTGAATATGTGATGAAGAGTTGGATGAGGACTAGGCCTACCCCAAGCATGGAAAAGGGTTGGCTCTGTAGAAACCAATGGGGGTTCACTTAGTGAACTTGTTACATAGCACAACCATTCACAATATATTACAAAATATCCCTGATTTCAATAAATGTTATAAAATGCCTCCTAAAATTGTATTGTTGAACCCCCCTCCAATATACCTTTCCAATTAAGAAAACCCCTAGTTTCACCAGATATTGTAGGGATCCATTTTTATCAACCCATTTTTAATACCCCCTTTATATCATATTATCGAGTTGTAACAAACAAGATCCCTAACACATCTTAGTATATGAAAACAAGATGTTAAGTAAATTAATAGTATAATGTTAATAATGATCCCACTGGGATTACAGGGGTGAGTGATTGATTTGTAGCATTAAAAAGTGGAAGACCCAACAAACTAATAATGTGGAAGGAAAAATGTGTAAAAGTAAACCAAGTCAAGAGATCAATGCTACAAAGAATGTAAAAGGATGATAGTCCAATAGTCATTGCAATGCTTAGAAAACATGAGAATTGTAGATGTTTCAGACCACAACTTGCCAATATACCAATTTTATATCATGTAAATACAAGTAATAGACATAGAGATAGCATGTTTTCTATAAGCTTAAAAAACTAAACTCCATAAAAATGCAAAATTGAAACCCTTTCATGGATGGACTACCCTACCTTCCTATCAAAACAAACATCATTGATGTTTGAACCAAAATGAACATAGAAAAATTCCTCTTACTTTCCAATAACACCATTAATCATGTGCATAGATTGGATTTGGATCATTCACAAGATGTAATGAATTTTCTCCACTTCATCTATATTTATTCTTGCAATCAAGGGAATTAAAAACACTTAATTACCTTTTCTTTGGTTATATCTAGATTTTTAATCTTTAGGGGAAAGGGAAAAATATCCATTATTAACTTTCAAGAATGGAATAGTTATAAAGATACACCGATGGTGAAACTTACATGATACCATTTCATGGTAATGATAACACATAGGGTATGTAAATCAGAATTTGTATTTTCACCTATGTTCATGCTAGTTCCAATACAATATTAACATCTATGGCTTGCATATAAGAATTGAAATTGCAGTTATGAATGTGAAAAATATAACTCAATCTAACAACTATTCCTAACTTGCAATGTGAAAATGTTAAAGAAGAATACACAAAGTTGAAATGAATAATTAGTCAAGAAAGATTGATTTAAAATTTCTTGGTTGTAATGAGCCAGGAAAGATTGATCTCAAATTTCTTGGTTGTCATGGAGAAAGGTTTGATTGAATATCAATACCCACCTAAACCCCAAACCCAAAAATGAAGAGTTAGATATTAAAATAGAACACCTACAAAAATAACAATACAATTGTTGAACTTCGAAACTCTTGATTAGCTACATCTCTTAACTTTGAGTTGACAAGGAACAAAACACGTATTCAAGCATAATGAGCAATGTAATAAGCTGTAATGTGACTTCTATCTAGAAAATAAACACACTTTGGAAATTGGCCTCATATAGAACAACAAAAGGTATAATGTTACAATAATTCCTCAATTTTAACACTAGAAAAATTAACCACAATTATGGAGAAACTGTGAAATGTTGCATACATATTCATAACAAGTGGCAATTCTAACCTTTTGAACATCGCATCAATAAAATTATGCATAAAAGATCAAAGTGCTATCACCCTGGTTATCTAAATGCCACAAAATTCTAATATTGTAGTTCCTTCTATTCCAAGAATCATACCTCATATCTAAATAACTTCATTAAGCAACAAAAAGAGTAACCCCACAAAAATAAAACATGGAGCGGAGTTAATAGTAATAGTTGAAATATTATCAAAACTTCAAAATCCAAATACAATTGCAGAAGTTACTCTGAGATCTTTACAAAAATATTCAATTCTCTGCTGGAAGAACAAATGATGAAATTAATTGAGGTATGAATCGAACCCATGATTTGGAGGTATGAACTGATCCCATTATGTGGATGTATGAATCCGTCCCATGATTGGTCATTCCTCATCCCACCCAAATAAAATAGCCCCCATTATTTATATTACTATCCCAAATAAAAAACACCCCTTGACCCCTTAGTAGGAGACAATATATTTTTTAGGCTCTTAGGAGTATTTGAACCCCCAATATGAATGGGTGTAATATGATATTGCCTCTCTAGTGAACCCCTTGTGGTAGAAACTTCCTATGACGGATAGATGCGATGGATTGGACAAGATGATAACAATGGAAGGAATAGCGATGATGACTCAGTGATGATGACAAGATGTGTTGACGACTATGGTGAGAGAATACCTTCTTAGTTAAGAGGGAATTTGATCATTTAATTGTAGCTTCAAAATATATTTTGATGTATATTACTATTGTATATTGTTGTACTTCCATCAGAGATGTGTTTCCCTCCTTTCAGGGTGTCATCATTATGTATGGTCACTAAGGTAAGCCCTATGTTGCATGTTACAGAAATAGTCCCTAGGTTAAATAAAGGAAAATGTACTTTGTTTATTCTTATATAGGCCAAACCCAAAGGTTACTTGGCCGACCTAATTAGTTGAGTCAGTTACTCAACAAAAGAATATAAATAGGGATGCTCCATCCTCATTTGACACACACTCATTCACTCTCTCATGTGCACTTTAAGAGAGAGAGGACAACAAGGAGGAAGAGAGAGATCTATAGAAGACATACTGTTCTTAGGTCATTCCATCCGGTGATCTTGTCTTTGTGATGAAACTATTATGAGGTAGTTTGCGGGGTTTTCTCCTTTATGGTTTCCCCGATGATAAACTATGTGTCTTTTGTATCTTGTATATTTGATGCATTGTTTTACTTATTATTCTTCAGATAAAGATCCTAAGTAAATTAACTTAGAAAAACTAACATAGGGTCATGTGGAAGAAGCATGTTGTGAAAAATCAACTCTAGATAAAATAGTCATTATCCTTCTTCTTTATGTTGATGGTATTATTATTATGGTTGGTAGTCTATATAACCTCAACAACCAACTAAAAATTCTCAATGATTTTTTACTCTAGTATGAATATGATTGTAAGGTTGTGGTAATCAACTCCAAAATTTATGATTATACTAATTTTGTTTGTGAAAAAAAAATCTTGGAGGAAGTGAACTCATGCAAATATATTGTAACTGATCTTCAACATATGTTCATCAAACGATTAAACTGAACAAGAGCATTGAGAAAATAATAAATAGAGGGTGGAAAGACTATTATGGAGTTGAAAATAATCATAAGTCAATGAGATTTTTTATTTCAAATAAGAAGAAACTCCTCTAAGGCTCTCATCACTCTTGTTATCTTATATCATTGTAAAATTTGGGGAGTCGACATCTTTGGAGAATCCACTAAGTAGGCAGTATTATTGCATGTGAGTTCATATTGAAGGATTTAGTACTCTAAAATATGGAAGTAATATATTTCCTAGTATGTAAGGCTCAATGGGTATTTTTAATAATATAAAAAACATTTATATATCATAGGGGTTTATATGTATGTATATAAGGGGTTGAATGGGGTATTGGGCGGTTTGATTAGGTACTTTATGTATAAAGTTTGTGTAAGTTTGATTGTGTGTGAAGTTAGATTAGTGTTTGAATAAGTATGATTTGTGTGAAGGATTTTGAATCAGATTGTGTTTGAAGTTAGTGAGTTAAGTTGATTGAAATGATTAAAAATGAAGTTGATGTGTTTAGATGGTTTTTACCCTTCTTGAACTATTTTCTCACTAAGATTTAATATTTGAGCTTGAAAGGTTTTTAGGGGTTATAAGAGTTGTGGCATGCCACCATAATGAGGGTATAAATGAGGTGTATTAAAAACTCCATGGAAAAAATGGATACCTTGGATAGATTTAGTGAAAATAGGGGTTTTCTAAATTGTAAAAGTGGGTTGGGAGGGGGATTCAACAAAAAAAATTTGGAAAAAATCATTAATACCTACTAAAATTAGGGGTATTCTTTGATATGTTATGAATGCACATAATATGTTGTGTGATCACATAGTGAACCCTCAGAGAGAGAATCATGTTCTGAAAGATGGAGAAAAATCAAAAGCATTTTATAATTCATAATATAAAAATTAAAGGGAATACACTATATCATATCCGTCTTATAAAAGAAAGTATTTCCACCATTGAGAGCATGGCTATGACTAGGCACCTAATGTACAAGAACATGAAAATCAACATAGAAGCCAAGTCACTTCTTAATATATATACAAATTCCTAAGAAAATTAGTTGTGACTCAAACGAGGTTGGCATAAAGTTGTCAATCCTTACATGAACAAATCACTTTGTAAAATAACAATAATATTAAAAATATTATTACATAGAAATTTGAGGTGAAATTGTTGTGATATAAAGAATTAGTATAAGAGAAAATTAAGATACTACAAGGAGGTGATCAACAGTAAGTTAAAGGAAATTGTCATATTCATGACGCTAACATGATTGATGATGAAAATACTATCTCTCATAATGCCTTGGGTACACCCACATTATATCTCAATTTCAAAATAAATCTTACAATATCAATGTTTGTAACCTTTTAACTTATCAAGACTAGCAATTTAAGGTTGCTTCTTTTACAGCGTTAGGGAACACATTCTAAAGCAAACCAAGTGCTAATGTAATTTTTATTACTTTATATAATTATGAAAAAATAATAATAATAATAATAAGCTACATGATGATGTATATAAAAATGATATTTATGATAAAAGTATAGATTTTCTCTATTTTTCAAATTTCAGATATTTATATCAATGAAATAACAAACAACTATTTTTTTCTTTTAATTTAATATTTTAATAATTGAATTAATAATATTTATGAAAAAAATATGTTTTCTTTGTTTTTCAAATTTTAAATATTAATTTCAGTAAAATAATAAACAAGTATATTTTTACTTTTACTTTTAAATTTTTATAATTAAACTAATAAATGAAAGAATATGGAAATGGAGGCCGTCTAAATATATTATTATTTGTAATGAAAAAATTACAAGTGGACAAAAGATTATATAACCCTTCACATGATTATAACCAAAATCTAAATGGTATATTTAAGCTATTTGAAATTACTTTAATAATAGTTATATAACATGAAATTTCCATACCTTAATTTAATATCAACCTTTAACAAAATTATAATCTTAAAATGTAAAAATACATTAACAATAGTTTTTTTCACATAAAAACAATAAATCTTTTTGTACATTTCTCATAGAATGAGAAACAACTTATTAAATTTCTAAACTTTTATGACAAACAAATTATTAGTTCTTTAAACTTTTATAATAAAAAATGGCCATTGCAAAATTAATTGTTTTAATTTTTTTATTATTAAAAGATGTATTTTGGTTGGTAATGGATATAGAGAGAGAGAGCAAACTCTCCTCATGAAAAAATTATGCCAAATTATGTCATAATACAAAGAAAATAGATTAGATTAAATTTATAGTGTTGAAAAGAAAATAGATTACATTAAATTTATAATGTTAAAAAGAAGTCACTAATAGTGGTAAGATAGGTTTAATAAAAAATAAAAAAGATTTAAATTTAGTCATTATATTAATTAATAAAATATGAGTCAAATTAATTGCATAACAAGAGAAGCATTTTACAATTTATTGGGGATGTATAACTTCTTCTGTGTTTATTCTAGAGTTTACATAGGTTTTTTTTTAAATAAAAAAATATTATAAAAATTAGCATATTGACTCAAATTAGATTTAAAATAGTTTTTTTTTTCAGAGGAAAAAATACCAGTCTTTGTTATTCATAAGAATCAAAAGACATCAATTACATATTCCATATTTGTGACTAAGAGTACTATAGCAAACTAGTACAACACATAGACATAAAATATAACAAGTTTGTCTACTGCCATCCAGAATAAAAGAAAAAAAGTTTGATCATACCAGACTTTTCTCATCATCCCTGAAATATCAGGTTAGAATATGCTGAGAAAGATCAAAGATGATCGTCAAACAAACATTCCTGAGCAAGACTTGTTGGCTGAGAGGTCTCAAACATAACAGATAAAGATGATCATCAAATGCTGAAAGTCAAAGGCTGAAAAACATGAGACTCGGCAACACTAAAAAAGTACAAAATGTCCATGATTGATGACCATACCATCCATATTTTCAAAGAAAGTTCCATAACCCATCTCCAATTTCAAGTCTTGTTTAGAGAGTCCATCTGCTAGTGAGTTATGCTCACGGAATATGTGTTTGAAAATCACCTGAGGGGCCATTTGAAGCATATTTCTTATTTCATCACACCAATGCATCAGAGCAGGAACATCAAGCGCAGAAAGTCTATTGAGCCAAGATATAATAACCATAGAATCACCAAAAATCAAATGAACGGGAAGACCCATCATTAAACTAATTCTAAGCACTGCCCAAAGAGCCAATAACTCCGCTCTAGTGTTCGTGCTGCAACCACATCCCAAGGAGAAACTAAAGAAATGAGTATCATTTAGATAGATCACAAAATCTGAGCCACCAATTTTCTCTGCAGCAGCCCCATCGAAAAATCCACAAGGAAAGGCCATCCGAGGTTTTGGACCTATATCCCGAATTTTAAGAATTTTGATTGGAGCAGGGTAAGAATTTAAGAAGCCTTCGATCCTGGAAATAAGAGCATGGAATGTAGGTTTCCTATTTTGAAATAGGCAGTTATTTTGAAGAAGCCAGATACTCTAGAAGATAAATAGTGGCAGATATCAAAAAGGAGCTGAGCGCATAGAGGAGCTAAACCACTGAACCAGAAAGGATGGGACAGAATCGTAGAAAGGAAAGGAGAACCCAAACTTTGCTGCGTAATGTGCGAGAATAAACACGGTGAAGGGGCAAGCCAAAAAGAGATGATATACATCCTCTATATTCCTTTCACACAGAACGCATCGACTCGGCCCCTGGAAACCTTTATTTTGAAGCTGATCCCATGTTAATATACGTCCTCTAGCCAATAGCCATGTAAAGCATGCTATTTTCAAAGGAATACATTGAGTCCACAGGAAATCCAAAGCAGGTTCTTGAAACTCTAAACAATTGACAGAGAGAATGCAATCGTATCCTTTTGCAGCTATTAAAGAGCCTACATAATTATTATGAGACCAGAGAAGGGTATCGCTCTGTTCAGAAAGACGAATTCTGCCATATTCCAACCCCCTGACAAAATTATCCCATAGAGTTTTCCAATCACCACAAAGATCAAGCTCCTCCCCCGTGAACCAATAGCCCGAAGCAAAGGAAGTATGATTCCTAGCTTGGGCTAGGGAGCAAATCCCATAATCTTCCAAGTACTCTCTCAAAACTCTCGGTAAAATAAAAGAGGAGCCCATACCCACAACAAGTTCTGCACCTAAATGGATAATAGAACCATTGCCAACATGCCAAATAATCCCTTTACCAATCCACGGTAAGGTAGCAATGAAACCTCTCCAAATTATCGAGGAATTCCAAAAATTGAAGCTTTTTTCCCTTAACCAATAATGAAATGGCCTGTTTTTCAAATATTTAACAGAGATGAGATGATGCTAGATGCCCTTGCTGTTAAGAGCAAGCCAAAAACTTTTCATTCTCAGAGCAAGACTGAAGCTGGGCAAGTGCTTTATCCCCCAGCCACCAAGAGAAGTCGGATGAGCCAGCAGATGCCAGTCTGGAAGATGGAAATTTTTATTTTTTGAAGAGGAGCCCCATAGAAATGTAAAAATCAGTTTTCTGAGCTTGTCTAAGATTGTGGAGGGAATCAGAACTAGAGACAACCAGAAAATGGGAATACTTGACAAAACAGATCGAATGAGAACTAGACGTCCACCAATAACTATTTTAAATCTAAAATTGGATTGTATCTAGATTTAAAATAGTTATGTACAATAACATGATACCTAAGCTTTACACCTATGGCAAAACTTTTTTAACGTGGGAGTTCTTTCTTTTTAGTTCTCATCGCACTTACCTTGGGAGAAGGGAGAAATGCTAGGGGTAAATAAGTTTGGTCATATTCCTGAAATCTACAAACTGTTGATCTTTCTCGTAGTTTTCATTTATTTAACTTTCTTTTCATTTATCTAACTTTTTGATAGTTTTCATTTATTTAACTTGTATAAATGAAAACTATCAAAAAGTTAGATAAATGAAAAGAAAGTTAAATAAATGAAAACTACGAGAAAGATCAACAGTTTGTAGATTTCTTGAATATGACCAAACTTATTTACCCCTAGCATTTCTCCCTTCTCCCAAGGTAAGTGCGATGAGAACTAAAAAGAAAAAACTCCCACGTTAAATAAGTTTTGCCATAGGTGTAAAGCTTAGGTATCTAGCCCTTGGGGTTGGTGGAGACGCTGTAATTAATAATCTAGGGCGCCACGGCAGGGGGTAGGGTTGTTCATTAGCCTGTTGTGACAAGGCTTCAAAGGTAGGCGACCCTTGGAATAGAGGCTCACCCCAGTGGGTTTCGTGACATCTCGACCCTTGTTGAGTCACAAGTTACTAGTGTATCTAGCTTGCCGACTATTGAATATACTTTTGAGAAGTTGCTGTTCCCATGGTCTAAAAAAATATAATCTAGAAGGCCTGCCTTCCCACCAATGAGACCATGGCAAAGTTGCTTACTCAAATCTCGAGACTCGAGACGGGGAATATAGAACAACTTACTAGATTTCATAAAGAGTAGCACGGACCACGGTAGTGGGTCACTTTAGAAAAAATAATATATTCTCCGCGACATTTTCTTTGGAAGAAATAAGAAACTTCAAAAAGAGTAACATTTTGCAGTACCTCTTTACACTTTGGAAAAAGGGAATATATTCTCCGCGACCTGTTTTGGGAAGAAATAAGAAACGTCTTCAAACTTTGGAAAAATAAAGAACATTGAAGAATAATAACGCTTTTATTGCACAACTGAGTGAGAGGCAAACATCAAAATTTAGTGTGGGTCCTGTGTAGTGCCCAACAATGTGTCATATGTACATTTCGGATATACAAGTTTTGCAGGGACCAGATGGTATAAGAGGGTTGTTTTGTGTTGAATTATTTGTGAGAAAAATGTGCCCTTCCATTTCACCCCTTTAATTTTGCGAAATTTCAAGAGTAACACACTCGTACTTTTTTGAGTACTTGAGTGGGCCTAATGGTTAAGAACATGTGTTATCTTTTTGGAGGTTACAGGTTCAAGACAGGCTGAGGGTAGAGTTGCTCATTGGCCTGTTGTGACAAGGCTTGATTGTTGAAAGGTTGCTGTTCCCATAGTCAAAAAAAAAAAAAAACACACTCATACTTCTTTACACTTTATATATATATTCTCTCGAGCTTGGTATCGCCACATTTCTTGAAATAAATAAGAAACACGAAAGTACTTCTTTTAATTTTGGGAAATGAAAGAACATTATTCCGAATTGAGTGGTAAATATGGGTCCTTTGAAGTGCCAAAAAAATATGCTATATGCAGATTTCGGATATAAAAGTTTTGCAGGGCAAGTTAATGTTGTTTTGTCTTGAATTACTTGAGAGAAAAACGCGACCTTCCATTGTATCTTGATATGGGCGTATTCAAGAATTCCAAGGGAAGCCTATGCACGATGAACTTTATTATAAAGCTGGCGGTTGTCTGGTTGGGATGGCTTTCTTCTGTTGCTGTAGGACAGCTTGAATTAAGTGAAGCTGTTGCTGGTTTTGTTAATTTTCCTGAGGTAGGAATATCTTGCATCGGCAATTTAGCTGTGTTTATTACAAGTATCTCGAGAGGAAGGCTAGATCTAGAAATGGGTGTGAGGGATGTTCTGGCATCCGTAAGAGGCCCCATACTGAAGCCAATCCATGGGATTGGACTCTCCACATGTGACGAGTACACAGATCCTTCTGTTGTAATGCTGTCATACAACACGCCCAGTTCTTCCATCAAGAACTTCATGAAGTATATCGCCAATGCGCATAACGTGCAGTCCATCCTTCTCCAATGCTTCCCTTTAAAATCTGCTGCACTCGTTGCTGATATTTGTAACTGCAACTCATGTAAATGCGTTGTAATATGTACAGTGGAACAGATCACAACTCTGCTTGATAGTCAGATGCCTCTCAAGCGACTGTCTGGTTCCCAGTGCCTACTGCTATCTGCGGGCTGCCTGAGAAATGGTTGCCATGGATGCAACGAGAGCATGTTCAATGTAGAAAATGGTCGATTGAAAGAAGGGGGAAGATTAATAGAGGCTGACTCCCAGGCTGGAAAGGAGAAAATGGGCGCAGACTTTGAGGGCTGGTCCGATAAAGGCAAGGCCGAGGGAGAATTCGTTCCAGTCTTTAAAATACCTGTGGATTACCTCCAAAAAAAGCATAGTTGCATTTGCATTCCAGTGCATCGAGCAGAGAGAGATAACTGGACAAAGCTGCTGATCACATCTTTCAGGTCTAAAGATAACGCAGAGAGAGGAGTGATTGTTAAGGCTTCAGATGCCATGGAGAATTACACGGATCAGAATGCCAAAAACAGATACAGGGCTCTGAGAACACGAGAGTGGCTGAGAAAAGGATTAATAGTAGAATTCAGCAGAGCCTCCTTAATATTACCAAGGTTGACAGAAATATTAATCAACATCTTACTAACTGGATGGTTCAGAGTGGATGGTCTCTCTACTGCCATGGTAGCAAGAAAGGCAGTTAAACGTTATGTTGTGGGCAGTGAAGAAAGTGGCTTCGCCGCCAACGCATTTCTAAGCACAGCCCTGGTGATGTCTGACTCTAATGATAATGGCACCCATGTTTGCCAAGTGCTGAGCTTTCGGGACCCTCTTCTAAGCCTCAGAACGCTATCATTTATAGCAGGTGCCGTCAACTTGATCTGCGCTACTTTTTGGACGGTGTGTATGGCACTCGAAGGATCCGCTGCTAAATGGTATGCTGCTGACTCTGTGGCGCTCAGTATACCTCGACTTGCAGTGATAATCGTTGGCATTGGTATGGCTTTGGTCATGGACTGCGTGCATTTGTATTTGGGCAGAAAGGGTTCTTCAACAGATCCAAAAGAGCCGAGAAAGAGAATTCTTATGGTTTGTGCAGTGATTCTTTTCGAGATGGCGTACGTTGTATCAGGTGGCGTAGTATTAGGAGTTCGGGGTAAGAGGGTGTTTGGGAAATGGATATATAGTACTGTGCATGCCCTCGTTTGGGTGAAGTGGGGAATTGGCAGCTATCTTCTTGGTGAATCATCTCCTGCAGAGTCAAATTCCGCATATAATTGGGGGAGTGGTGTTCTCGTGTATTCTTCTGCATTCTTTCTCAATTCTATGTTGGCTGGAGTTCGGTGCGGGTGGAAACAGTAGCCCTCACAACATTAAGTCTTGTGACATTTGTTTAAACATCTTATCATATTTGCTTTTTCTTTGTTTAGCATTTGTAGCATGACTGTATATGAGTATAGATGTTTTTAGTCTTTATGGAAGGTCATCAGTTATGATTAGTCCATTTTTGGAGCGCTTTTCTGGATAAACTATCTGATTTTTTTGTATTTTTTATGGATATATCTGTTTCTCTTTCTGAGACAGGTGGAGTTTATGCAAAGATTTGGATTGCCTAGCTCCTTTGATCTTCCTATGATGTAAACACTATCCTTTAATTCCTTTAATTCTATTGAATATCAAGGTTAAGCTATTTTTTTCTGAAAAGAGTCTTGTAACAATTGTATTTAGCAAAAGGCAAATACTTGCTACTTCCTAAGTCTGTACAGATTGTCATTAGCTTTTGAATGTACAGATTGTCATTAGCTTTTGAATTAAGCAGATTCTTAATTATGCACAATCGTGAGAGCTGAACTTATTTAATGGGCTTTGAGTGATTGTCGATTGTAGATAACTGTACATTTTGTTATACTAAATTCTTTTTACAATAATAGAATAATGTTTTTTAATTGTTTTTTAAATTAATGTGTATTTAAATTAATAATAAAATAATGTTTTTTATTTGTTTTTTAAATTAATGTGTATGAACAGAATTGTATAAATATCTCTCAAATTTATTTACCCATTTTAAATCATATACTTCATATCCTACCACGAAGCATAAAATTGGATAATTTATCCCTTTTAAAGACTAAACTTCATATTCTAACAATTAAAAGTATGGTCAAGAATGGTGAGTGGTTTCTCAGTCTTACTCATGAGTGTAAAACTCACGTCATATCCTAACAATTAAAAGTATGGTCAAGAATGGTGAGTGATTTCTCATTCTTAATCACGAGTGTATTAAGAGAATGTTTAATCTTTAATAGGTAAAGAATGGTGAGTGATTTCTCATTCTTACTCATGATTGTAAAACTCACTTATTAAGGTTGTTTAATCTTTAATAGATTAGCATGGATTCATCATTATTTATCTTAAATATTGATTTATCATGTATTTAGAGGTATCTAATTTTTATTGATTTTTTAAATTATTTTTTATAAATTTATATTTTATTAGCTTATATGGATTTTTTAATTAATTTTTAGATTTTTTATTTTATTTTAGAAGCCAACATGAATGTGTAATCACTTTCTATTTTTGTTAATATAATGCTAAGTTACATTATAACATCTCCACACACATACTCTACATTGCTCCTCTGGGTGCAAAAATCAATTAAAATGAAATTAAATGGAACTAATTTTTTTAGAAAGTATGCAATACTCATTCCAAACCTAATTATGAAAAGAGAAATACAACTTGTAAAGAACGATATTTTTATTACATAAATAATATAAGTTTTACAAAATGCACCTTGGTAAATTAGTTGTGGATGGTAGAGGGCCCTTAGAGTTGATCCAAGTACGGGTTCCTCAATATCCTTTGTATCCATGTTTCTAATCAAGTGAGTGTTGATGAACCCACAATGGTGGAAGGAGTAGGATGGCCTCTTCCGTGCTTTCTAGTGGATTTTTTATAGCATAATGATGCTCCAAGTATATGATGATATTTGATGAAAATGGTGACCATAAGGGCTGCATTTATTGAAAATATGGTGGACATGAATGAGATCTCGTTCTAATGTGAATCCTCACCATTCCAATGATGACTTAGTGGAGAGGTTAGAGTTTGAAGGATCAAATCAATAGTTGACCTGTTAACCTTAATGACCATGTTTTCCCACTTTTCAACCGCTACTTTCTTTTAGAAAATGCATAATCATGGATGAGAACAATTTTTTCTTTTCTTTTTGTGGACTAGGTTGCTACTTTAGAGGGAAAATGAGTGATCGGTCAATACTTTAGAGGCCAAACAACAACTGGGTGTGTGCAAGAAGATGATGGACCTTTTAGATGAAATCCTACTTTTAGGAAACCTGTTGTTGTTTCGTAAAAATGCAACGCTCTCCCTTTATGTAGCGCTTGGTTTGGTTAAGCCCAAGCCTGACATGTAAGTTAGGAAAACAAAAACAAGCTAGCATTTTGTAGTTACAAAATGTGCGCATGTTTTGTAACTACAAAATGCTAGCACATTTCTTAAAATGTTAAAAATAATATTTAACCCATAGGGTGTGGCGGCCCATGGGCTCATTTGAAAAGCAAGAGCACATGTTTAGAGAGAAACAAACATAGAAGGGGCACGATTTCGGTTCAAGGGAGGAAATTTCACCCACATTTCATCATCCAATAGGTATATCAAGCACTTCTATCATATTTTTTTTCATTCTCAACATAGATTATCAATTTTTTAATTAAAACCACCAATTTTGGTTTAAATTAACAAACTGTAGAAACCATTTTTAAATCCAACCAAACACTATAAACTCCTTCAAATTCCTTCTACATAAAAAAATTATGTTATTTCCCCTCTCCAAAGACTTATTAGACCAATTTCCCTCTCTTCAAACCATAAATTACCATTTTTTAAAATTGGAAACCACCAATTTTGGTGTTAATTGGCGAAATGGAGAGCCCATCTTTTAATCCAATCAAACACTATAAACTCCTTCAAATTCCCTTCACATAAGAAAAATAGGGTATTTCCCCTCTCAAAATATTTGTTAGAACAATTTTCCTCTCTTCAAACTCCAAATTCCAAAACATCAAACAGTTTAGGGCTTCCATTAAAATTATTTTCTACCCTCTAGTGGGTAAGTTGGTCCATTAATTTACACCTACATTTTAATTTTATTATAACTTAATGACTTCTAAAACAGCTCTTACTATTAATCAACCCAATTCAAACAATCCACAAGGAATGCTACCTAGAAGACCTCTTAAGAGTCATGACCTCAATGCCCTCAATCTAGCAATAGACTTAAAGGGAAAAACATGTCAAAAAACATCACTTTTAAATTGTAAGAAGTTTAACCCAGGTGTGCATGGAAATGGCATCACTGAGAGTTAAGAAATGTCTAAGTAGCCTAGAGAGTAGCATAACTAAATGGGCCACACAAGTCATGATGCACACAATGGAAGGGAGTTGAGGCATGCCAAGTGTCACACCTGTGAAAATTGTGCCCATGATATTTGTCAAAGACTCATCCTAAACAAACACCATCCTACAAGAAATGAGATAGAGAAAAGTAGTGACAATTCCATTCATGGACAGTTGCTCCAATGAATGGTAGTTATAAAATAATGCACATTACCAATAGATACCTTGAATCACCAATAATGTGCCTTTCTTGAACTAAGGTGGCATGTATGCCTTCCCGCAAGTGATAATTCCTCATGCCTCTTACAACAAATAAAATCACCCAAATTATAGGTCTTTTTTGAAACGTTACAACCATAAACCTTTTCATAAGAGAAGCTACATCCTTATTCAAAGCAAGATTCGTTATCATCATCTTCCACACCAAAAATACAATGCTTGAAAGTCAAATTTATTTCCTTTTAGCTTAGCTTCTTTATCAACATTAGGAATATGAGAATATTTAGTGGGAGTGGGACCATTTTTTAGTTTCTTGTTGTGAAGACATTGCTTCTTGGGAGGTTTGGGGCATTGCTTATATTGTGCGACTAAGGCCTTGTTGTGAATTTGACATATAAATTTAACACATGAAAAAAAAACACTTGTTGCCCATATAACTTGTAATTGCTCAATTTTTAGTTTTAGTTTTTAAATACTTGAATGTCAAATCAAATTTCTTATTGTAATTTAGTTTTGGATTTTTTCGCTTTGAAGAGATGTCACTATATACCATGTATATGTTACTAATTATTTTCTTTTTAAATTTTTTATTGCAGTTGCAAAGATGTACGCTAGTGCAGAGATCTTGATACAACTTTCCCACTTGAGAGGAATCATTGTTGCTTTTAGTAGTGGGGATCGTATTCACTACTCACTTGCATCCACTGTAGATGCAATTGTTAATGCCATAACAACATCAGATGGTGTTCCATATGAAATTGCGTCATATATGGAAAGGAAAAGACAAGAGTATTTAGAAGGGCTCGATTACAATGCAATTAAGAAGCTAAAAATAACAAAGGAGCACATATTTGCATTGTTTAAAGACCCTCAAACGAGTGAAATCCTAAACACAAACAATCCCCACATTTCTATTGTGTGGTGCACATATCAACCCCTTGTAGATAATTGGATGGAAATATGGTAGATGGTTTTTTATGTGCCACCAAATAAAAACAGGGAAATACCCCTATATTTTCTAAGGAAGATGTATGCAAAGTTTGTGTTGGGAAAAATCGTAAACTATTTTGACATGTTGGAGTTCCAAGGTGTTGGTATGGGGATGCCCCAAAACCATCCAAATGTGAGGATTTGAGATCTTAATCTCCCAGTCCCTCCACCTCACACACCATTACCTAGGCCAAATGTCCCACCTACACATTAGGGGATTCTAGACACAGAACAATGAACATGCGTTGTTGAGTCTCACATAGGCCATTGTTCACCACAACAATGTTATTGAGCATTTGGATGGGGCAGGGATATTTCTCCCTAGTGTAGTACATGCACCTACAAGTCGGCATGGTGCAGGACCAACTAATAGTGAGGTTATATCAACACATCCTAAGCCTAACTATGAGCCTCATGAGTTCACATCGTGTGGCCTCCCCTTCTATGGTATTGCAACATATGTCACCTTTAGTTGTTTCTTGAGTGATGTATGTATATATTGCTAGTTGTAATATTCTTCAATTTATTTATCCTCTCTATAAACATATCTAGTTTGAGCTAATATTTGAATTTTTTGAATGTTCATGCAGTTGTTAGTTTTCTCTCAGGGTGGGCAATGTTTTACTAGTAGCGATTCCCTAGGTAGTAGAGCCACTAATACTCCAGACTCTTTTGGGGGGTTTGATGGGAAAAGTGTTTCCACACCTTCGGCAGAAACAACCATTGGTGTAGAGGTGTCCTTTAATGACCAAGTCTTTTATGCAATTTCCTTGCAGATGTTGATAATTGTTGAATTAATTGATGAATTTCTATACTAATGTATTAGTGTAGTTAGTTGATAAAAAATGTATTACTGCAGTGTAGTTAGTGAAGACCATGTTTTGTGAGAGAAACGTGTACAGATGAGCATGCGATGAAGATAGATCGCATAGATCTCGCAGTGGAAGAAAAGAATCCCACGTGCGTGAGAAAAAGAGAAGCTCGAAGGTATGAATATATAATAGTGCCATTTATGGGCAAGAGGAAGTCCACAGGCATTGGTTTGACAAATCCTACAATCAGAGAAGAAGGGAGCTCGCAGATTAGAAGTGATCAAGAAGTTTTTAATTAATTATTTAATTAAAAAACATTAGTCACAGATTGTTGAAAAGGCATGACAATCAGTGTCACGTTGCCATCCCCTTAGACCGGTGAAGAGGACGCGACGAACACCGAACACGAAACCGGGCAAACAGCTCATGAACATAAACAAGGATAAATCAATGCTGAAATTAAAAGCTTACAAGATGCATATAAAGATGCATAAGCATACAAGCATACACAGATGCATAATTCTTAAATCATACAGCGGAAACAAATGTATACATTCCAGTATTTACATGTCATCATGATTCATGAAACAATAGATTGATTGCAGAGATAAAATAACCAGCATCACTTATCTTTTGATGATGAACCAATCCCGCAACCAGCTACGTCGCTGCAACGTTCCACCCAACCATAGGTCAGCGTACTCATCAATCTCTCAGCACACTGCCACCCCCGAGTTGGGCATGATTCCTCCAAGGATAAGGGTCAATGCAGGCTTACACATAGTCAAGGGACACAATCAGCAAACCAACACTGCTGGGTTTAACAGGCCATCAACAAACCGGCCAAGCCAACACAGTCCGAAGACCAACCACTGCATACCGCAGCAACACAACCCCTTCACAGCCCTGTGAAGAACGCAAAACAACTGGTGACAGTCCCAAACGAAAGGTGAACACGGTTCAAGTCCACAAGGCAACTCAGAGTTTTTCTTGGCCCTAACGTGGCCAAAACAACTCAATTGCAACCCAAAACCAAGGTACTCCAGCAGCCACAAACACACAATGAATGATAGTAGCAATCCACAGTCCCAAAATAGGGAAACTCAGCCACATATTGGAAATCAACAACCCACAGCACACACAATTCCCCCAGGTGACGGCTGGGCAACTTACATAGTCCACAAACAGAGGAGAAGCCAAATCCCAGCGTGGATAGAGGAGAACATAGCCAACGGATTGGAAATCCACAGTGGCCCAAAATGAATTTGGACACCACAGCCAACAAAACACACGGGGAAGACAACAGTCCCAGAATGCAATCAGTGAGCACGGCTCACGATAGGGGAAAACGACTCCAACGGTCTGTGCGTGAGGACAAATTGCACCCAACAACAAAACACAGGGGAAAACATACCCGATTCCACTCTGTGGAAAACGTGAAGGTCCACCGGTAAGCAGCTCCCTTCCTGGCTGCGTGAGAAGGTAAGGTCGCGAGAGAACAACTCGCTGGTCTTTGCGCAAGTGGAAAGAACGCCACAACAGGACGATGAATCAATGCGAGAGGGAGTAGCAGACGGGATTCCACGATCGTGAGGGTGAAGACCAGGCCATTGCTTGCGCGTGAGGAGATGAACCGATCTCTACGTGAGGAAGATGAACAAACACCTAGAATGCCTAGCCGTGGAGGGAGTGGAGAGTGAATGATTCCCCTGCCCCATGCGACGTGAGGAGGAATAATCCGCTGGTGGAATGGGCACATGGGCAAGGATGGACAGTCCTACCACACCCACCATCACCCAGTAATAACTGCCCCAACTAACTCCACAAAGCATTGAAAAGGTTGGTGAAAACAAGAAAGGTGGCAAACAAACAAAGGTGATAAAACATGGATTTTTCCCCCATACCAAGGTTTGACATCCCCCAACTCTTATCCTTTGGAACCATGCCCTTTTCATTCAATGTTGCACTGCCGTAGCTGGTTGTGGTTTTAGTTTTAATTGATGTGTGTATTTACATGATGCCGAATTATAATGTGCCAAATGGCACGATAAACCATCGGCAACTATCCCTATTGCCAAAACACACACAACCAAATCGATGGTGGGGATTTTGCCTTTAGCGCCTCACCACGATTAATTACATTATATACATCATGCAAACAGGGTCAAAACCGGGGACATTACAATCAGATTTGAAAGGGAATGATTGTGAAAGGGTATGTTTCCTGAATAAAGAGATGTGTCCATAGGAAACATGAAGATACTTATACGCAGAAGTATGACTGAGAGAAAGTGTCTATGTCATCTAGATCGATGTAGCCATAGAAAAAGACAGAGACCAGTGGGTGTGACAGAGTATGGAGGGAAAAATAAATCTAACATATTACATAAATCATATTAGGGTGGTCGGGTGGAGCTAGGGCAGGCAACAAACCTGCAGGGGTTTGTTGCTTCCTTCCTGCAGAAGCTAGTAAATAGGGTGTAGGAGCATCCTATTAGTTGTAACTGACAATACAGGGTGTCATAGCATCCTTTCAGTAGTAGCTGATAATCCAGGGGGTCATAGCCTCCTTCCAATTGGCATTGGTAAATAGGGTGTTGTAGCATCAATTCAATAGTAGATGATAGACTAGGGGGTCGTAGCCTCCTTCCAATTGGCATTGGTAAATAGGGTGTCATAGCATCCTTTCAGTCATAGATGATAAACCAAGGGGTCATATCCTCCTTCCAATTTGTATTGGTAAAAAGGGTGTAGTACCATCTTTGTTTGTAGGAGCAGGAAAACTATTTGTAAACAACAATTTTGTAGTAATAGGACATATTGGTGGTTTACCCTATTGGGATTCCACGCTAAAATTTTGTTCTGTGTATTCTTGTTGTTATGTGTTTCTAATGATAGATTTAAAAGTGGTTCAAATAGTAAAAATATAACAATACTAATTCAGCCCACCCTCTCAGTATTGACCAATAAACCAACAATTGGTATCAAAGCAGGTTCCTTCACTACAGTTTGACCACTGAAAGGAAGATCCCATTAAAACCACTATGGATCAACAAGAACAGATTTACATAATAAATGGATCTCCAATACCTAGAAAAGAGAAATACATATTTTGGAGTACAAGAATGAAAATTTATCTGAAGGAATTGGGACATGATGTATGGAATTCAGTGATCACCGATTACTTCCCACCAAAGAGGATAAGGACTCCAGCTCAAATTAAATCCAGTAAAAGTAACTTAATGGCAATGGTTTCAATCCTTGATGGATTACCTGATGATGTCAAAGAGAAGATAGGTGAATGTAACTCTGCAAAGGAACTTTGGGACAAGACAAAATATCTGTAGTCAGTTGAGCAAAGAGCAGAAGAAAGACTTGCTTTTCTTGAGGATGTTAGTGAAGATGAAAAGACAAGTGAAGATGAAGAAAATTTATTTTTAGGGACATAAAACTCAGATGAGGAATCAGAAGTAGACATAGAAGCCCAATACATGGCTGTTGTAGATGAAATTGAAAAGTGTAGGAAAAATAGCAAAGTCTTGAAAGGAAAATTGTCAAAATATCAAGAAGAGAAGAAGTCAAAAGAAGAGGAAGTCAAAACCCTCCAAGAAGAGAAATGCAATTCAAGACAACAAGTGTTGGCTAGTCTGAAAGAGGTCAAGAGCTTAAAATAAGAAGTTGAATTCAAGGAAGTAGTAAAGAATCTAAAAGATCAACTGATTATTAGTAAGAAATTTAAGGTAAGTACTGAAGCTCTTATTAAAGTCCTGATCTTACAAAGATTCCCCAGGGATAAAACAGGTCTCGGATATAATCATAAAGGATTAAGCTCCATCATTCATGAAAATGTTAAATGTCAACATGATGCCTCCAAAGATACACCCAAGAAGCAGAAGATTCACAAGGAAATGAATTCCAGTTATCATAATTCTACTCATCCTCCCAAGATAAAACATTTCAAAAGACATGCAAAAGAAAAGATTCATTACAAGCAGAAAAAATAGAGATTCTTCAAACATACATTCTATGGATATTGTCATTGGTGTCACAAGTTTGGTCACAAGGCTGATGATTATAGAATCAAAGAAGAAGATAAAGGGATAATAAGGAAAGAAGGCACCAACATCTCTAATAGGTAGAAGAGAAGGATTTCAAACATCAACGAGGTCTCCAAAGATAACGATGAGCATAATAGAGGCATAAATAAAGATGACATCTTTTATTAGGAAAAGAAAAATGGAGATATAAAATAATACACCGATAAAGATGAAGTTGTTGAAGAAGGATGTGGTGATGACTGTGGGATCCTTTTCGAAAATGGTCTCTCCTAATTTAAAGAAAACCTTGAAAATAACATTAGAAGAGATCTTATACTGAGGGGGAGTTAAAGTCAGAAAATTCCAATTGGTATCTAAGAAAAAATTCGATTGGTATCTAAAGTTGAAGTATATTGAAAGCTATCTTCTTCAAAGATGATGGGTGATCAAGGTTGGTCTATGGATGAGATAAGAGAAAGTATGAAGTAACGCGAGAACAACAAAATGTGAGAGTCATGAAGACCATGATGTATTCAATAAAATAGAAGATAAATATGATTATGTTCACTTAGTATTTGAATTCATGACACATAAAAGTTGTTGACAGTAGAAGAAAATTCAAGTCTAAAAGAAAGAGAAAATTCATTCTATTGTTAATGTAGCAGGATGAGATCAAAATTGACAAAGGAAAAGGTTGAGGTTATGAGTCCTTGTGTCTAAGATAGTGAGACCAAAGAAAATATGTAATAAACTGAAGTAATCTCTGTGTTGAGGATCTGAAGTTATGGGTCTCTAGACAGTTGATAATACAGATCTAAAATCCAAAAGAATCCAGTAGTATATGCTAGGTTTTTATATGAAGATCTAAATGCCCATGATTAAGGAATTATGGTAAAAGAGGAAGCCTATTAACTTACAGGATGAATAGACCATTAGATATGGCCGCAGGAACACTTTACAAACAAACACGTATCCTAGAACAGAAAATGGAAGAGTGTTGAAAAAAAATGCTGAGTGTAATCTCTGTCACAAAAATGTTGACAAAGAAGAAGAAGTACAGTGACAAGGGGATTCCATGGATCTATCAGTTAAGTTATCATTCAAGAACATGAAATGATAGGATAAATGATAATACCATGGTTAAATAACCAAGGTCATTTAAACGGGAGATATGATGATAGGAGAAGTTGTAAAAAAGAATAGAGACAAGAAATCCTATATCGAAATAGGTGCAGAATTGGCATATCAGGTTATCCTTTGTTATTGTTGTCAAAGGGGGAGAATGTTTAGAGGTTTCCATCAATGCCAAAGGGAGAGATTGTTGGAAAATTTGGGTTATGGTTGTCATTGATGTCAAAGGTGTTCATGAATGACAAAGGTATAACCAGTGGATATGATGGCAGGGAAAATTAGTGAAAGCATGAGGAATATGGCATAGTTAAGGAATATAACATAGTTGAGGAATATGGCATAGTTGAGGATATGACATGACACATATGATGACAAGGAATATGATGACATAGTTGAGGATGTGGCATGACACACATGATGAAAAGGAATATGATGGTGTCCTAATGATGATGTCATAAAAGTTCATTTATAACAAATGCAATGGATGAGATGGATATGGATGATAAGACATCATGAATGACTGATTTGAAGACTTCCAAAACAGTGTCAACAGTATGATGTAAACAATAGTTAATGAAACAAAGAATAGAGGTTGAGTAGAAGTAGAGATGCAATATGATTGACAAAAGTTGGTTAGTCAAATGAAGAGTGAAATTGCAAAAGAAGTGAAATGAACGGAAGACAGAGTATATGTAAACAATCAAAGAAACTATATATGCAAGAGTGTTTATAAATTCTTCATAGAAACTATATCTGCAAGAGTGTTTATAACTTCTTCATAGAAAATATATCTGCGAGAGTGTTTATAAATTCCATATAATTAGCATCATGATGAAATTATCTATGTATATAAATCTTCAAAACTATTAAAAACAATCACAGAGGATCTTCGCAAAGAAATTGTGCAGATCTGCAAATTCATGGTGGGATTTGCATTCGATCTGAAATGGACATTTAGGGAGTGACCCGCACTAGATCTAGCAGTGAAGATCAAGTTTACATAAGTTAGGCAGAAAAGCCAAAGTTCTGCAAAATATCAAGATCAGGCGGTCAGGGGTAAATCTGCAAGGAAATCAACGGTCCAAGAAAATGCGAAAACAAAGTCTCAGAAGGAAATTACAGAAGTCCAAAATAGGAAAGTGTGATTTTGCATCCTGCATCACGCAATACGCAATGTGGAAACAAGGTTGCGGAAGGAATTTGCGGAAGTCAAAAATAGGAAAGTGTGATTCCGCATCGCACAATATGGAAAGATCGGATGGCTAAAGTTGGTTCCGATAAAATAGATCAATGATGCAGAAATAAAATTATAGAAAGTTGAAATGTTATGTTTCTGCATCCTGCATCCCACATCCTGCAATCTAGAAAGATAAGACAATTGAAGTTGGTTCCCCTAAAATAGATCGACGGTGCAGAAAGAATCTTGTAGAAAGGAGTTTGCGAAATGGATAAAATGGACAGTCGACATTCTACATCCTGCATCCATCAATCTGGAGATCAACAGTCATGAAAATGACCGACAAAGATCAATGGTGGGGAATCATTGATGAGGTAATCTTGGTGTGGAAAGGCGATTTCGAGGAAGAAATATATGTTCTAGATCGATGGACCAGAGAGATTCAAAATTAGACCGAATGGCCTTGATTGATTCTGGAGAAGGAGATTACAAAAGCATCAGAAAATGTTAAGTTGAGCTGTGGAAATGAATTTTGAGGTGCATCCATAAATGGTAAAGAAAAATCTCCAACATGGAACTCATAGATGGAAGGTGAAGACCGTGTTTTGTGAGATAAACATGTATAGATGAGCCTGCGATTAAGATAGCTTGCAGAGAGCTCGTAGAGGAAGAAAAGAATCCCACGGGTGTGAGAAAAAGAGAATCTCGAAGGTCTAAAGATAGAGTAGTCCCGCTGATGGAGGAGACTAAGTCCACAGGCATTGGTTTCATGAATCCTATGATCAAAGAAGAAGGGATCTCATAGATCAGGAGTGATCCAAAAGCTTTTAATTCATTATTTAATTAAAAATCATTAGTCAAAGATTGTTGAAAAGGTGTGACAATCATATTTGAAAGGGCATGATTGTGAAAGGGTATGTTTTTTGAATAAAGAGATGAGTCTGTAGGAAACATGAAGATACTTATATGCAGAAGTATGAGTGAGAGAAAGTGTCTGTAATCTAGATTGATGTAGCCATAGCATAAGACATAGACCAGTGGGTGTGACAGAGTATGGAGGGAAAAATAAATCTAACATATTATAGAAATCATATTAGGGTGGCAGGGTCGAGCCAGGATAGGAAACTATCCTACAGGGGGTTGTTGCCTCCTTCCACCAGAAGCTAGTAAATAGGGTGTAGGAGCATCTTGTCAGTCGTAGCTGACAAAACAGGGTGTCATAGCATCCTTTCAGTAGCAATTGATAATCCAGGGGTTCGTATCCTCCTTCCAATTGGCATTGGTAAATATGGTGTTGTAGCATCCTTTCAGTAGAAGCTGATAAACTAGGGGTTCGTAACCTCCTTCCAATTGGCATTGGTAAATAGGGTGTCATAGTATCCTTTTAGTCATAGTTGATAAACTAGGGGGTCATAGCCTTCTTCCAATTGGTATTGGTAAATAGGGTGTAATACCATCCTTGTCTGTAGCAATAGGAAAAACTATTTGCAAATAACAATTTTGCAGTAATAGGATGTATTGGTGGCTTACCCTATTGGGATTCCATGTTAAAATTGTGTTTTGTGTATTCTTGTTTTTATGTGTTTGTAATGATATATTTAAAAGTGGTTAAAATAGTAAAAAGATAACAATATTGATTCACCCCCTCGTCAATATTGACCAATAAACCAACATATCTTGGATGATGTTCCACTAGAGGATGTGGAGGGTGGAGGGGACTACGATGAGGATCGAGATTCATGACTACTTGGTATTAGACTTTGGAGCTTTCTGGATGCATTCAATCATTGTAATTTTGAAATTTAATGAATATTATATAAATATTATCATTTATAAACCATTGAAATGTATTTTCTGCATTGAAGTGTGAAATATGGCATATGTTGTGTTTTATTTTTAATGTGGATGCTTAAAATTATGGTTTTATGACTTATGGTGCATGTGGATGCTTAGAATTCATATTTTGATCCATTTCTAAATTTGTACACACATATAAACATGTAATTTTATAGATATGTATATTTCTAGACCTGTGAATCCTAAATTTGAGATGGCTATCTCACCCCCACCCGATCCTTACTTGGTTTTAATTTTTGATATTGCACCCACACCCAATGCTGAGATGATTTTGATACTGCACCAACATCCAATGCTTATCTAATTTTGATATTGCACCCATAAATTATGTAACTCTTGTTGGAGGGCACAAAATTAAAATATCTACTACATGTTATTTAGTTCTTAAGCCATGCTAGTGGTTTGCAGCTTCCTCCTTCCTTTTTGGTTTTAAATTTACTATCTAAATTTGATGTCATATATGATCGTTATTTGTTAGGCATTGGATATCCATTTAGTAATGTACTGAAGGGTTAAGTAAATGATGTTAAATTATGTCATTGAATTTCACATGATGCATGGATGTTGTTGTTTGAATTTTTTATTGAATATCATATGATATCATTATTAAGTTCATGATTCTAAAATTGGATATAAAATGTTAAAATTTGTATTACTTTTGCATTTCCCAAGCTTGCCCCCCTCGTAGATTTTTTCTTGTTGAACTAATAATGCAAAATGTGTAAAACCATTCAATGTTTAGTGACTAAGTCAAGGTATAGATACAAATATGTAAATCTATTTTAAGATTAAATAGGCCTCATAGTGTCACCATACCAAAATTAAAAGATCCATGGTATACCTGTATGTGTGTCCAATGACTCATTCTTGTTGCTATTGGTCTAAAGTTAAGTGGAATTCCATTTATAATGATAGCTACTATATCAAATCAATGCATATTTTAGTGCTAGGTGTTATGTTGCACCTATACCCAACGCACCTTCAGATGTTCCCCAAGGAAAGCAAGCCATTCTTTTGACCAGGAGGGGTGTTATAGAGCAATGGTGGTCATAGCTGGCCCCTTTGGTCCCTACTTTATGAGTACTATGGATTAATGGCATTGTTGACTTCCTTTTGTTGGGGTTTTTAACCTTAGGGTTGGTGTCTAGGGATCTTAATGGTTTTCCTTTGGGTAACATGGACCCATATATTGTTTGTGTGGTTTGGTATCCTTTTCTTCAATTGCAAGACATTTGTATTCCTTCACAGCCACTTAGGACACCCTCCTAGCTGCTCAGCTTGTTGGCGCATGATCTCCCTGGCGTCATCTCCTTAGAAGAATCCATTCTCCATGATATACCTTCTTGATGCTTTCAGGAGGGAGTTGAGGGATTTTACAACACTCTTGGGGTTAGATGGGCTATAACGCCCTCCCTCTAGCTCACTCCACCCTTCCATTTAGAATGGTTTTCTTGTTTGAGCACATTTTGGCATGTACGGGTAAAAATACCCTAGGTAGCCTACCTTGAGCATATATTAGGCCATATTTTATTATTATTATGTTTTAATTTTAAGTTGAAATTTTATAATTTCAAATTGACATTTTTTAAGGCATGTAGTCCTGTATATTTTTGTAAATGTGAGTGTGAGATCATATAAATAGATCTTCTCACTTCATTTTAAAAATAAGACACATGGGGTAAATCATTATGCATTTGTTTTACCCTTGTTAGGGATCTTTGGAGAGATGCGCCCCTCCTGAGGGATATTTTCTAGGTCAATGTAAGCTTTTACTGGTGTTATTTCATGAAATCCCTTTGCAAGGTGATGTTTTGATTTGTTGGCTAAACATGAGCACTTGGAGGTGAGGCTTATTATCTCTTTATTTAAATGTTGGTAGATGATGCATGTTCAAGACTGAATGGTAACCCTAGTGCTGAATATTTTCCTAGAATATGTCATTTCTACCCTTCTTGTCACCTTAGAAAGTCGAGGCATGCCTCCTTGTGAGGCTCCTCTATGTTTTTTTTCCTTAGTTTTCTAGGCTAGTTGCTTGATCTTGTATCTCTTCCTCTATAGGTTAGCCATCCTCCCCAGACTCCCTAGGTTGCAGTAGGGAATTTCTAGGGTTGATCTTCCTTTATCTTCACACATTTGCTTCTTCTCCAAAACCTAGCATAAGGTTAGTTTAAATGTTAGATTAAGTTTAGCATAGTTTTATGTTAGTAGAAACCTATTTTAGGGTTAGTGCGTTGTCGTAGTTTACTCTCTCGCTGCCCTTACCTGACCTTCCTAAACCCTCATAGTCCTAAAATAGTGTTAACACTCCCTTCTGAAGATCTCACAACAACAATATTCCACCTCGGATACCTCCCTAAGCCTCTAACCTATCGTCGAGCATACCCTTTAACAAACCTTGGGGTTTTCCTCTAACTCGGTTATGCTGTTGACGTAGAAGAAAACCTCACTCCTACTCCCCCACACCTTTTCTAGCCCATCTCTCTCCCTCTAACAACCTCATTAACCTCCTCCCTAAGGCCTTATCCACCCTCATATGTCCTCCTCAATCATCCCTAAAAAACCTTTTGGAAGCCTCGATCTAGCTCTCCTCCCTTTCAGTCGGCCTCCCTTGAGCCCTCCTCAAGGGCCTAAAAATTTTTCCCTTGTCCTAGTCCTCCTTTATTCCACCCGGGTATGCTTCTTCGAGGGTTATAAAATCCCTCCTCTTCACCAATGACATCCTCATTTCCTCCCTCACTGCTCTTCTCCCCACCTCCTTCCTCACTTGGGTATCTTTCTCTCTCCTTCACTGCCTCCATGGTTCTATTCCTATGTATGGTGCTGACCTTTTTATGCTCCTTTCCTAGACTCCCTTGGCCTTTAACTTAGTGCTAAGGATTCCCTTACAGTGGCAACCTTCCTCTTTTTCACAATTGCTTTCATTTATTTCAATCCTTGCCCCTACAAACAAACAGGTAAATGATCGGTCACTACCTTTTACTGGAAAAAATTGGGGAACATTGTTAGTACTAGTTATAATGCATACTATCTAGGATATGGTTAACAATGAATGCATGTACATTATAAGTGATTCAAGTTGCTTGGTAAATGCTTGAGCTATAATGAATTCCTAAACTATTGTTGTTGGCAGAATTTTATCCTACCTGACTGATACATACTGTCGTACATGTGTTTAAATTATTATTTTGATAAATACTTATAGTTTCTTGTCACACTTATTACTTTGGATAATATTAGTTTCATACATTGCGAGTAAGTGGCATACTAGTTGTGATCCTGATGCTAATAAATGCATGGTTTCAAACATAAGATGAGAATGTGGTAAACACATAATTATGATTGTTCCTCACACTGTTGATGCACTAATGCCTGCTAAGCACGTTTGTTATTTACACATTTGAATTAATTGATTTATTATTCGAGTATCATTGAAAAAATGCATTATTATAGTGAAATTGATGGCCATACTAGTATATTTCATATGCGTACATAATACCACACTCCCACTCTTTGATTTGACTCCATTAGGAACTGATCATTAACAGTCCTCAAAAGAGATATATTTTGGTGTTTTATTGTCTTGTCAAGGTTTTAATAGGGCCCTACCCTAGGAGGCTTAGGATTCCAAAGCAGTTGGGAGAAGTGACTGAGGTGGAAGTGGTCACTTCCTCCTCATATGCTTACGAGTGGGATCTAGTCCTACATCCAACATGGAAATGGATGGCTCTATAGATAATGAAGTCCTAGATGGGATATAGGCCTACATCCAACATGAAAAAGGGTTGGCTATGTAGATGATGTAGTCCTAGTTGGATCCAGGCCTACATCCAACATGAAAAAGAGATGGATTTGTAAATAATGAAGTACTAGATCGGATCTAGGCCTACATATAGCATGAAAAAGACATGGCTCTATAGATGATGAAGTCCTAGATGGGATCTAGGCCTACATCCATCATGAAAAAGGGATGGATCTATAGAAATTCTCATGACGTATAGATTCGAGAGATGTCACTAGTTAATGGTTGACGAGATGAGGGTTGTCATAGAAGTGATGATGTCCAATGATGATGATTATGCCTAGAGATTGTGTCCAGTCATGGTGATGACCATTTCAGAAGAATACCTTCCTTATTAATAGGGTGTTGTTGAAAATGTAACTTCAGAAAATATTCTTATTATATATTTGTTATATTATTATTATTGTTGTTCAGAATATATTATTATTATATATTTGTTATATTATTGTTGTTGTTGTTGTTGTACCTCATTTGGAGATGATTTTCCTCCATTTGGATACATGTCATTGATTTACTTGGTCATGTAATAATATTGAGGTAAAACCTCTATTGTAATTCGGGGAAATATTCCCCAAAAGACTATTTGTAAAATTTATTTTTGGGTCTTCGAAAGATAATTCGAACCATTTAGGTTAGGAATTCAACCCTATTGGGGTAAAAGGTCACCCACATGAAAGAGCATAAATAGTATGGCGGCCTCCCTCTTTTGGACACACATCAAGCTCAATCAAGTTCACTCCAAGGAAGAGAAAAGCAAGTTAGTTGGGGTAGAATAAGAATTTGCCGCATAAGTTATCTCATCTCTTGGGATTTATGTCTTTGTTCGACATTGTACCAAGTGATGAATCTATATTGAAGAAGTTTCTAGGTTTTTCCTAGGAAAAAAACTTTGTGTCTCTTTTATTCTGTGCTTGTCTATATTTCAATGATCCTATTGTATTAGATTCTATATTTAACATATTTGAATTCAAGTGAAAAATCTAACAAAATGTTTACTCCTCTTTCATGACATCCTCCAACTCCCACGTAGCCTCATCAGGACCAAACTGCTTCCATTGCACCTTTACCTATATGATCGATCAGTTCCAACATAGTGTTACCTTCATGTCTATGATGCATATTGGATGGGTTTGGAACTATCTCTCAGGTTCCACTTGAATCACACTCCAATCAATCACATATTTAATTTCATGAACATATTTATTAAGCAAATAAACATGAGAAACATTATGAGCTCCGGTGTTAGAAGGAAACACAACTCTAAATGCAACTAGACCTATTCTTCCAAGTACTTCAAATGGCCCACAATATCTTGGGGACAACTTCCAAGCTTCAAGGAACTCTTCCTTGGACTCACTCTAAGGTAAGCATGATCCCCAACACTAAATTACCTATTCACTATCTTCTTATCTATATAGATTTTCTATATGTCTTTGGTTTCCTTTGAATTCTTCCTAATATTTACAACCTCCTATTCCATTTCCTTAAGCAATTCTGGCCCAATTATAATTATGTTTACTAGATTATTACATGTCACTAGTGTTCTGCACTTTCTACCATACAAATATTCAAATGGATCCATTCACAACGAAGCTTTCTTCCCTCTTTTATATGAAAACTCTACCAAGTGTAGATAATATTCCCACTTGGATTGTTCATCCATCACATACATGAGAAGCATGTCCTCAAGAACTTGATTTACTCTTTCTATTTTCCCATTTGCTTGTGGATCGTAGGATTCAGTGCTAAAGTTCAGCTATGTACCCAAATCCGTAAAAATTACTTTTCCAAAAAATTGAAGTAAATTTGGTATATACCCATTTGAAATTATTGGCTTTGGAAATCAATGAAATCTAAAAAAATTCCTTCATAATATTCTTTGCAATGGAATCTATTTTATATGTGTATTTAACTGGTATAAAGTGTGTTTCTTTTGACAATTTATTCACCACAACCATGATGGAATCATGTTGTCTCATAGTCATTGGAAAACTTGTAATAAAATCCATGGAAATTGTTTCCCATTTCCATTATGGAATTGGAAAATGATGCAACAAACTTGTTGGGTTTTGATACTCAACATTCACTTGTTGACAATTAATGGGCTTAGAAGCATACTCAACAATGTTCCTTTTCATTCCTGGACAAAAATATTGCTTCCAGGATGTCGAAATTTCTTTTTGATATCTTGGGTGACCATAATATGGCATTTTACAAAGGAAATCCATAACAATTATCCTCAAGTGTGAAACATTTGGAATATAAATTCTATTTTTACAAATAAGAAGTCCATCCTCTTCGAAATGATAATCATCATACCTATTTTCCATAATCCATTGTTGTAATTTATATTTTATTTTCACATACAATTCATCTTCAGCAAGAGAATTAACAAAATTCTCCCTTAAATCTGATTGGGAAGTGCTAATGGTTGTCACATGCATTTCATGCATCTTTATGTTGAGTTCATCAACCACTTTATTTTGTTTTTATTTTATGTTTTTGTTTTCAAAATCAAATTTACATAAAAATTATAGCCATCTAGCTTGCCTAGTATTTAATGTTTGTAGCTCAAATAAATATTTTAGACCACACTAGTTTGTTCTTAACTCAAATTTTCTTCCCAGTAGATAGCCTTCACATTTTTAAAGCATGCATCATGGATTCAAGTTCAATATCAAGGGTGGCATACTTATTTTCATGCTCATTCAATTTTATAGAATCATAACACACCACATGATTTTTTTGCATAACAACTCCTCTAAGTCCTTGTTTACATGCATCTGTACACACCACACAATATTTTTGTGGGTCTGCAATTTTTATAATTGGAGAACTTGTGAGAATTTTCTTCAACAACTAGAATCTTTCTTCACATTCTTGTGTCAATTCAAATTTATAGCCTTATTTTACAAAGAATTGATTGGTTGTGTAACCTTGGAGAATCCTTCAATAAACCTTCTATAATAACCAACAAGACCCATAAAATATCTCACATCTATTACATTCTTTCGCGTTGGGAAATGCATGATGCCTTCCATCTTTTTTCGATCCATTGTTATTCCTTCCTATGAAATAATGTGACCCAAAATAATGAATTTTAGTTTTGTAAAAGTCACATTTTATTAGCTTTGCACACAACTTATGCTCCCTTAGCAATTGCAAATCCATTCTCTAGTGTTCTCATGCTTTTCTTCATTCTTATAGTAAATAAGAATGTCATATAGAAAAGCTAGAACAAACTTATCCAAATACATGTTAAAAATACTATTAATGAGACACATGAATATAGCTAGTGCATTAGTGAGACCAAATGTTACCACTACAAATTCATAATGTCCATACCTTGTCCTAAATTATATTTTGTGAATGTCTTCTTCTTTGATCCTTTCCTGATGGTAACCAGACCTCAACTCTATCTTTGAAAATACTTTTTCCCCTCCCATTGATAAAAAAGATCATCAATTCGAGACATATTTTTTTTCACTGTCACTTTATTTAGCTTCATGTAATCAATAAATATCCTAAGTGTTCCATATTTATTCTTCATAAATAGTACTCGTGCTCCGCATGGACACACATTTCACCGTATGTACTTCTTTTCCAATAATTCTTGTGATTGCATATTGTCTCTAACAATTCTAGTGTACTCATCTTGTAAGGTGCCTTAGAAACTTGTTAAGGCCTTGGAACAAGATCAATTGTGAAATCAATGTCCCTATTTGGAGCAAGTCATGTAACTTCATCGGGAAACACATCCTTGAATTCTTGTAGCACATGGTATTCCTCCAATATAGGAATTTAATTTTTTGTTTTGTCCAATAAATGGGATGCATACAATTGGAAATCATTCATATAGAACTTTGTCACACCTTGTGGTGGCTTCTTTGGATGATTTCTAAAATGAGGAGGCTTGAATCCCTTATTCCTTTGTTCAATCCTTTTATTTTTCTTCTCCTTCTATTCCTTATGGAATTACAGCCTTCTTTTGGCTTGGTGATAACAATACTTGGACTTATGGTCTCATCTAGAGTTTAAGGATCATCAAATTCAATTCTATATTTGTAGGATTGAGAAGACCCACTCAGAAAATGTTAAATTTTTACTTTATAATCTTTTATATATTTGGGATGTCTCAGCAACTCCAAAAAATTATTTTCATATTTCACCATAGTCATCTGGCCCAATTTCACCTCATGGAATTCTTTGATTTTTCCATCATAGTACCTATCAAAGAGGTAATTTTGCTTGAATTATTTCTTGAATTGCTTCCACACAATATTCCTTCCATTGATCTTCTTCACTTGCCTAAGGTGATCCCACCATATAGATGCCCTTTAGTTTGAATATGGTCTCTCTTGTTTTCATATTTCGTGAGTAGTCTTGAACTTGGAAATACTTTCTTATCCCAAGAAGCCAATCCTTAGCTTCTTGACCAGATTTTATCTCACCATAAAATGTAGGAGGTTTGGCCTTCTTAAATTCTCCATGTAAATTTTTCTTTGAATACCTCTTCCTCTTTTTCCTATGAGATGAAGAGCTTGATCCTCCAGTGGAATCCCTAGAGTCATATAACTCACCAGAAGATATTTCAAGAGTATATGACTTGCATCTAGAAACTCTTCTTGAACTATGGGACCTCTTCTAAGAATACCTCCTTGAGATACTCCCACTTTACTGATTTTCATAGTGATGTCTAGAGTTAATATTCCTTTGAATATCTGTCAAACATTGAAGCATAACTCTATTTAGCTGATTTTTATATTCTTGAGCTCTAAGTGGCCTCTCATTGTCTTCTCTACAACTCTATAGTTCCACCCTTAGGCTCCTCATCGTATTTGCAATGTCTAGGGTAGTCAATTGGTTTCTCCTACCATTGCATTTTGTCTCTGCATTTTGAATTTATATGTTTTCCCTGATGGCATATGTCTCATCTTCATAAAGATCCAGTGCATCATCCATGATGATGATCTCCTTGACCCAACCAAGACCAACATCGCCAAACTACACTATATTGATTGATGAACATTAATTGTCACTGATATAATTCTAAATTTGCAAATAGTGATTATATAAACACGTTTGTTGTATTTGTTACATTCTTATAAAATCACAATCAATTTTCATATATTCTGGAAAATATCCATATTGACAATTTTTGTCAAATCATGGCTATCAACAAAATTTTGATCAAATTTTAGAAACATCTGAAACACCAATTCAAAATTTGACTCTGCATAATTGTTCCCCTATGGATAAGCTTTTCAATGAGTATAAGTATGTTCATTTTTTATCTCTGAGAAGAAGTTATAATACTCCAAAATATCTAATATCACCCAAATTATGCACTTTTCCTCTAGGTGCTTTTAACCGCAAAGGAAAACTTCAAACAAATTTAGAATATAATATATCGAGAACCAAAATAACTCTCATATTGGAATGGATAATAGACATGAGGAGGATGACTAAGAAAAATTCAAATTCCTCATCAGATGCTACAGTCACTTTTTATAAAATTATGGAATTTAGTACTTTTAACATTTTTCATCTTCTCTAGACTAAATTTTTTTGTAGTTTTGTAACATCCACCCTCATTAAAAAATATAACCAATTCTATGTTTCTCCGATGGTTGTAATTAAACTCCAGATCCAACTTTGTTGATTTAAAAAAAAATTGGGTTTATTTTATGGTAACTTGGAAAAGGTGTAGATGTGTCATGACACATTCCTATCGATGTGTCATACAAGTCCTAGACATGCTTGTTGATGTGTCATATAAGTCCTACATGTCACCTTGATGCTATTGAGATAATGTAACTTCTAAGAATATTCTACTTGTATTTTACATTATTATTCCTTCGCTAGGAGATGTCACTAATGTAAAAGGTCATGTAAAATTCACGAGGTAAACCCTCCCTAGTAAGTCAGGCCAATTCTATTGTGAGTTTACCTAGTTAGGTTGGCATAGTTAGGGTAAAATTTTAGTTGGGAGATTAGTATAAATAGGGAAGTTCCTGCCCTCATTTGTTCACATGGTATCATAGCTAGATTGAACAGAGCAAGTTTCACTAGGTAAATCTCTCTCTCTCTCACCTTCTCCGGACAAGAAAACTAGGTTTTTCTACTAAGGAGGAATTTTTTAGTGCAATTGACATAGGTAAGTGTGCCTCTCCTGGGAACATATTTTGGCACCAATATCAAAGTTTTCCATTTGGAAGATCCTCTGGAAATTCAAGCCCTAGTTTGGATTGGAAATAGAAATCCATAACCAAAACTAGAAACTTCATTTCAAGATATTGCAACTCTAGTTTCAAGGGTTAGAAGTTGCATTCTTTAGAAACTAACTGTACCAGCATACTTTCCATAGTCAAATTCATTTTTTGGTAACTAGAGTTTTCATTTATAATAAATTTCAAGTTTTGTCATTTTTGTGTTCTCCGGGACAAGATGTCTCCAAGCACTAAGCTTAATGACAAGTTGGAATGTGTTGGTATATGGGCAGACCCGGGTTCTATACTTTTGTCTTCGCACCAACAAAAGACCCACAGTGTTGGCCCTTTCGACAAAAACCTGCAAGCAGGTTGCAGTCTCACCCGAAACAGCTATGGGGTGTCGCAGAATCAGGTTTTTGCAAGCAGAAGAGGGATATTAATGTACCTTTAGCCTTTAACAAATAATAATCATATAATACAGAGCTTCGAAATTCACTTATATAGCTTCGCAGATAGATAAACAAACAGTGTCTTGCTTAACCCTTAACTGGAAATTCACAGCAAAGTTAGTAATTAGCAGTGATCTTACTTATCAGTTATCTACTTTATCAATGCATAAAAGAACATAACAGACACAACAAAAAAGAACCACAACACAATATATAATGTGGTTCACCCCCAGTGTAGGGGCTACATCCATAGAACTGTGTTTTATTCAACTCTTTACAAAAACCACAGTTTTGATCTGCGCATTGAGCTGCAGATCCCTTCAATTCCTCAAAGCTGCACACACAGCTACAGTTCTTCTTTATCACCAAAAACCCTCTGCACACACAGCTATCGAGGTCGTCCATGCACACAGCTGGGACTTAACCTTTCTTACAAAACTAGGCCTTAGCTTCGCATCAAATCCTTTTACATCAAAATCCTAACCTGACTCTTTTACAAAAGTGCTTATTTATACAAGTGCACTTATTACAAAACCATGGGCACCCTGAACCCTAAACCCTGGGCTTAAACCATGGGTTAATTACAAAAAGAGGGATTTGACTCAAACCCGACACCCCTAAGACTATTTTGAGGTGCAACTCCGCTTACAAGATTCCACAAAAATCGTGGAGTTACCAAAGTTAAGGACCATTGAGGTGTGTGCCCCAACAGGCCCCTAAGACTCACCAGTGTCCTGTCCCGGGGCACTATGCTGCTTTTCTGGTGGCAGAATCTTGTTGGCGAAGACAACGCACTGCTTGCTGAGGCCATACATGCTGTCGTTGACTGCTTTCTCCTTCTTTATGGTCTCCTTTTGCACTTTGTCAGGCACTGTATCCGTCTGCATCTCCGTATATTTATGATGGTCATGGGAGTCATTGGGCCTTCTAAATCTATCAGCGACCTCATCCCTCGAACTGCCTCTCGTTCATGTCCTATTGAACATTTGACCATCCACAACTTTGGGTCCTTAACAGGCAGTGCCCCTGTGATTGCATGCCAATGTAATTTTGCATAAGACAAACAGCATGCCTCCATTCTACTGAGCTAGGAGGATACATATTCTCGGGGTCCTCCAGGGTCTTTCCTGAGGGCTTGTTCCTTTCTTCGTTCCGCTTAGAGCGAACTTCTGCCTTAAATTTCTTTCTGGTTGATCATGTTTGCATTGGCTGCTTCGGCGCTGGGAACATCTCCTCACAAGGTGGATTTCTCATAAGGTTCTGTAGGCCTCTCTCCCTGGACTCTCGCAACAATTTCTGGACTTCACGATCATTCGACATGGTGCTAACTGTAAACTCAAAGAAATGCGCAATGCAGGAGTCGTAGGCCTGGGTGGCTTCTTATAAAATCCCGTGACAAAATCGGTCATCATGTTGCATTAATGACACAAAATATAATGGAGTGGCGGTAAATCCTGTCCACGTGGTGCTAGATTTTCCCAAGATCTCATCATAACAAGCAGTTAAGGTAGTTCACGTGCCAACGCCTCCAAGTCTAGTTTGTCCCATTAGTCACATTTTTAGGATGCGACACACCTTTCTTCTTCGACATAACCCTAAAACCTTCGACACAATATTGGCCTTCGACCCATCCTGACCCAAGCGACAATTCCTTCTTACTGTTACTTGTGATCAGGGGGTCCCAGCTTGTCCCTATACTTCTTTAACCTACTTCCATTCACCATGGAAGGTAAAATTTCTCCATTCAATTTAGCTTACTGGACTACCCTCCATCGGTAACTCTCTACACTATGTATGGTCCTTTCCAATGTGTCTTGAAATTACCCGAGAATTTCATGAATTTACTGTCATATAAGAGCACAAGATCACCATTCTAGAACTGCTTCTTCTTAATGTGTCTATCATGCCATGATTTTTCTCTGGCTTTCTGTACTTGCATCTAGAACCCTACGATGAATCTGTCTTCTTCAAGTTCTAGTATCTTTTCCAGCCTTTCTTTCATCATAGCTGGGTCATCCATCTCTGTGAAAGCAGATATTATTAGGCTAGGAACAATGTATTCCATGGGCATGAATGCTTCTTGTCCATAGACCAACCTAAAAGGTGTATGGCCTGTCAACTTCTTGCAGGTGGTTCTATAATCCCATAGTACTGCTGGAATTCTAAGATCCCAATCATTTCTGTTAACATTGCAAACCTTTGTCAGAGCATGTTCAAGGATCTTGTTAAAGGCTTCGATAGTTCCATTGGCTTGAGGATGATAGGTAGTACTCTTCTGATGATATACTTGAAATTCTTCCGTCAATACTTCAATAGTCTTATTTAGGAAGTGTGATCCTTGATCACTCATAAGAATTCTAGGACACCCAAATATTGACAAGATGTTATCGAAGATGAACTTCGCAGCTGTAGAAGCGCTACAGTTCTTGGTTGGTTGAGCTTCAGCCCAACGAGTAAGGACGTCAGTTGCTGTAATAATGTATCTTGCTCCAGATTTATTCGCAGGGGGATTGATTGGTCCAACAAAATCAATATCCCACTTATCAAAGGCTTGTAAAGTTACTTGCGGAACTAGAGGCATCTAATCCCTCCTGGATGGTTTTCCTGTCCTCTGACAGATGTCGCAGCTGTGGAAATACTCTCTTGCATCCTTATGAATTGTGGGCCACCACAATCCAGCTGTCAGAATCTTATGTGCTATAGCTTTTCTTGCGTAATGACCTCCTGCTGCTCCAAAATGTGCCTCAACCAAAATTAAAGGCTTCTCATGCTCTATGACACATTTGCGCAGTATTTCATCTGGTCCCATCTTATATAGCTGTCCTACTATTAAAGTAAAGTCGGCTGCTCTAACCACCAGTTGCTTCTTCTGCTGTGTTGTCATTTCGGTGGGTGCAAAACCTGTAGACAAGTACTGAACAATATCCTGAAAATAGTCATCAATCATCTGGATGGAAAACAACTGGGCATCAGGAAGACCTTCATCCAAACTACTGGTCTCTTCTCCTGACTCGAGCCTTGACAAGTGGACAGGCCCTAGGTTAAGTCTTCCAGGCTTAACCATGATCTCAAAGTCATATTCCTGAAACAGAATCAGCCATCTGCATATCCTTCCACCTAGCACAGGCTTGTTAACCAAGTACTTCAAAGCAGAATGGTCAGTGAACATCTTAAAATGAGATCCTAACAGATGTCGAAACTTTTGTAATGCATAAACCATAGCTAGACCTTCTCGTTCTGTCGTAGTATAATTTTTTTCTGCTGTGGACAATTTTCTACTTGCAAAAGCAATAGGGTGATCAATATTACCTTCGCCTGACTGAGCCAATACTATACCCAGAGCAATGGAGGATGCATCGACATGCACATGAAACTCCTTATTCCAGTCAGGAAATACTAAGAGAGGGGCAGTTACCATCTTTTCCTTCAAAATATACAAGATTTCTTGACACTCAGGTGTCCATTCAAACTTAATATCTTTCTTCAACTGCTTTTCCATAGGGGCTGTGATCTGAGCATATCCTTTAATGAATTTCCTGTAATATCCAGTATGACCAAGTGTAGTGCGAAGTTGCTTAACAAACTTCGGAGGTGGTAAGTTCACAATAATGGCTATCTTCACAGGATCTATCATCAATCCTTGCTTACATACAATGTGACCTAGCAGAATTCCAAAAGGTGCACAAAAGATACACTTTTTCAAGTTCAAGGAAATCTGATGCTGTCTACACTTGTCCAGCATAAGTATTAAACTAGCTATATGGTCTTTTAGTAACCCAAAGATAGTCCAATCATCAAAATAAACTTCTAAGAATTTATGTATAAATTCCTTAAATGCGGAGATGACTACTCTAGAAAACATAGCAAGTGCATTCTTCAATCCAAAGGGCATAACTGTATACTGAAAGGATCCCATTTCTGTAGCGAAGGTTTTTTTATGTCAATCTTCTGGAGCAATTCTGATTTGATGGTAACCTGAAAATCCATCAGTAAAAGAGTACACTTCTTGACCTCCAACATTGTCTAAAACTTCATCTGTAAAGGGATTCGGGAAAGGATCATGTAAACAGGCATCATTCAGCTTCCTCAAATCAACACAGTTTCTGATTTCCCCCTTAGTCTTCTTTTTTTGCACTACCATAGGACTAACCCATTTGGATTCTTCAACAGGCTCAATGCTTCCTGCAGCAAGCATCTTATCTAGCTCCATTCTAACTTTTTCTTTATACTTAGGATTCAGCCTATAAGGGCGCTGTTTCACAGGCTTCGCATCAGGTTTCAAAGGGATCTTGATAACTCCTATATCACCAAGGATACCTTTCATCTTTGAGAATTTCATCGGAAATAGGTCCCAATACTCATGGATAATTTGGGTTACTTTGCTCACCATTTCTTCATCCCAATAATCTCCAATGGTAGCGTACTTGGGATTTTCTTCTGACCCAATGTTTATTGTCCTTGTCTTCAATGGCTGAGTCACTTCAGGTGCTTTGACTGCTGGTCCATGTACTTCGCAGTGTCCTTCTGACTCAGGAATGTTGATGTTGCGTGGGTCATCATCCTTGTTAATTGTGAGGTTATAACATTCTACTGCATTAGCTTCTTGTGCCTTCCAATCAGGTTGGTACTCTGCTATTTCTTTATCATTAAACACTTTAGTATGGATCAACCTAACAGCTGCATCCAAAGCAAGAAAAACCTCATTAATAGAAAATGTCAGCACAAAACTATCAACAAGACTATCCCAACTTACAGTACCATGGCGAAGCTCAAATTCCACATACCAGTTCTTTGTTATAGGTTCCAGAGTATGCACAAACCTATGTACCCACTCTTCACAAGGTACACACTTCCAGGCTTCGTAGCATTGCTCCAAATGTTCCTGAGGGCTAGTCTTACCATTAAACCTGCTTCGCACCTCCTGAGGTTGATCCATGAATCTCAGGCAAAGGGACTTCTGGCACGCTTCCCAACTATGAATGTACTTTTTATGACCATTCCACCATCTGGCTGCTGTGGCTCTGAATGCGGAGTCTAGAGTCTCCATTTTCTGTGAATCGGGTACCTACTCTGAGAAGTGTATAATAAAATCTGTTGGGTCTGTCAAGCCATCAAAGGTAGGCAAGTCTCTTATTTATGAACCAAGCCATCTAAGAGACTTGGTAATTCTGGCACATCGATGTCCATGTAGCTCATAGAGTCTATTCTACCAATTCTCTAGACCGTCATCTGAATCAGTCATGCAGGAGTTGTCACACTACCAATCCATGATACCTTCGACAGTAGGGTCAACATAATCTTCTTCCTTAGTTGTGATGTGTAGATATGATCCAAAACATCCTGGTCTTCATCTATGAGTGGTTCTGTGTACCTTTCTCCTTGAGAAGGGTCCAGTGGTACTATGACTCTCAAACCTTTCCCTTTGAAAGCTGTCTGTCTCTTCTTAAGGTTAATGACTGCAGCATTATCTATTTCCCACTCAATTCCTAGCAAGGCTAGATAGGGGTTGCTATCATCAATTATCTCAATGAGTTCAAAGTCTGCTAAAGTATTGACCCCATCAATATATACTAGGACACTAGGGAATCTTCTTGGGGGCATAATATTCTGCTGATTGGCTAGTCTTAACTATATAGGGGACAATTCAAGGGTAGGTTTTCCCATTTGTTCCCATGTCTACCTAGTTAGGACATTTACTTCTAATCCTAGGTCCAGAATGACATCAGTCATGTCATACTCTCCTATCTGAGCATGCAATCTCATTTCTCTTCCAGTTCGTCTGACTCTATTAATAGTTTTTTCCTTACCAGAGCTTCGTTGAGGTTTGCAAGAAGCAATAACTTTCTGTAACTCATTTAAAGGATTATGATTTCTTAAGAGCTTCATACAACTCTGTAAAAATGAACACAGTGTACTTTTTTATCCGTTGAAGCTTCTTGAGACTGTGCCCACTGCTGAGGCTGTTGTGCAAGTGCTACTGATGTGCTCGGATCAACAAAGTCATTTTTGGCTTCCATAAAGGTCCCTTTTTCTCTTCCCACATCGAAGGTTGGAATTTTCTTTGGGGTCTTACGAACCCAAGCCTCAACAGGCTGTTTTTCCTTAGGTTGTACTTGCATCATAGCTCCACTCCTGGTAACAACGTTAATGGCTGGGATAGGTCTTTGCTCCACATAAATCATCTGAATATTCTGAGTGGGAGTGCTATTTCTTTCTTGTATTTTAGCTATCAACTATGGGCATTGCTCAATGACATGATCTACTGCTCTGCAATATCGACATGTCGTAGTTGGGTTCCGACAATCACAAGCTACATGTCCTACCTGATTACAGTTATAGCAAACAACCTGGCCTCGATCTCATCTGGCCATACCACCATGACCACGACCTCCAAAAGTACCTCGACCTCCACGGTAACCATATCCATCATTTCCTTGCGCATCATTTTGTACCCTATAAGCATCATAGGTACGCTCTCTCTTGAGGTCAAAACTGTGACACTCCTCTTCGTTGTGTCCCACTGACTTACAGAACTTGCAATAAGGATTCTTAGGTACCTGGACATATCGCTGCAGCAGATAGCATTCCTTAGGTCGATGCTAACCAGTTGTTCTGCAAATCTCACAATATAGAACACAAGGGTTGAATGGGTTTGGCGCACCAGAATTCAGGTAATTTCTTACCACAGGAAACTGTTCCTTGTCATGACCCTTTGTCCTACATCGTGTACACCAAACCTATTCGCGAATAGACTTCCCCTTCTTCATGTTGCGAAGCTCCAAAGCCATTTCTGCCAACTGCACTTGTATTTGGGCTATGCCAGAATTATCTTCGACAGGAGTTGTTTCCAATTTCATGGCAATCTCCAAAGCCTCTTGTTGATCAACAACCTTCTGTTGCATCAGTGGAGCCCTAATATGTGGTAACAAAGCGGAAATGAACCATTCTTTATGTTGCGCTGGTCCAATGGTGAAACTAACTTGATCTAGCAGAACTTTGAACCTTTGATCAAAGTCCCAAACCGATTCTCCTTGCCTCTGCTAGATCTCTTTTAGCTCAGTGATACACTGTGACTCTGACTTAGGATTCTTGAACTCTTTGATCATGGTTGCTTTAATATTGGCCAAGGTATGATTCTGGGTACTGGAGAACTTCATGAACCAGGTCAAAGCTCGGTCTCGGAAAGAAGTAACCAGCTGCGCTCTTCTTATATCTTGATCCACGATGTTCTTAGCAGTCCACACTGCTTCACATAAAAGCCAAAACTGTTCTAGATCATCTGATCCAGTTCCTTTGAAAACAGGGAGCTTAATATCATCATTCATGTGGGCCGTCGCGGTTCTAGGGGGCGAGGGAGGGGGACTGGTAGTAGGCGGGGGGGAACCTACTGGGGTAGACTGACCTGCAACAGGAATACTCAGGCTAGGGTTAGTTTCAGACTGCGACGGGTTCTCAGGGATAACAGATCTTTGCTGCGGGGTTACCGGAGGGTTTCCAACAGCAGGGGTTTCTTTGGGCTTTGAGTCAGCTGGACTTACAGGGGTATACTCGGTAGTCTGACCTAGGGTATAGGATCCAAAATTTATCTTATACCTTTTTCCACTTCGCAGCAAACCACTTTGCTCATCGAAGTCACTTTCACTTGCAAACATAGGTTAGTACTACTAAATCTAACAGTCTGATTCAATGAGCAATATACCTTTTTCAGCCAATAGCATTTTAATTTTCAAATTAAATGAATTCAAGTACTTACCCCTTGGTCCTTTGAAAAATTGTTGTTTGGCTTCACTGAAGGAAGTACTTGTGTCGATGGCGAACTCTGTCACAAATGCTTCAAGGGTTTGCGTTGTCCAGAAATCAACAGCTCAGGATATCTCGTTGTTCACCCTTTTCAATATATTAATTCTTGTGGGAGTCCAATCAAGAAAATGACCTTCTTGGAAGTTCATCTTTTTCTCGGCCAACCTGGATAACCACTGGTGCAACTCTATGTAGATACTACCAAAGAAAATTTCATAAACATCAGAAAAAATGTACCTTTGTAAAAAGTCGTCTGAACTATGACGCGGATCTTTTTTCTCTTGTTCAGCAAATTTCAGATAAGTCTCTTCAATCCAGTCACCGATTTCTTTCACTGAGGGTCTCCAAAACATAGCCCTCCAGGTACGACATAAATCCCTCTTGAGTAGATACTAAGTTCAACCGGCAACGGAACCAATTTGTTGGGCTATGGGCAGACCCGGGTTTTATACTTTTGTCTTCGCACCAACAAAAGACCCACAGTGTTGGCTCTTTCAGCAAAAACCTGTGAACAGGTTTCAGTCTCACCCGAAACAGCTATAGGGTGCCGCAGAATCACGTTTCTGCAAGCAGAAGAGGGATCTTACTGTACCTTTAGCCTTTAACAAATAATAATCATACAATACAGAGCTTTGACATTCACTTATATAGCTTCGTAGATAGATAAACAAACAGTGTCTTGCTTAACCCTTAACTGGGAATTCACAACGAAGTTAGTAATTAGCAGTGATCTTACTTATCAGTTATCTACTTTATCAATGCATAAAAGAACATAACAGACACAACACAAAAGAACCACAACACAAGATATAATGTGGTTCACCCCCAGTGTAGGGGCTACATCCATAGAACTGTGTTTTATTCAACTCTTTACAAAAACCATAGTTCTGATCTACGCACTGAGCTACAGATCCCTTCAATTCCTCAAAGCTGCACACACAGCTGCAGTTCTTCTTTATCACCAAAAACCCTCTGCACACACAACTACAGAGGTCATCCATGCACACAGTTGGGACTTAACCTTTCTTACAAAACTAGGCCTTAGCTTCGCATCAAATCCTTTTACATCAAAAGCCTAACCTGACTCTTTTACAAAAGTGCTTATTTATACAAGTGCACTTATTACAAAACCATGGGCTTAAACCATGGGCACCCCGAACCCTAAACCCTGGGCTTAAACCATGGGTTAATTACAAAAAGAGGGCTTTGACTCAACTCCAACACCCCTAAGACTATTTTGAGGTGCAACTCCGCTTACAAGCTTCCACAAAAACCACGGAGTTACCAAAGTTAAGGACCATTGAGGTGCGCGCCCCAACAGAATGCATAGAAGACTTCCATGCTTGGAAATACATAATATGACTCATTCTAGAAGAGAATTATATTGTAATTTTTATCAAGGAATTTGTGTCGGAGCCCAAATAATATGAAGCAAAGAAAAATTACAAGAAATACATTATTAGAGCCAAGAGGATCATGGTAGATTCCATCAAGGATCACGTGATTCCTCAATTATCCTCCAAGGATACACCTAAGGAGATGTTTGATGACCTATCAAGAATGTATGAAGGAAGAAACATTAACTGAAAGATGAATTTGAGAGCTCAACTGAAAAGTAAAAAGATGAGAAAGAGCGAATATATCCAAGAATACTTTACAAGGGTTTCTCAATTCAAAGCCTCAAATAGAAACAATTGAAGAAAATATTGATGAAGATGAACTAGTAATGACCGCTCTCAATGGTCTTACTAGATCATGGGACTCGTACATCCAGAAAATCTGTGCAAGTAATGAAATCCCATAATTTGATATCCTATGGGAAGAATGTGTTCAAGAGGAAGCTAGAGTAGCTAATCGAGAAGCACTACTTAGAGATGATGACCATGATCTAACTACTCATATTAGAAGAAGAAAAAGAAAACATCATTTCAAGAAGGAAACTCATAAGGGGTATTATCCTCCTAATAATTTTCAAAAGAATAAATAGTGATATTACAAATAGAAGGATTTATCCTCTTAACAATGTTACCATTGTGATAAGATAGTACACAATGCCAGAAATTTTCCAACAAAAAAATAATAATATAAGATGAATAATAACAAAAGTAATCATGCTCATTTAGCAGAAGAATAAGAAGAACCTCCCAAGAAGTTAGTAAAGGAAGAAGTTGAATTATATATTTTATTCTCCACTCTCTCCGGGTTTGTGATACCTAGAAGTGACACATGGTTTGTTGATAGTGGTGTTTCAAAGCACATGACAAGTTAGAAGAAGACTCTCTCTAGTTTTGAAGAAAGACTCTCCTCAGATAGTTTCACTAGGATATGCCTATCAATATCCCATCAAGAGAATAGGAGAATCCACATAAAAACTTGATTCATGAACTCTGATGAAGATGAAGGATGTTCTATATGTGTTTGGCTTGAAGAATAACTTACTTTCTATTTCAGCCTTATATAAGAAAGGATTCTGGGCTACCTTTATAGATGGTGAAGTTCTTATGTGGCCTAGAGTTAATCTCTAGAAGATGCACCTGACATTGGATCATAAGAAGGTGTATTGTATAAACTGAAAGGTCACTTAGAAGCATACTTGATTCATGATACTACAAATCCATGTGAACTATGGCATAGAAGGATTTCTCACATAAACTATAAATCCTGACCACATGTGAGAAATGTACTCACAGGTCTGCCAAATCTAAAGATTGATCATGAAGGAATATGTAAAGGATGTGCGAAAGGAAAGAACATAAATAATCAATTTCCGAAGAGAGACACTAAGTTAGAAGGAATACTGGAACTTATACACTTAGATGTATGCGGTCCAATGCCCTCAACATCTTTAAGTGGGTATGTATATTATGTACCATTCATTGATGATTACTCTCGTAATACTTGGGTTTACTTTTTGAAATAAAAAGATGAAGTGTTTGGAAAGTACAAGGAATTCAAAGCCTTGGTAGAGAATATTTCAGAAATAAAGATCAAGACACATATGTCATATAATGGAGGATAGTATACTTCAAATGAATTTGGAAACTTCTACAAAGATGCTGGGATTAAGAGGGAACTTACCACTCCCTATAATCCACAATAGAATGGTGTTTCTGAAAGGAAGAATTGAACCATTATAGAAGCATTGAAGACTATGATCCATGATCAAGATCTTCCTATGCACTTATGGGATGGAGCAACAAGGACAACAATATATGTACAACACATAATATCCCATAGTGCACTTAGGTTTGAAACCCCTGAATAAATGTTCACAGGAAAGAAACCAAAGGTAAGTCACCTCAAGATATTTGGTTGTCTAGTATGTGTTGATATTCCAAAAGAGAAAATAACCAATTTGGGTCCTTCCAGAAAGAAAGGAATATTTGTTGGGTACTATAAGGTCTCCAATGCCTTAAGAATCTATATACTAGGTTACCATCATATGGAAATAAGCAGGGATGTAAACTTTGATGAAGATACAACTCTCAATAAATTGAGAAAGTACCAACTTGAAGAATCATATGAAGAAGTTGTAGCTCCTAGAGATGCAGAACTGATGAAAGAAGTGGAACCTTCTCCCGATGTTGCGATTTCGGAAGAACATGATATGTTGGTTCCCTAAGAACCTCCCCACATGAATATCTACCACAAGGGAAATCTAGCTAGGGTCCGTGAGATTACTCAACAAGCATAAAGGTATGGTGCTCTAGAAGGATCCACAAGGTAGCGCAAGAAGCCAAAGTGATTTCCTAGTTATGTGGCTTTGATGTGTGCTCTTGTAGACAAATAACCTAATTTTTTTGAAGAAGCGTTTCAAAATAGAGAATGGATAGAATCCATGATGGAAGAATACCAATACATAATGAAGAGTGATGTGTGGGAAATAGTTTCCAAACCAGAAGGTAAAAGTGTGGTATCTTCCAAATGGATCTACAAGATAAAACATACATTCGATGGAAGTATTAATAAATATAAAGACATATTTGTGGCTTGTAGATTCTCTCAAAATGAAGGAATCAATTATGAAGAGACATTTTCTCTTGTAGCAAGCTACACTTCTATCAGAACCATCATGGCACTTGCATCCAAGAACAAATCAAAGTTACACCAAATGGATGTGAACACAACATTCTTAAATGGTATTATTGAAGAATAAGTGTACATAGAACAACCACAAGGTTTTGAAGTTGAATACATAAGGATAGATGTGTTTAAGATAAATAAGTCTCTGTATGGATTAAAGGAAGTTCCAAGAGCTTGGTATGGAAGAATCGATAGTTTTCTGACAAGATTTGGAGTTATCAAAAGTAAGGTTGATCCTAACCTTTACTTCAAAGTTATGGATGATGAATTTGTCATATTATTTATACATGTGGATGATTTATTCCTGACAGGTAATGAGAATCAAATATCATAGTGGAAGAAGAAGCTCGTTTCAAAATTTGAGAAGAAATACCTTGGCTTAATGCACTATTTTCTAGGTATTGAAGTATGGCAGAGCCCAAAAGGAATATTCCTTAACCAAGGGAAGTATGCAGTAGAAATCCTGAAAAGCTTTGACATGTTGGAATGTAAATCCATGGCCACATCCATGGATAAACATGTACCTAAAGTTGTTGGATGATGCTTCGTCAGAATTACTAGATGCGACACTATACTGACATATCATTGGTTCATTCATTTATCTAATGGGTACCCATATACATATATGCTTTCTTGTGAACACCTTGAGTCATTATATGGTTGATCCCATACATGCTCACTTGGTAGCTGAAAAGCATGTGATGAGGTACCCGAAAGGTCTGGTGAACTATTGTCTCAGTTATACTAGAGATCATGACTTACAGTATGGTTATAAAGATTCAGATTGGGAAGCAAGTGTCTCAGATAGAAAAATAACTTCATGAGGATGTTTTAGTCTACGTTCATCCATGATCTCAAGGATAAGCAAGAAGCACTCTAGTGTTTCTCTAAGAACTGTAGAAGAGGAATATATTACAGCTTTTTCCACCAGTTGTGAAGCCATATGGATTCAAAAGTTGTTGTCATATCTATTCGATCCAGAGATGGATTCTACCATGATTCTATGTGATATCTAAAGATGCATGAAGATGAAAAATAACCTCGTGCTCCATGATACTATGAAGCACATATAAATTTGGTACTTTTACATTTGTGACATGGTGCAGAAGGGAGCTATAAAGCTCCAATATGTGATCACAAATGAACAATTTGTAGATGTGTGGAAAAATCCTCTATCTCGTGTGAAGTTTGAACACTTTCAAGACAAGTTGGGTGTTGTATTTAAATATTTCCCTCGAAAGGGGGAGTAGTATTGATGAGACTATGGTATCCTAGTCACAATTGGTAGATCAATTGGTATTGATCATCCTTAGACTTGATCTCATAATTACGAAAGGAATGATTGTCTTAAATGCTTATCTTGTTAGAATTGATCTCGTAATTCCAAAAGGAAGGATTGTCTTAAATGTTGATCTTAAATGTTGATCTTGAGACTTGATCTTGTAATTTAGAAAGGAAGGATCATCTAAGATGTTGGTTGATTGAATTTATCCTGTAATTACGGAATGAAGGATCGTCAAAGATGTTTGACTTGATCTCGTAATTTCGAAAGGAAGGATTGTCTAGAATGTTGATTGGAGGACTTGATCCCATAATTCCAAAAGGAAGGATCATTCAAAATTTTGGTTGGAGATCCCACAATTACGAAAGGAAGGATCACCCATGTTGGACTTGATCCCATATTTTTGAAATAAAGGATTGTCCTCTATAATTATGTGCTAGTTGTGATCAGTATTGGTAGATCAGTAAAGACTTGATCTCGTGATCCAAAAAGGAAGGATCATATGAGTATCACAAATGTGTTTTCTGTGATCCTAAAATTATGAAAGGAAAGGATCAGCTGTGTTATCCTTGATCCAGAAATTACAAAAGGAAAGGATCACCCATGTTGTCCATGATTCCGAATTTTGAAGGAAGGATCATGTTGGTTGTTGATACACCTTACTCATTCTATTGTGACAGATGATATTACTCTAGCCTTGAGCTGTTGATGATGATGTTGTTATGCCTGTCACATTTCTCCAACCTCGTGTTGTCCTTGTTGTTGTTATTCAATTTTAATGTTGATGAGCCAACCTTGTTCTTTCATTGTTGTTGTTATTCCAGCTTTATGCTGATGAGCTAGTCTCATGTCATCGTTGTTAGTGATGTATCCATTTTTATACCGAATATGTTGATACTTAAACTCTATACTGAAGTTGATGATGATGATGTTCCAACGGTTCTATGCTGATGAAAATGATGATGATTGTCTAGCTCCATGTTGTAGGGGATGATCAAGTTTCGTGCTGCAGATGATGATACTCCACCACCATGTTGCATATGATGATGTTCCAGTAGATGATGATGATGCTCCAACTCCAGGCTGCAAGTGATGATCCAGTTCCATGTTGCATATGATGATGCTCTAGCTCCATGTTGCATATTATGATGATCCAGTTCCATGCTGCAGATGATGATGCCCCAGTTCCATTTTTTAGATGATGATACTCTAGGTCCGTGTTGTATACAATGATGTTGTTCAAAACTTCTGATGACCTATAGATGTACCAGATGATGTTCCAAAAGATGACGTTGATGATGCATCCTCCCTCCTTCCGACGATGTTGTGTAGAGCGACACCAATTGTTGTTGTTGTCAGTAGAATACCCTTGTTGTTAAGGGGGAGTGTTGAAATAATGTAACTTCAAAGAATATTCTACTTGTACTTTATATTATTATTATTCCTCCTTAGGTATATGTCACCAATGAAAAATTTTATGTAAAATTCATGAGATAAACTCTTCGTTGTAAGTTGGGTCAATAGTACCCATAAAAGAATAATATAATCATTATTGTGTGTTTACCTAGGTAGGTCGACCCTGTCTGTTTGATAGGTTGGCCCAATTATGGTAAAATGTAATTTGGGAGATTAGATGCGTAACCATACCATTTTCCACCAAACACTAGGTTGGAACACCACCAAACCCTAGGCACAACCACATCAACATTTTTCTTGTTACCAAAAGTGGTAACACCTCCTCATGAAAGTGGTTGTGGAAAATATCTTTGAGAGGTGTTATCAATACAAAACTGGCATGCAACCTAGGATTTTTCGGGCCAATTCCTAGCTCATTCCAAATTAACCAATGTGTATTTTTTATTCACTATGTACTAATACCATTGATCTCCCTCATGAATCAATGGTTAGATATTCATCCACCCATTATTAACTACCGCACAATTTGTCCATGCACTATCAACTGTAACCATTGATATTCTCTGATTCTGACAGTCAGATATTCATCATCTCTACACTCTGTCATGGTAAATCACAAGTGTGTGGGTACAATGTGGTGGGTCAACATCATGCTTCCACCCACATGGATCTTCTACATCACCTATCCATGTGGCATGGATAGGACCCACCTTAAAATTTTCCCAAAATTTTAAAATTTTAAATTTGTATGAAATTCTAATTTGGGAACAAGGGGACTACTTCAAGGTTATATTTGGTCCCTTATATGTCATTTAATAGAACTTGGATTTTATAGAGGTATTTCCACTAGTGACTGCAAATTTCAAAAATATGCTCAACCAGTCTACCTCTCTACTAGTAAACAATAGATCTAATCCATAACTTGGTTAGAATACCATCCAACGATTAAACCATGGGATTCTCATTGGATTATTCCATTTGAAAATAATATTTCACATGTGAATGTGCATTATGGCCCATACATATTTGCTATTGCAACCAGAAGCTATGATACCACTCTATGATGTCCCCATCCCTCAATACGACCAACATGAGGGGACATTAACTAATTTTAGGCTTCTAAATTTCTCGCATAACCATAATTACAAATTCATAATAGTAAAAGTATGTTTGCAAATGCATAACAAAAATACATAGAAGAGATAAAATACATCCACACACACAACACATACATTTACAAGCATAATCATTACTAGCATTAATTATAACATTGCAAATTCAAATAAAAAAGAATACTTGTCTTTAACAAAGAATATCCAAGAAATTGGTTGTTTAAGAGTGATTTTCCTCCAACCATAGGCACTTTATCCAACATATACTCTTTCTACTAAGAGGCCACCCCAAAACTAGGCTATGACACCACCATGGAAAAAGAAATACCTATACACATCTCTTTCTCATCCCACAACCCATTCTTCTCTCCATTCTTATCCAAAATTCATCAAGAGCTCTATAGGACTATAAGTAAGTCACCACATCCATGGAATTCCTTCCAACTACCCAAAAAAACACAAGGAAGGCACCCCCTTCATTATTCCACAGCTACCTTAGGAAATCTAACCATTACAATACTTACTAATGTGTGCAGTAAGAGACCAAGATGTTGTATGCTATTGTAGAACCCCCTGCAACATTAATTCATGGATTTTAAAGCATCCAAAAGTAGTAGAAATAAATTGGTAAGGGTTTGTAGCTTTTCCAACCTCTGGTCTCACCTACAACCATATATTTTTCCTTCAAATTTGCAGCTCTATATCCAAATTTGAATTTCTATGTTCAAACTGAGTCCGTTAGTGGTCATGAATACAAATAGGAAACTCTATGTATTGTAGAAAGATGCATGAGAGAATTATTAAAAAAATGTTGACTCCAAGGGATATGAGGTAAGGTTGAAAAGGAAATGGACATAACTTATGACCATATGAAAAAAGGACTTTTGACAATTGACATAATCGTCACAACCCCCTTGCTTCAATAACTGCATGAACAGACTTTTCTCACCAACCTCACACAAGAATTCAATGATTGGGTTAATAGTCAAGATGAAGTAATTGCCTCATTTAAATCACATGGCATAATTTTGGAAGACTTTTAAGGTTGACACTTGGAAGCAAAGGATTTGGTTCCCATAGGCCCCTTTCCCTCTTCCCCTCTAGTGGGATCATAGCCCCTCTCATGCTCTTTACAAATCCATCTTGAACCATTTTATTATTTTCCAACATAATATTTACACACATTTTGAATTGTCATGATAATCCAATCATATGGTCTAAATAAAATTATATACACCATACATACGTATCCATTCACTAGTCGGGCCTTGGCCTTGAGCTCCACACTAGGAATCAATGCTAGCATATTTACATCAATTACATAATTTTGATTGAATACATTCCAAGATAAAACTGGGGGTATTACATTATCCCCCAAATTCATCCTCAAATCCATTCACAATATTCAAAGAACCTTTCTCCTGGGTGGTTCCAAAACTCATACAAAATGGGCTAAAGTAGCCTCCGACAAAGTCTAGACTCCAAAATTGATTGAAGGGATGGGTTTAATCAGACCCAATCATTGAAATTTAATCCCTTTGGGATAAAACTTAGTGGAGATGGATGCAGAGAAAAGATCAAACCTAGATAAGTATATTGAAAATCAAACAAGAAAAAGGTACATAAGACTTGCAACTTATTAGAATGGAAGCACATGGAATAGGGTCATTAATATTGAATAATGTGTGAAAAATTGTGACCTTGTCTAGAAGCACACTTTTTGGGAAGTTTGTAATGGGGAATAGGTCCTTTCATGGGAAGATGCCTAACAACAATCCACCAATCCCAATGAGGACCCTAATATTCAAGTGGAAATATTTTTACCACATAATCAATAAAAATCCTAGACCAATCATTATTGGGGAGAGGAACAAAGAAATCCTAAATGTAGATCATGGTTGCTAGAAGAATAATGGTGGCATTATGCTAAGAAACTTAGAAATGGGAAATTTTGTCGGGGGAGTTGAGTAAAAAATGGCTACATATCAAAGAGGGACTTAATAATATTCATTGGGGATATAGAGTTGACAAATATTTAAATATCAACAAATCATGCCCTCTTTCTATTGGTAACTCTCTGGAAACAAAGGAGAGAAAAGGAGATCATATATGAAAACAAATACTTTGGCCAAATATCGAGACCTTTCTATGGCTAGCCGCAAGGAGGAAAATTATAACATGGGAACAACTACTTTGTAAAGGATATGAGGGTACCTCATGGTGTCATATATGCATAAACAATAGAGAAACAATGGAGCATCTAGTGAATCAATGCTCTTACATTTCATACTTGTGGACTCGTAGTGCAACAATCTTCTAGCAATTAGAAAGGAACAGAGAAATCATTAGAGATATGATTGAATCATGGAGAAAGGAGGTATTCAATAACCTATTATCTGATCATTCTTGGAATATTTTACTAGGATTTCTATTATGGGAAACCTAGAAGGAAAGAAATGATAGAATTTTAAAAAATCAAGAAATAGGAAGCAACACGGTCTAAAGAAAAATAAAGAAGGGAATTATGTAAACCATGCATCTAACTCAATGGACATAAGATGTTTGTAATTTGTAGTAGAATGAAGTCCAAAGAATGCAATCATAGGGTTTTGAGACTAGAGCACAATATAGCCTCTTGAAATGAAAAACTCCTCTAAGTTTGAGTCCATAAAAGTGGTCTCCTTCACCCATCTGTTTCATGAAACTTAATTTATATGGGGAGTCTATATTGAATAGCTAATGAAGGGGTGGAGGGAAGGATCAATGATCTAGACGTATAATGCAATCATGTTTCCCAAACTTCCCTAGGAGAGGTATGTCTAAGCCTATCCAACTGGACTATAAAACCTCAAATGGGGTGATAAGGGCAGAGGATCGGAAACTTGGATCTCATGGCATAAATAGGGTCATAGGGAACCCATATTATAGTAGGGAGGGTGGAAAAAAGGAGAGGATAGGTGACAACATCTATGAGAGATTTTGGGAGTTGGTAATGATGGAAAGGACATTGACGAAGGTGAGCGTACATGTCTAGATTGATACAAGATCAGAGAGACAAGGTGAAGTTCAATTGGTGGTTAATATTGTGATTAAAATGGAGGAAGGTGAACCACATTGGCTTGATGAGGTTCAGAAAAGCATGCATGAGGTGGTTAGAACAAAATCCAAGCATGAGAGGCTTAAGTAGAGAAGTAGGGAACCATCGGTTATGTTCATTGGTAAGTTTCGATTGGGTTTGGGTAGGCACTATTGTTCTCGGTGTGTCCTCTGGTTGGAATTTCGATATTATGGTGGAGCATATTGGTAAAGAATCCCGAGATACCACCTAGTATTTCCCATCTGTAATGGTGTATATTACACTTGTCATTTCACCTCACTGGTATAGTGGTTGGAATTTTCACATCACAGGAGGAAGACCAGTTCATAATCTCGACATAAAATCTATTTTGGAAATTATGTCTCAATGATATAGCAATAGCCAAGGTAAAAAATAAATACAAGCATGGGAAAGGGCTCCCAAACTCAAGCCAAGAGAGAGGTTGAAGAAGCTAAGGTGTTGTACATGAAATTTCCTCGAATAATATTACTAAGAAAATAGAGAGGAAAGAAATGCAAGTTAAGATAGAACATGAATACCTACATCCTTCAAATATTGAGGAATAAATGGGGCATTAGGTATATGATGTGGGGTCTTCCAAGACTACAGAAATCAAATATCATAAGATAGTTACTTTATTTTGGATGATGGAGGCCATTCTAGGACAAGATCTGAAGGCATTGCAAGAGGAGCACAATGAATTTCTATTGGAACTTGATGAGGCTAGGGAGGAGATAGGGTAGTTAGATAAAAGCTCAACATTCAACTGAAGGCCAACACAGGATTGGAGTTCCAAGTCATTGCAAGTAAGGAGGAACCAAGTATCAAGGTGTCTACGATTTCATTTGCAGATGTTGATATTGTCATGTAGCTTAGGACTATATATAGTCTATGTTTTATTTATCTTTCGGTCTTCTTATGGTAGCACAATCACTATCCTAGTATATAAATTTCATGGACATATAGTTTCAGTAATTGTTAATAGATTTCAGAATGAAAAGAAGATAGCATGTTAATGATTTTATTGTATCTTGTCTCTTTTCTCTACTAGCATACCAACCATTATATGCTATATACAATTTCATTAAAAATTATTATAGAACAGGTAACTTTAAAAAAATCTATAATTGATTTATTCATACTTTAAAACTAATTATATTCTAAATTCATTATATTATGTTTAAAATTAATAAAAACATTCAATTTTTAATTTAAATTAAATATTTTATTTTTCACATCTTTATAATATTAATAATATCAAAATAAATATAAATATATACATCCAATTAAATAAAAACCTAAATTATATTCAGATATTTCAAATAGTGATTAAAATGAATCTTAATAATATTTACCAATTTTATTTTGATAATCATAATATTTGGTGCACTAGAATGGATTGCACTTAAAATATTAATTTAATAAAATGACATATCTTGTATACATATAACATTATTTGAAGATCGATTGATATTAGATTTCATGTGAAAAAACCACCTTCCTACTATTTCGAAGGAATGAAGGAAAGCTCACACATGTACAAGAAATCTTAACAAATTTCCTCACTTATGTGGATGGTAGGTTGAGCAAACCATAAGCTAGACTATTAAATCAGGTCTTGTCTTTGAGGGGGGGTGAATCAGAGACTAAAATTTAAACAATTTTTGCAAATGTAAAAAAAATAAAAATTGAACACGGTAATTTATCGTGGAACCCTAATAAGGTAAACCAACAACACTTTCCTATTATCTGCAAAATTTTGTTTTACAATATACAATAGAAGAAGATGTCTCTTCTTTTAGATCAACACCAACTGATCAGGATGCACCCACACCCTCATTCACCAGCACCAACTAGTAGGAGGAAACAACCCCCTATTTAGCCAGGTATGACTGACAAGGAGAACCTACCCATTTTGCAGGCACCAACCTGCCTTAGCACCACCCTTCCACCCTTAAATGTGATAAACCATGCACACAGATTAGAACATCAGTGACACAGTCATTTGGTCTTCATCTCCTTGGATCTGGACACTAAAGAAACTTTCTTTTCATGTAAAATTTTTATTTAAATACTTGCCTCTTGGATCGTGACTGTTGGCTACAAACACATCCATTCATCATCTAACCTTCAACCATCTAACTCTTTCATCATGCCTTTGCACTAGACACATCCTTTCATCCTTTCTGCAGCCTAGAATCCATTTTTACAAATCTATTAACAGTTTTTCTGATGCTTCCACACTTTCATTCATGTCGATGGTCTTTACGCCTCAACCATTACACATCGTCAGTCTCCTTCAAAATTTTCATGACCATCGATATGAGGTGGAAATCAGATACCGATGTTCCTTTTCAAATATCACTCCATGATTTCCGAACTAATATTTTTGCACCAAACGTTCTGCATCGTTGATCTCTTGCGAGCTCTTTTGTGATCGTCGATCTGAGATGAGATGCAGATAGCGGAATGCGAGATGCGAAGTGCAGGATCTCAAAAGCTCAAATGTTGTTTTCACACTTCTTCACATTTCATTTTCCACACCAACCTTTTTGCACTTTCGATCTTTCGCGGACATCTTTCTGACCGTTGATCACCCAGATCGCAAGATGCAGAGGACAGGTTCTCAAAATATCAAACATTGCTTTCGCACTTCTCTGCCTTTCATTTTCCTCCCTAACCTTTCTGCACTGTTGATCTCTCATGGAAGTCTTTCTGGTCGTCAATCTTCTAGATTGTAGGATGTGGAAGTCGAAAACTCAATATTTCCAAAACTTCGACCTCGTGGTTCCTCACCCATACATTCGGTCCTGTACTGTGGAATGTGGAAGTCAGAAACTTAATGTTTCCAAAAATTCGACCTCACGGTTCTGCACCCGCACTTTCGCTCCCATACTGCAGAATGCGGAAATGTTTCCAAAAATTCAACCTATCGGTTCCGCACCCGCCCTTCTACTCTCATACTACAGAATGCGGAAGTCAAAAACTTAATGCTTCCAAACCTTCAACCTCGCGGTTCCGTGCCCACACTTCTGCTCCCATACTGCAGAATGCGGAATTCGAAAACTCAATGTTCCAAAACTTCAACCACACATTTCCACATCCGCACTTCCACTCCCACACTACGGAATGCGGAATTTAGAAACTTAATGTTTCCAAAACTTCTTTTTCAAAATTATTTGCTTTTTACCTTCTGCTTTCAATTTGAACCATTGATTTATTTTAGCAGATCATTTCTGAGGCCATTGGATCACATTTTTTTTAGAACTTTTGTCTTGTCCACGTTTCTTGCGAATCTACTATCGATCGTCTATCTTCTTGTGGACTGATTCTCAACCATTTGATTTCAAAACTTAGCTAAACTACAATATTTTCACCTATATTATGCGGAACTCTCCTGCGACCATAAATCTAGTTCGAAATGCTCCTCAGTCGTTGATCTCTGATCAACCGTGGAACTTCACCCAGTCCTTCTTGCACTTAGCGGATCTTATCCCTAACCATTGGATCTTGTGCAGGAAGTTTCCTAACCATTCATTTCTGAACTAATGCATAAATTTACTCCTACACATGATTTCCTTGCGGACTTTACTACTACACATGATTTCCTTGCGGAACTTAGCTATAGTTTTAGTTTTACCTTCTAAACCATCAATCTACTTGAATCTTAGTCGTCGATCCCTGATTGAGCTCTCTGCGGGACTCCTTTGTTTTCAAACCACTGGCTCCTTCATATTCAACACATAGGATTTCTTCTCTGTAGTATTCTTCAATTCCCACCAATTCCAACCTATATTTCCATGTTGCCAACAATCTCCCCCTTTGAAATTGATGGAAACACCTAAACCTTCTACCCCTTTGACACCAATAACAAAGGATAACCTTCCTGTTAGCTCCATTATTGAGTGCAAAATTTTACTCCCCCTGAGTATGTGACTCCTTGATTTACTCCCCTTTTTTCATCAAAGGGTTAAATAACTCCCCCTGATTTTGATCACTATCTTTTGGGAGACTAGTTTGGAAGAGAAACTACTCCTAGTCTTTGTCTGAGATATTCAAATACATCTCTGTTTAGGGGTTTAGTGGATATGCCTGCAATTTGTTCTTGAGTTGGGATATATTCCAATTTGATGGTCTTCTTTTTAGCCTAATCTCTTAGATAGTCATATTTTATTGGAATGTGTTTTTCTTTGGAGTGTTGGACAAGATTCTTGGAGAGACTTATAGCACATGTATTATCACAGTAGATAACCATGGGTTCTTCAAACACTACTTTGATGTCTTGTAGATTTTTTTTCATCCATTCCACTTGTATGCAACATTCTACTGATGCAATATACTTAGCTTCAGTAGTAGATAGAGAAATTGAGGTTTGTTTCTTGCTTGTCCAGGATACCAATGATTCTCCTAAGAAAAATACTCATCCACTTGTACTCTTTTTGTTATCTACACAACCTTCCCACTCTGCATCTGAGTAGGCTTTTAAATAAAATTAATTCTTGCTAGGATACCACAATCCAATATTTATGGTTCCTTTCAAATACCTAAAAATTCTTTTCACAACATGAACATGGCTTTCTTTTGGTCCAACTTGAAATCTAGCTACCATACCAACAACTTGCTTGACATCAGGTCTTGAGGCTGTTACATAAAGTAAACTCCCAATCATTGATCTGTAGTGTTTTGGATTAACTTGATATGTTATGTTGTTGATTGAACCTTTCTGCAGTTTTTTAATAAAATTGGCTTCTTCCACATCAGATTCTTCATCATGGTCGATCTGATTTTTTTACTTTTGCTTTTTTATTTTCTTGGTCACTTTGAAGGTTTCTTCTCCTTTTGAAGTATTATCAATTCCTAGTCTTAGTTCATAGGCTGTAAGAATTCAATACAGTTCATCCATGGTAAGTTATTCTAACTTCTCTCGGTCTTCAAGGGTGGATACTTTGGCATTATCTGCCATAGGAAGTGTTCTTAATACTTTTTCACTATCTCATCGTCTGCTATTTCTGCTCCTCAACCTATGATTGTGTTGTTAAGACTGTCAAATTTTTTGAAATACTCTAAAATAGTTCATTATCCTTCATTTTTAGACCTTCATACTAAACTCTGAGTGATTGAAGTTTTGTTGTTTTCACTTTGGAATCTCCTACATATAACGTTTCCAATTTGTCCCAGAGTTGTTTTGCACTTGTACAAGATAATACTTTTGCAAGAACCTTTTTACTCACTATAGCTTGTAATGTATTGAATGATTTTGCATGTTCCCAATATTTCTTCCTATCTTCTGCTTCTGTGGGAGTAGTTTTTGGAACATCATATTCTTCTTCAACTAATGCCCAAACTTATAAACCAATGGACATCAGATAAATTTTCATTCTAATATTCCATAAATCAAAGTCTTCACCATCAAATATGGGAAATCTTATTGACATCTTCATCCGCGAATCCATAATGGTTTTACTAGGATCTTCCTTCAGTGGTTAAACTATGGTGAAGGAACCTGCTATGATACCAATTATTAAATCAGGTCCTGTCTCTAAGAGTGGGGGGGTGAACTAGAGACTAAAATTTAAACAATTTTTGCAAATGTAAAAACAAATTTGAACACAGTTATTTATCGTGGAACCCTAATAAGGTAAACCACCAACACTTTCCTGTTATCTGCAAAATTTTGTTTTCACAATATAAAATAGAATAAGATGTCTCTGATTAGATGAGCACAAACTGATCAGGATTCACCCACATCCTCATTCACCAACACCAACTCGTAGGAGGAAACAACCCCCTATTTAGTCAGCTATGACTGATAAGGAGCACCTACCCCTTTTGCAGGCACCAACCTACCCTAGCACCACCCTTCCACTCTTAAATGTGATTAACCATGCACACAGATTAGAACATCAGTAACACAGTCATTTGGTCTTCGTCTCCTTGGATCTAGACACTAAAGACACTTTCTTTTCATGTAGAATATCTATTTAAATACTTTCCTCTTGGATCATGACTGTTGGCTACAGACACATCCATTCATCACCTAACCTTCATCCATCGCACTCTTTCATCGTGCCTTTGCACGTGCTTTGCACTAGACACACCCTTTCATCCTTTCCACAACCTAGAATTTATTTCCACGACTCTATTAACAATTTTTCTGATGCTTCCGCAATTTTTTCCTGTAGATTGTCTTTCTGCACTTGGATTTCTGCCTCAACCATTTTGCATCGTCGATCTCCTTCAAACTTTTTCGTGACCGTCAATCTAAGGTGCAAATTGGATATCGAATGTGCCTTTTCAAATATCATTCCATGATTTCTGAACTAATATTTCCGCACCAAACATTCTGCACCTTTGATCTCTTATGGGCTCTTTTGTGACTGTCGATCTGAGATGAGATGCAGATAGCAGAATGTGAGATGTGGAGTGCAGGATCTCAAAAGTTCAAATGGTTTTTTCGCACTTCTCCGCCTTTCATTTTTCGCACCAATCTTTTCACACCGTCGATCTTTGAACGCAAACATCTTTCTAACCGTCAATCATCCGGATCTCGAGATGGGGAGTGCAGGTTCTCAAAAGCTCAAACATTGCTTTCGCACTTCTCTTCCTTTCTTTTTTTGCACTAACCTTTCTACACCATCGATCTCTCACAAAAATATTTTTGACCGTCGATCTTTCAGATCATAGGATGTGGAAGTCGAAAACTCAGTGTTTCCAAAACTTCGACCTCGCAGTTCAACACCTGCACTTTCGCTCCCATACTACAGAATGCGGAAGTTGAAAACTTAATGTTTCCAAAAATTCGACCTCGTGGTTACACACCTACACTTCTGCTCCCATATTGCAGAATGAGGAAGTCATAAACTCAATGTTTCCAAAACTTCGGCCTCGCGGTTCCGCACCCGCACTTCCTCTCCCATACTGTGGAATGCAGAAGTTGAAAACTTAATGTTTCCAAAACTTCAACCTCATGGTTCCACGCCTACACTTCTGCTCCCATTCTACGGAATGTGGACGTCAGAAACTCAATGTTCCAAAACTTCAACCTCGCGGTTCTGCATCTGCACTTCCACTCTCACACTGTGGAATACAGAAGTCAGAAACTTAATGTTTCGAAAACTTCTTTTTCACAATTATCTGCTTTTCACCTTCTTCTTTCAATCTGAACTGTTGATTTGTTTTAGCGGATCATTTCTCAGTTGTTGGATCTCAGTTTTTTCCATAAATTTTGTCTTGTCCATGTTTCTTACGGATCTACTTTTGACCATCGATCTTCTTGCAGACTGATTCTCAGCCGTCCAATTTCGAAACTTTGTTGAACTACAATATTTCCGCCTATCTTAAGCGAAACTCTCCTGCGACCGTTGATCTAGTTCGTAATGCTCCTCAGCCGTTGATTTCTAATCAACCGTGGAACTTCACCTCATCCTTCTTGCACTAAGCGGATCTTATCCCTAATCATTGGATCTCGTGCAGGAAGTTTCCCGACCGTTCATTTCTAAACTAATGCATAACTTTACTCCTACACACGATTTCCTTGCGGAACTTAGCTATAGTTGTAGTTTTACCTTCTAAACCGTCAATCTACTTGAATTTTAGTCACCGATCCCTGATTGAGCTCTCTACACGACTCCTTTTTTTTCAAACCACTGGCTCCTTCATATTCAACACCTAGGATTTCTTCTCTGCAAGATTCTTCAATTCCCACCAATGCCAACCTATATTGCCATGTTGCCAACAATCTTAATAATATTTACCAATTTTATTTCTTATAATCATAATGTTTGGTGCACTCGAATGGATTGCACTTAAAATATTAATTTAATAAATTGACATATCTTGTATACATATAACATTATTTGAAGATCATTTAATATTAGATTTCACGTGAAAAAACCACCTTCCTACTATTCCGAAGGAACGAAGGAAAGCTCACACATATACGTGAAATCTTAACAAATTTCCTCACATCTGTGGATGGTAGGTCGAGCAAACCGTCATCTGGACATCCAAGCGGAAACATGCCTCAACAGAATTGAACCCAAATGAATAAAATGAAATTCATCTAACCCCACCAATGAACCACCGTATCCTTAACAATGTTAATATTAGATTAAATTAAAAATCAATAATATTATTTTCTATAATTACTAAAAAATAAAAATAAAATATTTTTTGAAATAATTTTAATTTCCAAATTTTATATTATTAATAACATCGTATTTATTTATAATAAAATGTGTTTTATAAAAAAATTATATTTAAAATAATTTATTATAATTACACTCCTTTATATTACTTTTTCCATATACCTAAGGAAAAACAAAAATTGTCAATTATAATGTTCCTCGTATACCAAAAATGTCATGATCATATACCTTAAGGTAAAAAAAATAGAACAGTATACTTATTAGTCCCTACCTTCAAGTTAGGTTGGGAGGGACTCTAGCAATAGAGTTGTCATCTTTTGAATTAAAAGATTTCAGTGAATGTTGTGTGAAAGGGTGGAACAACTCTATGGGAATCTAGTGGAATCCAAAAAATTATAACCTAAGTTTAGCAGTGTCCACTTCATTTTAACCAATACAAAGCTTTGAAATTGTCATCTCTTTGTATAAAGAACTTAGAAAGTGTCATCTCTTTGTATAAAAGCATTAGAAACCTTATTTAGCCTCAAATCAAAGAAAGGTACCCTTTTGAGTTTAAATTTATGTTAACAGTGAAAATCTTCAAGCCCAAGAACCAAGAACACATTAGCAAGGATGTATAATCTTTCTTAAGAAATAAGTAGGAAGAAATAGTTGTCAACCAATTCCTTTCGTTTCTTTGCCTACTGCAATGGACTATGTCTACAAAATGTAGAACACAACTAAATGAATGATTCATCTATCATAAATTAAAGATGTTTGGTAGTATTTGAACCTATGCATGTTTTTCTTGGAAATAAAGTTCATTTACTTCATTTTTCCCTATGTTGATTTCCAAATTCCCCTTTGCAACTTTTTGAAGAAGAGATTCAATTTCCTCTCCTTTTAATTATAGCATATCTTGTCGATTGTCATATCCTTTTTTTTTTTCATTTTTCAAGTATGAAATGATGAGATGTAGGCATTTTTATACAAGATAAAAATATCTTATTAGTTAAAGGAAATCGATGTACGTGTGGATCACATCGTCATCTACCAGAACATAGGTACTCCATTAGATGTTTTATCTGTAATTTTCAGATATCATAAAAATGAAGGTAACAAATATATTTACATTTCGATAACCTAATCATGTTTCAAGTATTTTTGGCATGGCACAACCGCCTAGTATAAGACAAATACTTGGAAGGTAAAAATATTTCGAAGTTATGAGGAAATCTAATTAAATTTATGATTTACTTGGAATCCAAACCAACTTTATCGTTTTGAACTCTGTTGATAATGCGAGACATACCAGCAATATTCTCGTGTAGTTTCTTCCAATTCACCTTTTATGTCTAGATTAATCCAATTTTTGTTAGGTGCTATGTAGTTTTGCTTTATCTTCGACCTCTTATGTCTAGATTAATTCAATTTTTGTTAGGTGCTATGTAGTTTTGCTTTATCTTCGACCTTTTATGTCTAGATTAATCCAATTTTTGTTAGGTGCTATGTAGTTTTGCTACTCGAAATGATTCTTTTCTTATTATTATTGGTTACAATATCAGCAAATTGAATTATGTACTTTGGTCTTTGTTATCGGGGATCCAAAGGCTTACAAAAAGCTTGTAACAAGCGGAAACAAAATCACAGTGGTGAGGGAAGCCTCTAGGAAGCTCCGGTTCACCCAAGAGTTGGAAAACGAGCAGAGTCTCCTTCACTTTTTTGTTAAACCTACTAACAAACAACGAGCAATTAAACTCAAATGTTCCCAAAAGTACTTTGAAAGTGTTTCGGGTCACCACACAAATTACCAAAAAAAAACTAAGTAAAATTGTCAAAAAAGGGCTAATCTAGTTTTTCAAAAAGGAACCAAGGAAAGCAATCTTTCCTTGGGATCTTGGCTTGCTGTTTGGGAAGCCAATGAGATATGCACTTTTCTTGCAGAATTTAAACCTTTAAAGAACCAAAAAAGAAACTACCTTATGAGCAAGCTTTAGATCTATGATTTAGCTACTTGCAAAAAAGGAAATTTCTACACCTAGATCTATCTTTATGAAATGATATTCTTTATGAAATTACAGATCTAAGCAAAAAGACTCTTATGAACTAGATCTGACAATATATAATCAATTCGTAGAACTAGATCTGATCATAAGAGGAAGAAATAGGTAACCGAAAGATTGATTTTAATAGAAAAGAGGAAGATAAGGGGAAAGGCCAGTTGTTGAATGCATCTGCAATGGAAACTTGTTAGTGGAATATAGAGGGGCAATGCCTTCACAAAAATGTTGGATGTACAGTGGAGTAAAACTAGATCCACGGCTCGTCCAATCCTTGCTATTTGAAAGCTAAACACACAATCCTGCACAAAACCTCATGAGATCTGGATATATATATATATGAAAAAGAGACAAGAATTACATGCAAATACACTTATTAAATATGTATAATTTAAATCTTCAAACATATATGCTATGAGATACAGAAAAACAAGTAACCTTACTTTCCCAACTATACTTCTATTGATTCAGCTGAATCATTCAAGCCAGACGGGGTTCAAATGCAGAAATTGAGAGAAAAACTGGCAATATCAATCACCGCAAGACAATGCTTAATTCACACACATGAGAGAATTACACCATTTGGCCTCCAAAACTTCTTTATTCCAACAATCAAAAGATTAAACCAGTATTACAATAGCAAGGCCTTCAATCCAACTCTCACTAGCTTGGAAGAGGAAATGGCTTCTTTATTTATAGCAAAAATAGGAAATCTAGCCTAGGGGGGGCCAAGGGGAGAGAGGCTGCAGCTGCATGTGGAGTTAATCTGAGCCTGACATTGAGTGCAACTGTCAATCAGAGAGCTGATCTGCCTGACACCTCAACCTACTAACTGAAGCATCCACCAAAACTCATCTAGATGAGCCCACACGTGTGGAGGAGAGGGAGCAATTCCCAAGATTGCATGCATTAATGTACCCTTTGTTCAATCCAAATCAGCTCCCTTTGTCAAGGAATGGTTAGATCCTGTCAATCCCAAGCCGATGAGACTGATTTCAGTCAAATCGGAGCAAATCCCAATGACTTAGGATTTTGAATTTTCTCCATTATTTAATTAAATTATCAATTAAATAATCAATATTTGATTTTTAGGGATTTTTGACCTGAGTGATGGAAAAATCACTAAAAACTTAGAAAAAGTGGGTCTATGGGTTTACATGGTGCTCTTAGCTTGAAAATGAGAACCCCCATGACTGAAACTGATTATTTGGCACACTTTTATGACAAAACCAATTTTTCCAATTAGACTATTAAAAAATAGCCTAAGTTTTGTGGAAAAATTAAAATTTAAAAACTTAAAAAATTAAAAAATTAAAAACCTAGGGGGACTTAGAAATGTTCATATGACTCGACCATGATGCTTAGCATGTTTATACATTGACACATAGACTCTAATAACCTCAATAGGCCTAAATTCCAAGTCGACCACCCCATCTTTGGAGGTATCGAGTGAAAAACTCAGAAATTATCAGTCGTTTGTTCAACAACCAATAATAACTAAGAGAAAAAACACCCTGGGCTGATCGGATTGACAAATAAAGTCTAAGAGACCGAGTCTTTTACAAACACTATCATGCAAGAACATCTTATTACAACTCCCCCATGGGGTATGAACATGTGATATAGTACAACAAGCACTTCCGAAGGTCTTTTGAAGTCCGAACAAATCATCTTTGTCTGGTTCACCAAGCTCAGTTGATAAAAAACCACTAAGTAAAACTTAGGTGGTAACATATGGCTCCATCTAGGGACACATGCTTTGAATAATCTTCTGATCAAAGAAGAGGATGTGAGAACTCCAAAATCTCTGGGTCCTGCATAGCAATTAAAGTTTGTCAGTAACATTTATATAAAAGAAAGAAACTATAAAAGTAGATTAATGTACAAAATTAGTCTATGATGTACAAAAAAACAATATTTTACAAAACTAATATACAAAAGAAAAATTTCAAGGTTAGTACTATGGTACAAAACATCTATAATACAACAATATGATACATAAAATTTAAAAATACATGTAGGGCAAAGTTTAGAAATTGGCCCTAAAACCACCGATGCCAATAAAGTCATCAAACTGTCTCGGCAAAAAACATCTTGAGGAGAAAGACATTCACTGGCAGGCTTAGCCTTTCTCCCTATAGGTCATTTAGATAGAAAGAATTTGTTCCTGCTACTTCATCTATGATTTATGGCCCCAACCATAAGCTGTCGAACTTTTCGTGTTTCCCAAGTTTCTCCTGTCATTTGTCCCAACGCAAGACTGTGTCACCTACTTGAAAGGATCCAGGCCGGGTAGATCTATCAAAGGTTCTCTTGACTTTGTTTGAATTTTTTATACTTTGGTCAAGGGAATTTCTTCTACTCTCATCTAACTCGATCAATTGATTGATTCTGTTCTGAATGGCATCCTAATCTGAGTTGAAGGTCTGGAGAAGTTGATACACTAGAAGCTTTAAATGGATAGGTAAGGTGAAATCTAGGCCGTAGACAAGTTCAAAAGGGCTCCTCCCGATTGAAATTTTCTTTGTGATTCTATCGACCCATAACGCAAACTTGATCTTGCTATCACAAGCCTTTTTATTATCACCAACAATTTTCTTGATTATGGTCATTAAGTCTTTATTACTTGAATCAGCTAGACCATTTCCTTAGGGATAATAGTTGGATGAATGGGATAGGACAATGCCGTACTTGAAAAAAAAGGATGACATCTCGAAGGAAACAAAACACGGGCCCTTATCTATGATGATTCTGGATAGCACACCGAATCTTGTGATAATCTTATTATCTAAGAAATCCATGACTACAGTATCAGTTTCCTTCTTGGTGGGTATCACCTCTACCCACTTGGTGAAATAATCATTGGCGGTAAGTATCTGAGAATAACCATTGCTCGAGTTATCCCTGAACTTACCAATGAAATCAAGCCCCCACTACTGGAAAGGGGCTTGGACTACTATTAGATTTAAAGGAAAGGATTTCATTTGTTTCTTTCCAGTGAACAATTGACACTGGGGGCAAACTCTGACAGACTTGTGTACATTTGAAAATAGGTTCGGCCAATAGTAGCCTGCTCTAAGGATTTTATGGGCGGTTGTTCTTGCTGCAAAATGTCCACCACAAAATCCTGAATGGAACTCAACCATGAGTTTTTTGGACTCGAGTGCATCGACACATCTAAGAATTAAACCATCAGGGTTTCTCCAACCCAAACCATCTTTTGTTAAACAATACTTAGTTTCTTTTAACCTTAATTCTCTCCTTTTATGGCCAAGTAAATGATTAGGGCATGTAAGGTTGTGGAGGAAAAAGATGATGTCGGTATACCAAGGGTGTTGTTCTAATCTCTGAAGCTCGTTTGATACACTTTGTTCTAAATCATTGTTCTAACATATTATTCCTAACGCCTTTTCATTTCCTTGGGTCAACATCTTTGCAAGACCTTGTCCCTTAATTAACTTAGCAGGTTTTATCTCTAAATCATATTCTTGAATCTTTGAAACCCACTTACCCCTTATTCCTAGACAATCTTATTGAGACATGATATCCTTGACAGCTACATGGGGTACATACCCAATGATTTTGGAGTAACCTACATAAGTTTTGAAATGTTTAAGGGACTTGAAAAGGGCATCATCCTGTTTCTCCATGGTGGTGTACTTAAAATCTGAATATTGCAAGGCTCTACTCATAAAGGCTATAGGTTGCTCCCGTCCCTCCTTATTCTTTTGAAGCAAAACACCAGCAATGGTGTCTTCTGAGGCAAAGGAAAATATCTGAAATTCTTTGGAATAATCTAAACTAATCAAGATTGGGGACTTGGATATGGCATCTTTGATAGACTTGAAAGCATCTTTCCCTTCATCTGTCCACTCAAACTTAGCATATTTCTTTAACAACTTTTGTAGAGGATTCATTAATTCTGCTAAATTTGGGATGAATCTCCTTATGAAATTGATCTGACCATTGAAATACTGGAGAGCTTTAAGATTCTGAGGCAAGGGGACTTTCTTAATGGCTTCAACTCTCTCAGGATCAACTTTGACACCATCCTTAGACATGATGCGTCCCAACAACTTTCCTTCATCAACCCCAAATATTGACTTGGCGGGGTTCAAGGAAATACCATATTTCTGACATCTTATGAAAACCTACCTAAGATGACTTATGTGGTCAGATCTTTCTTTTGAAAAAACAGTTAAGTCATCTTGATACATTTCGATTATTTTTCGTATAAGTTATTTGAAGGCAAAATCCATGGCTCTTTGGAAGGTGGCACCAGCATTCAATAAGCCAAAAGGCATTCTTAAAAATTTATAGGTACTCCAAGGTGTGGTGAATGTAATCTTATGTTGATTCTCTTTATTTACCAACACTTGGTTATAATCGGAAAACCCATCCAACATGGACATCATTCCTGATCCCGTTACTCTTTAAAGCAATGTTTCCATGTCCGGCAATGGATAATTATCTTTAAGGCGTGATGTATTCAAATTTTTGAAATCTATACATATTCTAATTGACCCATTCTTCTTTCTGACAACAACTAAGTTGGAGCACCATAATGAATGTCTTGTAGGTGCTATGATCCATGCTGCTAACATCTTTTGAAGCTCTTTCTGCACAATGGGGGCCAACTTAGGATTTATTCGCCTAAGTTTTTGTCGAAAAGGCTTGACCTCCTTAGCCTCTTCTGTGAGGGGAATAGTATGTTGAAACACATCTTCCCAATAGGCTTTAAGTTCATCATAACTAAAGGCCAACACATCTCTATATTCTTTGATTAATTTGATCAAACTATCCCTTTCCTTTTTCGAAGTACCTTTTCCAATTTTTATTAACTTGGGTCCTTATTAGTTCCTATGTTTATTTCCATATAATCCCCAATTTTTATTTCTTCTTTTTTGTTTTTATGACAATCCTGTCCATCAAACATATTTTCAAAAGCTATAAGGCTACTCGAGATGTGATTCCTTTCATTATCCTCGCATTCTTGATACTATTTACCCTCTTGTTGATAACTAATCTTGCAACCTTCAAACTCTTGGAGATTATGGATAAATCTCAATAGTTTCTCATCATCTTTAAACACCTGCCAGTGATCTACATTATCTGGAATTGACAGCCTGAAATTAATTTCCATTTTTCCATTCCCATTAATCATTTCATCTGAAGGCTAGAGTGTGGATGCTACTACATCCAACCCGTCTTCTAACCCATTCATTTCCCTAGGGACATTTTGAATGTTAAGTGCATCAGACCATTCCATGGTGTCCCATATGGCATTTCTATACTTCCTTAATCTGTCATTTTTGCACTAATATTGATTCTTAATCTGGAGGACAACTAAGTCTGAATCACCTTTTATGTTCAACATTTTTATCCCCGTGTCTTTAGTAGTTTCCAACCCTAGAAACAATGCCTCATACTCAGCTACATTGTTTGATGCTTCAAACTCTAACCTGAAAGCAAAGTTATAGACCTTAATTGAAGGAGAAATGATCACAATGCCCGCACCCTTTCCGGCTTTGGAATAAGCCCTATCAAAGTATATTTTCCAAACTTCATCTATCTTTTCATCTTTAATGTTTTCCTTAATAGGGGCCATGAAATTTGACAATATAGCATAGTTTCCAAAGTTATGAGTAAAATGAACAAATTCATTTCCAGGGTTTTTAGGTTTTTCTACATGTTGTTTCCTTAGCTTCTCTCAGTGGAGTATCAGCCTAGTGTTTTCTAATGCAGGTATAGTAGCATATGTCCAATCCATTTGAATGTACCCACCAAGAGTTGTGACCCACTTTCTCGATAGCAACATACCCCAATTATCTGGGACATCTATCAGTACCACATCCATCGACATGTCAATGTTAGGATACCTGGCCAACTTAACATGTAGATTTAAGATTATTCCTACAACTTCAACTTCTCTTGCATCCATTGAACAAACATTGTGGTAGGGTCGAGTGATCCTTAGATTTAGATGTTCCATTACTTTCCTTGTCATGACATTTGATGAAGCACCTGAATCTAACATGCAGTTATGAAGGAGAAGGTTATCAACTAAAAGAGAGACATAAAAATGTGGGTGGTCTTCTCTTTTCGGATCAACACTGTTGAGGACTATAGGCATATCCATAGGTTCAATATGTTTGGCTTCAAATATAGCATTATTGTTAGGGGGAGGATCCTTTTTGACAATATTATGAGTTTTACTTTGACTATCCTCTATGGGTTTAAACAACTTTTCTTTTTGACTAGGAATTTTAAGGAAATCAATTGCATAAACATGAACCTTAGCATTACTTATCCATTCTCCCATGTCAATATTTGATTCAAGAATAACAAGGGGATCTGGGAGAGGAGGAGTGGTCACCTTCGGCTTGTACTGTTTAGATGGTGATGGCTTCTCCTTTCTTTGATAAATTGCACCCTTGAATCCATCCTTCTTCATTTCCTGATTTCTTTTCGGAGTAGGCATTTCACCATATAAGTTGGAAAGGAGGTCCTTCTCATAATTGTAATCCATGGCCTGCTGCCAATGCTAGTTTGATAAAGGGTATGTTTGGCCTACCATGTACACATGATCAGACTTGCTTGACATTGTTTCCTGATTACTAACCTTGGGAATTCCATTTTCTATAACTTGGTTTGCAATATAACAAGTGCTTTCTTGGTGGAAGTGATCACAAGGTCTACAACATGGAATTACTTCTTCTACCATGTTAGTTGAGTCTAACTGGTTTGGAATCCTAGGTTCTTGCTAAGGAGATTTCTTTCGATACATCTAATTCTGTTTAGGCTGAAAGTTCCTAGGTCCATTATTTCTTTCCATTGTGATTATTCTATTTTGCATATGATTCATTTGTGCAGAATGATTTTCCATAAGTTGGTTTTGACTAGTAACCAAGTTCTTTATTGTGTCCATCATCTTTTCCATGGATATTTAGAGGTTCCCTTTTCTTCTAATTTTTACCCTTCTCTTTGTTGTATGAAGTGGTTCCCCTAGTGTTACCTAGAATGTTGGACTTTCTTGAAGACTGCATATTCTTTTCTATTTTCTTGGCCAATTCTTGAGCAGTTTTTAGATTGGCCAGCTCTTTGTCTCTTAACAGGTACCTCAAATCACTAGTGAAAGATTTGATGTAGGATATGAGGATAGAGGCATCCTTTGGCTTGATGTATTTAGGGAGGTCCACAACCACACGCCTGAACTTAGTGTTAAATCCATCCATGGTTTCATTCTCCATCTTCTTTATGTTATGGAGGGAAGCAAGCAGATGTCTTGGTTCTTTCTTTTCTCCCCATTTCTTCCTAAAACCCTCAATGAATTCACTAAGAGTTTTATATGAATCATCACTTAGGTCGAAGGACCATTCTGCAGCATCATCTTCTAAGGATAAAGCAAAGAGCTTCATTTTGACATCTTCATGGTTATGGGCAACATCATTGCAATAACTGACCAGGTGCTTTTCAAACTTTCGAAGGTGAGACTTGACAGTGATGGCATTATTACCCTAAAATATGGGGAGATTTTTGATAGCATCATTTGGAATGTCATGGGGAGAACCTACTATCTAAGAAAAGTCAAGGGGTTTGAAGAATTTTGTCATTTCTTGAGATTGGTAGATATGACTCTCTACAAATATGTGATGGATATCTGAGAGGGATTGGTCTCCTAAATCTTCAAGTTTTCTACGGGAAGTCTGCCTATTCAATATTTCCCTAATAAACCTTTCAGGATTAGGGAGAGGATTGAATAATTGATGGTGGTTTCTTCAGGTAGAAATTCTTGGAGGGATGTTAGATAGTGGAGTCACCGGATGGATCAAGTTTTAATTTTTATGTTTTTTTTAAAGACTAGATCAATCAAAATTTTCATATCTTTTTAGTTGTTTAGAAAAAAGTTAAGCTAAGTTGTAATCAAGAATAAAAATATTTATCCTCGGCAACGGTGCCAAAAAGTGTTGCCGCCTTTCACACACCTGGGGGGGGACATGGCAGAAATCTTCAAGCCACTCAATGTGTCCTTGGGGGAAAGTCTCAAGTCAAGGCTATCACCTTGTTCTTGACTCCTCTGTTTAGGCTCAACTCCTAATGAAGCCAAGGGGGGTAGACCCTATTAAGTTGCTGAGGCAGAATTATTTAGTATGATGATGGTATTAAAGAGTAAGTTTTTTAGGAGTTTTGATTTAATAATTGTAAACAACAAATAACATGATGAGATAATCACAAGTAAACACAAAATGACACCCAATCACATATAGATTGAAAGAAATAAGCAGTTAACCAGTGCCTTGAAAATGGAGTAAAAAATAATTAATAGTGCTTGCAAGTGCTGGAATGAATGTTGTGCAATTGTATCTTGGTTAGTTTTAAATTAATGTGAAAATATGAGTAAATTAACTTAGGCGAGGGGACTCTAGATATACCCAGGGGGTACTTGGAGTATGTCCAAAACTAAACCTTCATGGCTACCCACAAGGAATATGTGGGCTAAATGGAGTCTTTGAGACTGTTCTTCATAATGCACCTGAAGGTGTAACAGAGATCGATGCCTCGAAGTCACTTTTCAGGAGTTCCTGCTTCCTTTTGGTATTTTTCCACTGTAACGGTTTGATCGAGGCATTGGATTTTCGCCTGAGATGGTTAATTTGGGGAGAGTGAATCCTAATTATTCTAGTCACTCATGTTTTTTTTGATGCATCTTGACTGACGGTAGGAACCACAACCAAGTGCTAAGCATACACACTGGAGTCTTGTCAATTTTAGTAAAGCTGAATGGAGTACTTGGAGTATGTCCAAAACTAAACCTTCATGGCTACCCACAAGGAATATGTGGGCTGAATGGAGTCTTTGAGACTGTTCTTCATAATGCACCTGAAGGTGTAACAGAGATCGATGCCTCGAAGTCACTTTTCAGGAGTTCCTGCTTCCTTTTGGTATTTTTCCACTGTAACGGTTTGATCGAGGCATTGGATTTTCGCCTGAGATGGTTAATTTGGGGAGAGTGAATCCTAATTATTCTAGTCACTCATGTTTTTTTTGATGCATCTTGACTGACGGTAGGAACCACAACCAAGTGCTAAGCATACACACTGGAGTCTTGTCAATTTTAGTAAAGCTGAATGGAGTACTTGGAGTATGTCCAAAACTAAACCTTCATGGCTACCCACAAGGAATATGTGGGCTGAATGGAGTCTTTGAGACTGTTCTTCATAATGCACCTGAAGGTGTAACAGAGATCGATGCCTCGAAGTCACTTTTCAGGAGTTCCTGCTTCCTTTTGGTATTTTTCCACTGTAACGGTTTGATCGAGGCATTGGATTTTCGCCTGAGATGGTTAATTTGGGGAGAGTGAATCCTAATTATTCTAGTCACTCATGTTTTTTTTGATGCAGCTTGACTGACGGTAGGAACCACAACCAAGTGCTAAGCATACACACTGGAGTCTTGTCAATTTTAGTAAATTTTAAGAGCGTGTTCTTTTAAAAAAAGAAGACTCTCCAGGAATCTCTTTCGGTCCAAGTGGACCTCAATCAAGAAATCAAGGAGGGGTTAATTTTATTACTTGCATGTAAAAAATAACAATGAAAATGGAATCAGAGATACACAACACCGGTTTTCTAATTAGTCCTACAACGCATCTCTTTCCCCTTGTGGGTCAATCGGGAAGTCATGGGGTAAGTAGTATGATTACTTTTGAATTGAAAATATGGAATAATGAAAAATGTTATCAAAGTATACAATCCTATATGTCAAGACTAAACTAGAACAGAAAAAGGGGAAAATGCAAAAAAGTGAAACGGAGGCAGATCCCCCTTGGGGGGATGGAGAGCGGGCTCGAAAGAACCTACTCGAAATGATTCCTTTTTTATTATTATTGGTTACAATATTGGAAAACTGAATTATGCACTTTGGTCCTTGTTATTGGGGATCCAAAGGCTTACAAAAAGCTTGTAACAAGCTGAAATAAAATCCTAGTGGTGGGGGAAGCCTCCGGGAAGCTTCTGTTCGCCCAAGAGTTGAAAAACGGGCAGAGTCTCCTTCTATTTTTTGTTAAACCTACAAACAAAAAGCAAGCAATTAAAATCAAATGTACCCATAAACACTTTGAAAGTGTTTCGGGTCACCACACAAATTACCAAAAAAAAACTAAGTAAAATTGTCAAAAAAGGGCTAATTTAGTTTTTCAAAAAGAAACCAAGGAAAGCAAGATTTCCTTGGGATCTTGGATTTTTGTTTGGGAACCCATAGATATATGCACTTTTCTTGCAGAATTTAAATCCTTAAAGAACGAAAAAAAAACGACCTTATGAGCAAGCTTTATATCTATGATTTAGCTACTTGCAAAAAATAAAATTCTACACCTAGATCTATCTTTATGAAATTATAGATCTAAGCAACAAGGCTCTTATGAAATAGATCTGACAATATATAATCAATTCGTAGAACTAGATCTGATCATAAGAGGAAGAAAGAGGTAACCAAAAGATTGATTTTAATAGAAAAGAGGAAGATAAGGGGAAAGGCCCGTTGTTGGATGGATCTGCAATGGAAACTTGTTAGTGGAATACAAAGGGGCAATGCCTTCACAAAAATGTTGGATGTACAGTGGAGTCAAACTAAATCCATGGCTTGTCCAATCCTTGCTACCTGAAATCTAAACACACAATCCTGCATGAAACCTCATGAGATCTGGATATATATATGAAAAAGAGACAAGAATTACATGCAAATAAACTTATTAAATATGTGTAATCTAGATCTTCAAACATATATGCTATGAGATACAGAAAAACAAGTAAACTTACTTGCCCAACTATACTCCTATTGGTTCAGCTGAATCGTTCAAGCCAGACAGGGTTCAAATGCAGAAATTGAAAGAAAAACTGGCAACATCAATAGCTGCAAGACAATGCTTAATCCACACACATGAGAGCTTTACACCATTTGGCCTCCAAATCTTCTTTATTCCAACAATCAAAAGATTACAACAGTATTACAATATTAAGACCTTCAATCAAACTCTCACTAGCTTGGAAGAGGAAATGACTCCTTTATTTGTAGCAAAAATAGAAAATCTAGCCTGGGGGGGCACGATTCCGAAGGAGAGAGAGAGACTGCAGCTGTAGGTGGAGGGAATCTGAGCCTGATCCGAGTCTATCTGAGTCCGATCTGAGTCTCACTGAGTGCAACTGTCAATCCAAGAGCTGATATGCATGACACCTCAACCTGCTAACTAAAGCATTCACTAAAACTCATCTAGATGAGCCCATATGTGTGGAGGAGAGAGGGAGGGCACAATTCCCAAGATTGCATGCATTAATGTATCCTCTGTTCAGTCCATATCAGCTCCCTCTGTCAAGGAATGGTTAGATCCAGTCAATCCCAAGACAATGAGACTGATTTCAGTCAAATTGGAGCAAATCCCAATGACTTAGGATTTTGAATTTTCTCCATTATTTAATTAATTTATCAATTAAATAATCAATATTTGATTTTTAGGGATTTTTGATGTGAGTGATGGAAAGATCACTCAAAACTTAGAAAAATTGGGCCTATGGGTTTATATGGTGCTCTTAGCTTGAAAATGAGCACCCCCATGACTGAAACTGATTATTTGGCCCACTCTTATTACAAAACCAATTTTTCCAATTAGACTATTAAAAAATAGCCTAAGTTTTGTGGAAAAATTAAAATTTAAAAAACTTAAAAAATTAAAAAAATTAAAAACCTAGGGGGACTTAGACATGTTCATATGACTCGACCATGATGCCTAGTATGTTTATACATTGACCCATAGACTCTAATAACCTCAATAGGCCTAAATGCCAAGTCGACCACCCCAACTTTGGAGGTATTGAGTGAAGAACTCAGAAATTATCAGTCGTTTGTTCAACAACCAATAATAACCAAGGGAAAAACACCTTGGGCTGATCGGATTGACAAATAAAGTCTAAGAGACCGAGTCTTTTATAGACACTATCATGCTAGAACATCTTATTACAACTCCCCCCATGGAGTATGAGCATGTGATACAGTACAACAAGCACTTCCCAGAAGCACATCCGAATGTCTTCTGAAGTTCGAACAAATAATCTTTGTTCGGTTCACGAGGCTCACTTGATAAAAAAAACACTAAGTGCAACTTAGGTGGTAACAGTTACCTTTACTCTCGTTTCCTTTTTCTTTCCTGCACGTAATAATTTTCATAATCAAAACCCACTACCTTCACCTCTCCCACTAAAGCTCACGTTGCTAAGGGTCTTTTTCTTCGGTTAGGGTGTAGGATTGGCCTTGGAACTCAATCTTTGTTTTGATATACGTGAGCTCGAACTATCTCTATAGAAATAGGCCATATCTCTTTAATTAAGAACCTCAAACTGAATCTGTATCAAATTTAAGGGAGACTATGAAATAATGAACAAAAGAAAGAAGCCATCGCTAGAGCAATCTCTCACTGTTTGGTTGTTGAAAAGTCTCTTCAGAAGAAGCACTTTTCCAAATCCACCCTTGCCAACAATACCAATGTGGAAGAGAGAGTTGACATTTCATTGATCAACCCTCTCTTTCCCTGCCTTTCTATGGAAAAAAAAAATGTTAAACAAGGAAAAGAAAAAAAAATTGTTGCCATGCTTATGTAAACTGTCAAGCTTTTGAAAACTAGAAACATATCTGTATGATATTTCCAAATGGATTTTCTTTGGATGCATGACAGAAATATTGAAACTAGTTGAATTTTTGGATTAAGGAAACAAGTCCCTGTCTATGGCCAAGAGCCTTTTTCATGCCACGGTCTTTATCCCTCATACACATTGCTTCTCAACTTCGCAACTCCTAGCATAATCTACAAAATTGTCTTGTTTGATCTACTCATGGTGTAAATGACTTAGGGTTTTTGTGTGTTAAATACATCTATGAGTTGGTGTAGAATTTGGCCTATACCTAAACTCATTTCATGCTTGCAAAATATGATGTGAAGAACCTCCTACAATAAACAATGAGAATGCAAAAATATTGGAGCACAAAAGATATTTTATTGATCGCAGGACACTTCGAGGGGGCAACCTCCTTTGAGCAAGCTCAATACAAAGTAACTCTTTTCGTGATTTCATTAGCTTCAACACATACTTATATACTAAGTCTAATCTAAACAAATATTACTCCACATGAATGTGGGATAATGCAACCTATTAACTAGACGACTTAACAACTATTACTTACTCCCCATGAATGTGGGATAATACATCATACTAATGGGACGACTTATAAAGCATATGCATCCGACAAAATATACCAACAAAATAAAGAGGGCGGTTGACACGGGTTCATAACATCCCCTCCCTCTTAGAAAGAGATTTGTCCTCAAAGCTTTAGATGTGGAAACTGTTGCTGAATCTGAAGGAGTGATTCACATGTAGTATCCTCTGGTTGCATGCTGTGCCATTGAATTAAGACCTCGGTGATGGCCCGAGAGCGAAGATGACGAGTGTGCTGATTGAGGATGGCCTTTGGTTCCAAAATTATGGATCCTTCCATATCCAACTCTGGTAAAACAGTTTGTCCTTGGATGTTGGTGCCAATCACTTTCTTGAGACAGGAGACATGAAAGACTGGGTGAATGCGAGAAGAAGGAGGAAGTTCCAATTTATAAGCAACAGACCCAATCTTCTGAAGAACTTTATATGGCCCATAGAACTTTGGAGCCAACTTCTGATTCCCTTTGATTTTCAGGGAGGATTGCTTATAAGGCTGCAAATGAAGAAAAACCATACATGCACTTGAAAGGTGCGCTTAGAATGGTGTTGATCAGCTTGCTGCTTCATGCGATTTTTGGCCATGTGAAGATTCTCTTGCAGAATGTGAAGAATCTGATCATGGTTGCGCGTAACCATGTTAACTGCCTGAACTGGGGAACTATGGGGGTGTATGGAAGGAGCACTAGGGGTGGCTTCCCATAAACAGCTTCATACGGAGTCATTTTAGATGCAGTATGGTAGGAAGTGTTGTACCACCATTCAGTGAGAGGGAGCCACTTTGCCCATTGATGTTGTTGTTCAGAGGTGAAGCAACAAAGATAAGTTTCCAAGCATTTGTTGGTGACTTCAGTTTGACCATCTGTTTGTGGGTAATATCCTGAACTCATTTTTAGTTTGGTTCCAGTGAGGCAAAAGAGTTCAATCCAAAAATGACCTGTGAAAGTTGCATCGCGGTTTGAGACAATGGAAGAAGGGATGCAATGAAGACAGAATATCTGGTCCATGAAAATTTGTGTGACTAAGGAGGCAGTGTATGGGTGGCTGAGAGCACAAAAATTACTATATTTGGAGAGTCGATCAACCACAACCAAGATTACGGTCTTCCCGCCAGGTTTAGGGAGCCCATTGATGAAATCCATCAAAATATCTATCCAAATACTTGTAGGGATGGGCAAGGGTTCGAGCAAGCCTGGGAGGAGTGTAGTTTCACCGTTGTGGTGCTGGAAGGTATCACATTCAGCAACCATCTGTTGAAATTCTCATTTCATTCCCTTGCAAAAGAAGTTACATCATTCCCGCTCATACGTTTTGAGGAACCTAGAGTGTCGTGCTGCTGGAGAAGCATGGAGTTCATAGAAGACAGCCTGGTGAAGATCTGTTCCCTGGGGAAGCACCAAGCGACCCTTGTATCTCAGAGAAGAACCATCCCAAGAGTAATGTGGTACAAGAGAAGGATTATTAGCCAACTGTTGGATGATTTGAGATAAGGAAGAGTCATTGACATAGCATTGCTGAACAGAATGTAACCAATTTGGAATAGGCATAGAAATTGCTGAAAGAAAAGCTGGTCATCAAATGTGCATGAAAGAGCATCTGCCACAAGATTGTCCTTACCCTTCTTGTAAGTGATCTCGTAGTCATAACCCATGAGTTTGCTAACCCATTTTTGTTGTGTTGGGGATGAGAGGCATTGTTCCAGGAAATATTTTAGACTCTGGTGATCAGTCTTGATGCAGAAATGATTCCCTAAGAGGTATGGATGCCACTTTTGTACGACATGCAAAATAGCTATCATTTCCTTCTCATATGTAGAGGTAGCTAAATTCTTACCAAACAGGGATTTGCTGGTGAATGCAATGGGATGTTTGTCTTGGAGGAGGACAGCACCAATTCCATTGTCGCAAGCATCACTCTCAATAGTGAAGGGCTTGGAAAAATCAGGCATAGCTAGAATAGGTGTGGTACACATAGCTTGTTTCAGTTTCTCAAATGCACACTCAGCAGCAGGTGTCCATGCAAAAGCATCCTTTTTCAGTAGAGCTGTTAATGGAGCTACAATCTTTCCATAATCCTTGACAAACTTGCGGTAGTATCCAGTAAGTCCCAAAAACCCACAAAGGTTCTTCAAGGTTTGAGGAGGTGGCCAAGTTTTCATGGCAGCGATTTTGGTAGGATCGAGATGAACCCCTTATGTTGAAACAATATGCCCGAGATACTCGACTTCCTTCTACCCAAAAACACATTTAGATTGTTTGGTATAGAGATGATGATCACAAAAAAGTTGTAGTACAAGATCCAGATGTTGGAGATGCTCAACCCAGGTTTTACTATAGATGAGGATATCATCAAAGAAGACAAGAATGAAGTTTCACAAGTAGGGATGAAATATTTTATTCATCAATGCCTAGAACATGGAGGGGCATTTGTGAGGCCAAATGGCATGACCAAAAATTCATAATGGCCATCATGTGTGCGGAAAGCTGTTTTAGGGATATCATTCGCATGGACCCGAATTTGGTGATACCCAGAATGAAGATCCAACTTGGAGAAAAAATGAGCACCATGGAGCTCATCTAGAAGCTCATCAACAATAGGAATGGGAAACTTATCCCTGATTGTGATGTGATTAAGTGCTCGAAAGTCGATGCAAAGGTGCCATGACTCATCTTTTTTCTGGACTAGAAGGACCGGTGAAGAGAAAGAACTAGTTCTAGGGCGAATAACACCTTGCTTTAGTAAGTCGCGAACAAGCATCTCAATTTCTGTCTTGTGGTGAAATGGGTAGCGATAGGGCTTGATGTTGGGAGGGACACTTCTAGGAAGGAGCGGACTACGATGGTCCTCGGGTTGGGAAGGTGGAAATCCCACTGGCTCAACAAACACACATGCATATCGATCCAAAATTTGTTGGAGATCCAAGGGAGGAGTTGAGACTGCTGAAGGTTGCATCTGAATGAAATGGAGTTGAGCGATGACACCATGTGAACTTTTCTTAAGAATCTTTTCCATGCAATGCGAACTGATGAGGCTGAGAGACCCTGGTTGGAAGCCCCACAATGTGTGTTTGGTACCATTGATTGAAAACTGCATCCAAAGTTCAGCAAAATCCCATAAAATGGGTCCAAGTGTGCGTAACCATTGAGCGCCCAAAACCACATCACATTCGCCTAAGGGCAAGGCAAACATGTCAGCGTGCACGTTATAATCCCCCATAGATATGCGCACATTAGGACACTTCCCTTTGCAAGGTAAGGTGCCACCATTGGCAATCATGACTTCAAAGCTGGAGCAAGGATGGATGAAACAATCAGCCTGTTTGGCGATCCTCAGGTCAATGAAGCTGTGAGTGCTACCAGAATCAATGAGTATTGTAAGAGGGAGTTTTTTGAAGAACCCTCTTACCCACATGGTTTGTGGGGTGGTGACTCCGGCTAAGGCATGGAGAGATATCTCTGGTTGGTCCTCTGGAGCAGGAAGTTTTTGAATGTCACCATCATCATCTGTAGGATTCTGAGCATCATAAAAAAATTTAGGTGCTGGTGGAGATTCCACATCCAAGAGATAGAGCTTTTGCTCAACACATCTATGTCCCTGGGTGAATTTCTTGTCACAATTATAACAAAGCCCTTTTTCTCGACGTTCCCGCATCTCTGCTTCAGACAAATGCTTGATAGGAGTGGTTCTAGGAGTTTGCAAATTTTGGGTTCTTTGAGGAACCAAAGGTCTGAATGGAACAAGAGTGGATTTGGAGTGTTGTTGAGCCCGGATCTTGTCCTCTGCTAGCTTAGCTAACCCGAGGGCTTCCATCATTGTGTGGGTGAAAATTTTTTTAACCTCAGAGCATAATGCATCCTTCAGACCACTGATAAAACAACTAAGGTAGAATGCATCAGGCAATCCCTCGGTGTGATTGGCGAGTTTCTCAAATTTTGTTTGATACTCCCACACAGTGCCAGTTTGGCGAAGTTTGGTGAGTGTTCTTGTGAAGTCATCAAAAGCACTAGGACCAATTCGTTGCAAGAGGAGTTTGGAAAAATCTGTCCAATTTGGCTCGACATGAGCCTTGATGTACGAATGGAACCATTAAAGTGCTTCATGTTCCAAATTAAAGGATGCAAGGGAGACTTTATTGAAATCAAAAGTGCTATGCAGACTGAAATATTGTTCTGCCCTATAAATCCATCCAGTCGGATCATCACCATTGAAGCGAGGAAAATCCAGCTTCAGCCCGTGGTAGTGGCTAAACACTGAAAACAGTGTCTGCAGAAGACTCAGGTTGGCAGCGGTTGTCCATGGGTGAATGCTGACGATTGAGGCCGAGAAATTTTTGATCTAAATCCTCAAGTTTGGACTTGATGACGGCAAGTTCTTCTTCCATTTGTTTATTTGCTCCGGCATGAGTAACAACCATAAGCAGGTTTTTTTTTTTAAAGGTAATGGGTAGAAAAACAAAAATGGAGAGGGTTTTAGAAAAGGAGATTTTTTATTTGGGAAAAATTTCGGGGGTTAGTTGGGGTTTTACAGGGTTTTGGACACTTTTTTAGGGACAAGAAGTAGAAAATGTGAATTTCAGAGGTGGGATGAAGGAATTGGAAAATTTGTCAGAGAGGGACAAGGAAGTAGAATTGGAAAATGAACACTGTGGAAAAATTTGAAGACGATTGGGTGAGAATAAGAGAAGTTATGACAAACTTTAAAAATTGACAAATGTGGAATTTCGGCCTTAAGGAAGTGAAATTGGGAATAGGGTCCTCAATGAAGGAATATGCAGAAAGGTATTATGGGGGTGACAGTGAAATTTCAAGGGAAACAGAGCTAAATCAAGGAAGATATGGCTGAAAAACAGAAATTATACTCCATTTTTTTTTTAAGAACTGATTTGTGGTTTGTGGCGGTGCTAGAAGCTGTGTTTTATCAAATGGAGTAATTGATCTGTGAAAATTCCGAAATTCTGCACGTTATGATATGTGAAAATTCTGAAATTCTGCACGTTAGCAATTGTAAATGGACCCCAGGTATATTTGGCTTCCTATTGGTTCAAAGGTAGTCACTCGGCCACTAAAGCTGTCTCAGGCTTGAGTATTGGGGCAGTACCCCTCATTTCATGGCGCAGGTAAAATTGCTAACCGCTTGGCAAAAAACGACAGCTCTTTGGTTTTCCTCACGGATGGGAATCTAGTTAATCTGGTGGGGGTCGTTGCCCTTTTCACTTGGCAGGTCCTCTCAATGGCCAGCTACTTTGGGGTTCCTGTGGCACTCCTCACAATGAGTTTTAGGGCTATGCCTAAGTACTTCCCACAGTTAAGTGGATAGGGTTTAATCCCTGATTCGGATGAATAATATTGCTACAAGAAGAAGAACAACTATAAGGCTCACAGCGCCAGGAAGCATGGCAGAATTTTTTTTTTCCTGAAATTCCACCCAGTGAGCCCAAGAAAGTGCTCTGATACCAAATGTGAAGAACCTCTTGCAATAAACAATGAGAATGCAAAAATATTAGAGCACAAAAGATATTTTATTGATCACGGACCACTTCGAGGGGGCAACCTCCTTTGAGCAAGCTCAATACAAAATAACTCTTCCGTGCTTTCATTAGCTTCAACACATACTTATATACTAAGTCTAATCTAAACAACTATTACTCCACATGAATGTGGGATAATGCAACCTATTAACTAGACGACTTAACAACTATTACTTACTCCCCATGAATATGGGATAATACATCATACTAATGGAACGACTTACAAAACATATGCGTTCGACAAAATATATTAACAAAATAAAGAAGAAGGTTGACACGCGTTCTTAACATGTGATGCTACTTGGACCCAAACGAAAACATAATGATCAATACGAGACTTAATGATCAATACGAGAATCCATGAAAGAAAAATATACATTTTATATTCTCAATGGTACATATGGAAGAAAACTCTCTCAAAAATTTGGTTTTCCACAAACTTTGGTAATATACATGCATTACATCCACATAGGTTCCTAGGTTGATTTAAAGCCTCAAAAACTGCGCACATATGAAGAAAAAGGAGATATGATGTCATGTAGAAACATGTTGTTTTACCATTCCCAAGAACATTGTCTTTATGTATATTGCCAGCAAGGATGCACGCAATGAAATCCACTCAGTTTAACACAATGTTGTGTTAGCTTGGTGGCTGGCGGATATAGAGGAGTCCGCTGCAAGGACAAGCAATATCAAGGAAATAAAGGAGTGGTATATAGGACCTTACCTTAGTGTGTGAGTGGCACCAATGATTAACAATACTTTATACCGTTAGAGATGCCTACAATTAAACTTCAATTCATTTCACTTCAAATGAGTAAAATCCAATTGGCACGACATGATTTTCACTTCTTCCTAAGTTCTATTAAAAACAACAAATATTTGTTACACCTAAATTTCTAGAGATTATTCACCAACTTGTAATGAGTGAATTGGATATAACAAAATGATCACCTTTTGACCAAATCACGTCCGGCTATATAGGTTATATTGAAACAAAAAACTTGTCAGCGAAATGGACGGCATCACTTGAACTCCAAATGAAAATAATAACCATGAACACATCACTCCAAATGGAAGCGAAGGAATCCTAGTATAAATTTAATGGTACCATTTTATTTTATTAGTGCAATTATGACTATTTTTTTTTGTTGTCATGCTCATAATACTTGTGCATGTTTTTTAAGGTTTGCTTCCATTTTTCTTCAAACCTAGGTTCTTTTCTTTTATCATTAGTGTGTATGTTTTTTAAGGTTTGTTTCCATTTTTATCTAAACCTAGGTTCTTCTCTTTTATCATTAATGTGCATGCTTTCAAACGTCTTTTTCCAACTTTACCTTAGTATTAGGTTTTGTTTTACTAAACAAGTGTTGCGTGGTAGCGAATACCTGTCGAGGTTGGTAGGTTGAATCTTCAAACAAGCTAGCATTGCTCTAGTTTGGATGCCTTGTTCTAATTCATGCTTAAGATAAGACTAACACGCTTAAGATAAGACTAACATGTATGATAATTGACGTCCTTTCTGCTACTCTGTATGGGTTTCCTACATAGTTTTCTAGAAGTAATGGGTTGAAGGATTAGGCTACTGTAGAAACAAGTGATGAGAGTGGTGAATGAATTAGGCTATTTATTTATTTTAGCTCTTATTCAAACGAAGTTATCTTTAAAGATATGTCGTGCTTTGTTAACTCTTGGTAAAAACATGGTATAGTTCTGGAACCATGTTTTCCAGCATGACAAAGTATGGATCATGCATGTAAATTTCAGTATATTTGCAAGTGGAATTTTTGTTAACACAAGCATCCATGTGAACTCTTACTACTAAAACGAAAGCATATACAAATCTCCCTATAAGATGAAGAAAGAATAACAAAAAGTACTTAAGTGAGTAGATAATTATAAATGAACGAATGAATTGAGAAACCTTGAGAAATAGACATGTGCTTGAATATTTAACATATAAAACAATTGTGTGCTGAAGTGAAGGCCATTTTCGTTGTACTAGTGAGATATTTTATTTTCGTAACCTCTAAGTTGTAAAATAAACGTCCAATGGCCTTATCTTATCTGCACTGTCATCGAGTTAAACCTCTGTGGCATCAAAGGTTTAGTTTAGGCAGATCCTTGGATATGCGAGGAAATCAAAATGAAAAACTAATTGTTGATCATTCATAGCATTATATGATGGATGGCATTCTGACATATGTCACTGGTCAACACCAACAAGAGTAAAGGCAATGCCCAAAAGAACACCTGAGGAGGAACGTGTTAAATACTAATGCATCATTGTTCACACCAGTCAAGGTGTTAAGGAAGGTTATCATGTACATCGCTGTTCAGAGTCTGCCCATATATTGAAACAAGTTTCTATTACAACACCAAGGAGAAATCTTGTTAATTCAATGTTTATTGTGGAAGTCAATGACTAGTTTTCATTATTTATTGTAAATTTCAAATAGCTTTCATCACAACCACATGTCTTTCTAGCTCAAGCTCCAAAGTGATTTGGGCATGGATGGTAAAGAATGCACATTCCTTGTCAACAAAATGTAAGTTAGCTTCGGAATAGTGATGATTCTTGCCTTGTTACAAATAGGTAATTCATCCCATGGCATGACGTACTAGAAGAGCATAACACAATAGTGTTGTTGTTGCTTTCATATTTGAGGGAAAATGAGATGCTATGACCTTGTAAAGACACTGGAATTATCCAAACAATATATACCTGAAGATTTACAAAAGTTTGTTGATGAATTTATAGCTAAAATGAGTAAAGGAACTAAGCATGCTTGTGATAATGGATGTGGCAGTAATGGCTTCAAGCTTTATGAAGAAGGAAAAGAGCCTAGACTAAAGAGAAAAACCAAATAATTTAAAATTCATTTTTTTAAAGATAAATTCAATTCAATTTATTTATTTGTTTATTTTTTATATCTAATATATATATATAGAAATATACTTATAATGATAGTTTGGAATTAGTTTTCTAAATCTATATATAAAAAATAAGAGCTAGTAATCTATTCACTTCTTTTTCATGTCAATTTTCAACCTTGTATTGAATACATGCGATATAAAGATTTTTAATATCCTTTAATTGTATTGGTAATAAAGCAATATACATAATATAGATACGATGGTTGTACATAACCTAAAGACGGTGGTTGTTGCAAGCTAAGATTTGTAAGTAGAACGGCGATATAAATTTATGATTTTGTTAATTTCATACTTGTTAGAAAGGAAACTAACCATCTATTTCTCCGTCCATGTAAAAAGTGAAAAACACTAACTCGTTTAAAACCGAAAACATTTGACAACATAAGACACGCTATAATAGCCAACTCTTTTATCATTCCACTAATTTTAAACGATATTTATAAAATTCTTTGAATTTTATTTTTGATTAATTTTTAAAAGATCTCTTAATTATCTAAACGAAAATGTCTAAAAATGTGATAAATTATTTAATGAATGGAAAAATGATCATACATTAAAATTACTTTTCAATTGTTGCAAAATTTAATTGAAAAAAGCAACACATAAATGTTAAGATGGAAGAGTTAAACATTTTCAATAGAAAAACAAGCCTCACGACTCATTAAAAAATGAAATAAAATCATCTTTGTAAATTAAAAAATATTTGTATAGTCTTAAATAATATCCTAATTATTTGCTAGTTAGAGTGCTGCAGTTTCATAATTCTCATTCTCATGCTGCTGCAAACTTAAAAAGTAAAAGTGATAATTACGTCGATAGGTTATTCAATGGTATTTTGGGGGATGGACTTGCTTGAGCGGATCATTAAGATCCTGCAAATCCCGCCAAGTGGATGCTCTAGATCATCTCAATCGTCTAGATGCTCTAGATCATCTCAATCGTCTGATCTTTTAACTAATAGTTTAGAGGTTTGTTTATAAATTTTTTATGGAAATGGCGTCCACCTAATGGCGGTTAAGGCTGCAATGTGGCAGGATGCAGCCCTTCCTCGTGGTGGAGGTTACGCCCACTAATGCGTAACGGCAATCCATGGCAAATCGCAACAACCTCTCTGGTGGTTTCAGGAATGCAACCGTGACCATTCCTGTTCTTAATGTTTTGGCTCATTTGGATGTAGTTTCCTACTGATACGGTATCGTTTGTGAAATGCAGACGGGAACAGCCAACTGTGAAATGCAGACGAGAACAGCGGGCTAATGCGAGACAATTCGCTCCAGTTACTGCTGCCTTTAATTTCTTGCTGCGCTGCCAGGATGCTTCTTCAATCCCACATTGACGATTTGTTTTTCGTTGCAGATATAGTGGACACCTGTTCTCGCTTTGATGATAGCATGTACGAAGAGTCATAATAGAGATAAGCGCTTTTTGTGTGTTTTATTCTTGAACTTTTTTTGCCTGCTGCCATATTCGTGTACGCTGCTTTTTTACCTGTATTTGATTGCATTGTTGAACAGATCAACTAATATGTTCCGGGGCAAACAGTCGGTGCTAGATATATGTGAAGAGACCCAGTGTTTAGATCACGTGGCTTCTCTCTCTGTGCAAAGACGCGCAAGGTAATGGATGATGAGAACACCGAAGGCTATTCACCAGCCATTACTGTGAATGGAGATAACAATATCAAAGTTTGGCGCTATCCCCTTTGAGCTTTCTTTAGCCTAGAAACCCTAACACTCTCTTCAAGCTGTCTCATTCACTCAGGTTTGTTTTGGGTGCCTAATCTCCCTTAATATTGGCGCATAGACCAATTTAATGCAGTCCTATGTAAGAAGGGATTTGATACTTATTAACAATTCTTTTGTGCAGGAGTTATAATACGCCAAACCAGGTCACATTGAAAATATTTCAAGCGCCTTGGGTGGATTACAACGACGACTCCATGATGGCCACTTTTGCAATGAAAGAATTGATGACAGGTCTTGGTGTCACATAACTGAAATAAAGACCGCCGAGGAGAAAGTTCTTGATCAGGATATCGCATCTTTTAATAAACAATCTGTCAGTTACAAATCTTCGAATCTGGAAGAATACATGGCACCAAATATCAATGACAAGGTGTTTTAGTGGAAACAAATTTAGTTAACAATAATATGCATGTTTTCTCTGTCATAGAAAAATCTTCATCGGTTGTCTGGCCAGGAATACCACTTCAACTATGTATTTGTATGCTCCTTCAAGCTTTTAGCGGTCACATTTTTAAGGGTTTACAGGGTATCTAATATATTGACGCTGTACTGTACTGCTATAGACGGTTTCATACTCAATTTAAGAGATTTGATGTTTTCCAAAGCTATAATTGGATTATTAAGTGGAATAGTACTTTCATGAAAATTTTGTCCTATTCTTAAATTGGTGTTGTGTTTTTGGCTTTTTCTTTGTTTTGATGGTCCTTAAATTGTAGTTTTATTTTACAGTTATTATGAAAATATGTTGGATTTCCCGCATGCGCTTTTACAAAACATTTCAGTGAGTATGGGGAACTTTGACGAAAGGCCAAAGAAAAATATATTTGTGGGTGGTATACTTACCAATTACGGAAGGTTGGTGAACTATTACCAATTTACAGATCTTTTGTCATTATTTTCAACTCTTTCATATCCAAGATGGGATGAATGTATGTTGATACGGTGCATTTACTATAGAATTTCTGCTGTAGCTCGTCTTACAGGGAGTTTGTAAGGAATATAGCTGTGGTCGGACATGTTTCGGTCTGGCTGTAGTTGTTTTCTATTTGTTGTTATCGGAATGCATATTTAATTTAAAAGTGTAGCTTTAGCGAAATTTATGCTAACCGAAATTCCTATATCCTACATATGAGTTCGAGGACTACTTTTCCAAGTTTGGCAAAGTTGCAGAGCATCAGAGTATGCGGGATCGAAGCACATACGTTAGAATTTTGTAATTATATATGGATTTTATTTAATAAGAATAGTTTTTATTCTAATAATTTTTAGAAATACTTTCTATATATATATTTCAATATTATATCTTTATTATAATGTTTTAATATTTTTTTAATTTATAGAAAAATAAATTATTTAAATAACTAAAAAAAATGTTGACTTAAATTTTCATTCATTTATTTCAACTACTAAATATTCATATTTTATAAAAAATAATAAAAATAATTACTATATAATAAACTATTATATACAATGAATTTTTCATTATTAATATATAATAAACTATTTTATATGATGTGCAATGAAGCATTGGAGTTTATATTAGACATTTATGATTTGTATATGACAATTGAAAAAGATAAATTTGTTTGCCAGCTGTAGTGACGGAATGTCTTTTTTTATTTTTGCATCTAGAATATTCGAAAAACAATATTGTTCCATTTTTCCTTAGTCGGTGCCAAGGCTGATCATCATAATAAATTGATATGGGCAGTAAAAACCACCACAACCTCCTGTCAAAGGTTCATGGGTAGAGCATTTGTGAAGGGTAGGTAAGTTGGATAAAAGATAGGTCCTGTGAGTAGTAGTCCAGTCGCGTATCCCGGGATCCTGGCTAAGTAAGCAAGCCAAGTTTCAATCGCATCCTTTCTTTAACCTTACTATGTAATAGGAGTAGCCCCATTTCTTATTACATTTCATTATTCCCCTCCCTGTAGCAGATATATTCTTGGCATCAATTCTTGAAGGATTGTCTGGCTTAAACATAGTAACCCTATAATAGGCAGGATCGCGTTGATTGCCTTTAGGTTCAGCGGGAACCCCGCTGTTTGCTATATTTATTACAGGCTTATATAAACTTTAATTTGCTAACACATGCCTGCTGATCCTACTTGCTGCCTTGCCAATGTAGGTATCTTGCTTACTTACGCTAGGGATTAACAACTCAAGTACACAATGTGCCATACTCACAGTCTTTGCTAGAACCTCTGCTCAATCTATAAGCTATAGTCATAGAATCACCTTCATAGAACTCTAGTCTTTGCAGCTAGTCAGTGCCAGTTGTCATTGCCGATAGCTAGCAGTCATTGCCTCGATCCACAGCCAGGAGTAGCCTTAAGGGCATAGCCAAGTAGGTCCTATTCAATGCTGCCAATCAGAGCCAGTAGTAAATCTTACTTGCTCATTGCTGATAGCCGCTAGTCTTAACCAGGAGTCATAGACGATAGACAAGAGCTGGTTGCTTGTTGCTTTTTGCCGGTAGCAGATACTTTTGCCAGGAGTCTTCGCCGATCATAGACAGAAGGTCATTGGTCAGAGGGTCCGAGAGGAAAGCTTTGCTAGTCATTGCCAGGAGATTGCCAGAGTCAGCATTGCCGATCATATCCACCAAGTACAGATGCCATTAGACATAAACCAGTCAATATAAAACGTGCTGCTTACGTACATTGATTCGCCATTCGAGGTGCGTCTCTCGACCGTTAGGGAGAGGAGCTTGAGGATTTGTTTATGCCCACCGGGAGTATTCAACCGGGGTATAATGAGAAAGGAAAGGTGCAAGATAGCCAAACTGCCTGGATTTATTTGATCGATGCCCAGTATATATATACTTTCATCCCGTGTTTAAGGCGGACAGGGTTTATGGAATGATCTCCGGACAGCAAGCGGAGGGGAAAAAGATTGCTCCTATTGATCCACCGAATGAGTCATCCTACCAATATATAAATATACTTAATTTGTTATTTCAAATTTGACATTATACACCATTCGAAGACAGACATTATTGCCTCAAGGCATCATTGCCAGAAGGTCATTCCCACCAGCTGGTCAGCCAATAGCCGTTATCCAGTCAGAGCCTATAAAATATATATATATATATATATATATATATATAATAGAGAGGTCCTTATCACCATACCAGAAAGAGCTCATTATCACTAGCCAATATATAAGGAGAGAGATGTCCCCTATCGTTCATAATACATAAGAGAGGATATGTACCCGCCATACAATAGAATGGCTAGACGTGTTGCTAAAGTAAGACATATAAGCTCGTGGGTGGGGCTTTAGGAGCATGCAGTTAATGGCTTATATGCGCGGGTTAATGGGGCTTCAGTGAATGGTTGCAGTGAACAGCTTCGTGCAGGCAGTATAATGGTTGGGTTATTTCTTTGAATGAGTTATACGTGCTATGAATGGCTTCTTTGAACAGCTTCTAGGTGAGTTCCCCAAGTTCTCAACAGACAAAATAAAGATATAAGTACCCAAAACACTCGTGCCTTGTATTTGTCCCTCTGGGTCCTTTGTTACTACAGACCCTAGAGAAGGAAGGACTTACCAACTTAAGCCAGGAGCCAAGGGCTCTTCTTCAGTTTATAGGTTCGAGGCCCCTTCCTGGTTAAAGGCTTTTTCTTCAATACTTTAATTCGATTTCAGCCATCCGCACCAGCCCTATGATTATTTCCCTCCCTGTGATTACCTTTTTCTGGGATTCTTATTCTCATCGATTAGGCCCCTTGCTGTGTCAACCAACTTGGTATTGACCGCGAGTAATAAGGGTCTTTAGACACCCAACCCAATAAATAATTAGGTTAATTTCATAAAGAAATAAATCCACTCGAAAGTTTGTGAAATACCATTTATCATTAAAGAAAACATTACTTTCAACCGTAAGTTGTAAAAAAAAGTATCATATCAGGTCAAAAGAGACGTTTCCAAAGAGCGAAAATGTGAATATACCTAGCCTCTATCCTCTCTGAATGGCCTCTATCTAGCTCCTCCTCCCCGAGGATCTAGCGTCGGAGTGTTGGTGGACTTGGTGGTCTAGGCTTTTGGTGAAAGGTTCAAGGTGAACTGACTGTTGTTTCCAGACGAACTGGTGTTTCCATACCACCATTGCAATGTTGGGTGCCGAGGGTGTGATGGTCCGACCGGTGGTTCGGTTGGCTCATAGGGAAATC